>JAIUCV010000278.1:600000-1045000 GCA_026724425.1 Erythrophleum ivorense
TAACTATAGATAATCTTTCTTGAGCATCCCCCCCCCCCCCCCAAAAAAAAGGACAACTTGTGCTTGAATTTTGTCAAAATGATTTATTATATGGACGCTTGAATCTCTTCCCAGCTCACAGCAGATCCACTGGGGCTTCATCTGCTCGCAACTGTGCAGAAACATCATCTATGGCTGAATTCAGCTGTGCTATCTTCTCAGTCAGTACCTTGCGAGTCTTCTGTTGTTATCACATCAACAAGAAAAGGAGTTTCAATATAGGTAGTAAGTATAAGAAAACGACGTGACAAGCTTATATGCATATACTTCGCCCACAAGGTTACTGGACAATCATTAAGTCTCAATGGAAGACAGTTATAATTCTTGAGTAAGAAGACATTAACGCTCTAAAGTAAGTGCATGTGAAAAGGAAGTAAAGTGATGACAGATACCACACCTACAATATTCCTCTTTCATGAACATACAAACAGACTCAATGAGCATATTTTCAGAGGAATGGTAACCACAGGAATAGTTGCTGACCTCCAGAGCTTTTTCTTCATCATACATAAATTTTGGAAGCTTCCTCATGAGATCTTTTTGGTCGGCTCCAGCTATTGCCTTGCTTATCTGGAAGTGTTTTACCAATAAGCCAAAGGTAATCACTTTTCTGCCCTTTATACTCATGATTCATGAAACATGCTTTCAAGTTAAAACAGCATAAAAAGTGTGCTACAATTTGAGAAGCTGCAGTTCAGAAACCTTAAAGAAAAAGGCTCAAAAACTAGTAGATTCATCAAGCACCTCCCAATAGTTGAAGGGGGAAAAAAACATTTAACATATGAAAGGAGAAACCAAACTATGAAAACAAATCCAGATAAACCAATTATTGAAAGATATATGAGTAACACAGCTTTGAAAAGAGAAGGGGAAAATGCCCTGTAACTAATGCAGCAAAAGCAGCCTTCATTACAGCAAGAGAAGCCAACATAAATATAGCAAAGTTTGGTTCTTTGATTCATGACAGGGAGTGTGACTCTGTCCCGCCTATGGTAAGAGTAATGTCAAAATATCTGGAAATTATATACATTAGTTCAAATTCAATCTAACTTTGTGATTTTTGGGGCAGTTAAGCCCAATTTTCACTATCGGTCATACATTTTGAGTGCAAACGTGCCAACAGAAAACAAAGAAATTAAACTGATATTTGATGCATGTATGATTCACAAGGGGAAGATATTGGACAACTTTATTGGAGAAAGTGATGGAAATTACTACAGAAAGCCATAGGTAGGTAGCCTGTTGTGCTTAGGATCACAAGTGATCAAACTAAACTTTGGCCAGATAAAGTGTACTTTTCCCCAGAATAAGTTTTGCGCAGACTATTCCACATTATGGGTAGTGAAAAACCCTTGGGATTTGGTGCTTTTCCCAAGACATTAGAAACCCATTTATAACACATTTGAGCTTGAAATATATGAAAAAAAAGGTATAATTATTTATTTGGTCCCTATAGTTTCAGTCAATCTTTAAATAGGCTCTTATAGTTTAAAAATTTATAATTAAATCTTCATAGCTTTAGATTTTTTTAATTAGATCCCCAGTGTCAACCTGCCAGCCAAGGTCTATCAAGCGGAGCTGACATGACCAATAGGTCCACATATGTCACCAGGTCAGATTACACATCAGATCCCATATGAGCCTACTCTCATGGCAGATGCACGTGACTCACTCTAAACAGAGCCATAGAAGATCCATCCAAACATAACCATAACCACAAGCTACCAATCATCAGTAATATAGCTTGGAAAGGTAAATAGCAGTTCGGAGCCACCAATGAAGCTTGCCTGCCCACCCAGTGTGCTTCTTTCAAACCAAACAGCACCTTAAACAACAAGGAAGTAAAGAAAAAAAGAATGAAAAAACTGTCAAACTACACCCCATCCCCAACAAGAAGAAGAAGAAGAAGGATAAGGTACCTGAGGTGCATACACACAACCTAATGTTCCAACAATTAGTCCTCCCAATACAAAGCCACCAACAAAGTTAATTCCACTATTTGGTCTTCCACCATCCCCACTGTACAAGCATATATACACAGACACACACATACACAGAGCTTAAAAACACTGAAAAGTTAATGTAATACCCAAGGTTATACCTACATAAAGGGAAAAGGAGATAATATGGGAAAAGATCATAACCAGCAATAATAATCATACAGAAGAAGAAAAATGGTAATGAAAATTATATTATGGTTGTACTAAGATATTAATGACGTAGACAGTCAGGTGAATTGAAAAGATTAATAATCAGTTAATCAAAAAACAACATATAATTAGAAAAAATATGAAAGAAGAATAACTGGGGGTTGATAATATTTGTTGTTGACTTCTTGTTGCTGTATCCATTAAAATAAAATAAAATAAAAATTTTGATGTTGCCAAACTAATCGTTAGGCGTAAATTAAACAGTCAAGTAGCCAAAGCCCAAAAATATCTACTGCAAAGTTAAATCATACCCTGCTCGAACTATAAGTGGCATGGTACGAGTTGTCAGTTTTGCTTTACCCCTAACAGAGGAACCCAGAGAGAGTTCATTGGAGCTGATTTTCAAAAAGCATTGATCCATTGGCTTCAATGAAGAACCTAATATTAAGTAGTTTGAACATTAGAATTTTTTGAAATTTAAGTTACCATACCATACATAAGTACATTTTTGCAAGGATCAATGAATTGTGGAAAATATTAGTATAACATGCCTGATTTCTGGAATTAATAAAAAAAACTGTTATCGCACAATTATGGCCCATAAGTCAATACTGATAAAAATGATAAAACTTGGAAGAAAAACAGAAAGCGCATGAATGCCTAATCCAAGACAGCATTTGCTAACCTCAGAATTACATGGCTCCACAATGAAATTAACTTGCCATCAATAACTGGGCAGTAAGTGGGTCATATTTAGAGACATTGACCATTATTCCCTTAAATTATTTCGAGAAAACTTGCTGCATAGTTGTGGTCTATTGATTTTTTGTAACTTCCTCATCTGTAGCGAAGTCTTAAAAAACTATTCAACAAAATGTCCCGATAAGACTTAATCATCACCAAAGGGCAAAACATCCTTTGAAGAAATTTCCCAATTTATTCGAAAAGTAAAGGCTAATTGATGGATTTGGCAAAAACTGTAGATTTGGAATATGGCACAAAGTGGACACATAAGCCAGACAGATGGGAAATTGGTACACATATATAACAACACAGAGTAGCAATTGTATGAATAAAAAGCGGTTCGCAGGCGATAAACAAATACAAACAGATGAAATGAGGGAAAAGGAAGAGTTTACAGTTTGACTTTTGAGCAATGGCGATGATGGCAATGAATAAGATAGCATAGGTATTACCTGACAAAAATTGGGTTTGAGGACTCTTGGACAAAGGGATAGAGCTTGATAAAGAAGCCATTTCTCAGAAACCTGATGCAGCAGAATGAGAGCGAGACTGAAAGTGTAAACTTACTTTGCTTTTTCCCGCAGAAAGGAAGATACAGAGCAGATTTAGGTTTGTGCTTCAATAACACCGAGCTCCATTTTCCTTTTGTCTCAATTTTAATTTTATTTTATTTTGCTTTGCAATCTGGTTTTTTTTTTTCGGATCACTGAACATGCGTCAGCGAAGCGGGTCGGGTATCAATAAACGGGAGATATGGACTGTGAAGTTGGACTCAGCAGTCCAACTTGGTGCATAGCTCGATGTATCTTTAAAAAAAAGAAGAAATTTAACTTTATATTTGATATTTGGATTTAGTGACCATTCTAACTGAACAAAATGCATAATTAGTTTTCAAACATAGCAATAATACTTTTAAAATGAATTTTCTTGCAACTAAGCAAACTATACATTAAACTAGGTGATCGTTATATAATTTATTTAAGATGAAATGCCCTTATAAGTTTGTGAGGGAGATACTTGAGCCACAAGATGAATAAAAAAATAAATGGTAAAGTGGTAGCTTGAGTCACGTATATGCATAGTGTTCTTAAAAATTATTTTGTCACACTATAAAATTAATTATAAAAGTTTTATAAAATTAAACAAGTTCTTCTAAAAAAAAATTAAGAGATAGAACAATAACTAATTATATGCAACCCAATAATAAAGTACAAGAGAGATAACGGGTGAGTAGTTTTAGAAAGATGTATTTGGACATATATATTATTTATGATTAAAAATAATAATATTAAAAAAATTAACGTTAAGAATATGATATAGCAGATGAAGAGAATAATAAGTGGATGATTTGGGAACATGAAAAAAAAAATTAAAATTGAAAATACTCAAATAATAGAATAGCTATCTATCTGAAAAGTATAAAGTGAATTTGACTAATTCAAATGTAGCCCTAATTAATAAATTTAAATTAATTAATTATTTTTGAATAAGTAAAAAAAAATAGTTTGCAAAAAGTTAGCCCACACGATTAACTTGCTCACATGGGGACAAATCCACAATTTACATTGCACTTAAACAATTTGGCTCAGTCTCATACGTGTAAGCCCACTTCTCTTCCAAACTCTTTACAAACTTAATGTGACTTTTCAATATATAAGCTCTTAAAACTCTCTATTCTAAATAATGTGAGACTTCTTTTTGAAATATTTATACTTCACAACAATCCCCCACATATTTTAAAAGGATAGGTGAAGATAAAAGTTTTTTATTGAGTTATATACATGAGGATAAATGTTTCAAATTTAGTATCTTTTGAATTATAAATCAAACTTAAATAGATAAAACTTAACGTACAGAGTTATTTGTATAATTATAGGTTTTATTATTTTGCATGTGCAAAAGTCACTTTATGTCAACTCTGTAGGCCAATGTGTTTCTTCTTTTGTAAAAGATGTTTGTCTTGTTCCCCCCTCCTTCTCTATATATAAAGGACCCTTGAGTTTAAGAAAGGCAAATAAGAAAAGTCTTTCTTCTCTTCTTGTAAACACCATCTTAAATAAATGGCTTTATTCTAAGTTTATTTATCTTCTGAAATCTTTTATCAGTAAATTTCTTACGATTATCTTGTTCATCCACTAGTATGCTCTACACTTGCCTTTTAAGAGGATCCTGTGTATCAGAACTTGCTGTTACTACCGATGTATCTGAATAACAATAATTACTTGTCTATGATTTCACACAGTTTCTAAGCAAATCAATAGAATCCTTTGTCTTAAAAGGCCAGCGCATGAAAGCCCAAAAGGAGAAGTGTTTGTTAGCGCAAGCATACCTAGAAAAGGATTTTGGTGATTCTGATTAGAAAATTCTGTTAACAATTTTCAAATGAAATTTATAATTTATATGAACTAAGAACTTTTAAGTATGTTAGAGGTCTTATCAATCACATTACACTCCCACAATTTCTGTTGTTAATACTATTTTATGCTAATAGGCCATGCGCAAGCCTAACAATTCATAAGTGCTTTAGAGATTTTGCCATGATCTAATAGGAGCGGCCTCATTTCACACTTATATAAGTGATTTCATCAAGTGTATCTACGATTAATACACTACTTATAAGAGATATGAAAATTATCAAGAGTATTTCACTTATCCTCTTATTCAATACATTCTAGCACTTTCTCACACTATACGAAGGGACTAAAAATAATAATATTAATAAAATTAACAAATGACTTATTATTACTCATATGAATATGTTTCATGAAATCTTTAATCACAAAGGTTGAACTATTATTATTGTTAATTTCAAATTGACTTAAGTCTATTCTTCTCAATATTTCAATGATTAATTTCTTTTCCAAAGATTTGGTCAGATGATCTATCAAATTCACTTCTAACCTTACATAATCGATCAATATAATTCCATCTTTTAACAGCTGCTTTACCATATTATATTTTAAACATATGCATCTACTTCTATGATTAAAAGTCTTATTCTTTGCAATGGCTATTGCCGTTTGATAATCATAATGCATAGACACATATGGCGTTAGTTTTATACCCAATGAGATATTTGCTAAGAAGCTTCTCAACCACTCAACCTCATTAGCAACCAATTCCAAAGTAATAAACCTTGACTCCATAGTTGACCTAGTAATAATTATTTGTTTAGCTAGTTTTTGCACCACCAACAAAGGTGAATATATAACTATTAGTAGATTTTGTCTCATCTAAATCAAAGATCTAATTAGTATCACTGTATCACTCTAATACAACAAAAAATTTACTATACATGATATCATAATTCATAATACCTCTCAAATATCTTATTAGTCTGACCAATGTTGTCCAATGTTCATAATTGGGATTATGTATATACATGCTCAATTTACACACAACATATGGTATATCAGGTCAAGTGAAATTCATTAAATGCAATAAACTTTCAATAATAAGTGCATACTCAAATTGAGTAACAAGCTCATCTCTATTTTTCTTTAGTTGAGTATTAATATTATAAAAATTTACACTGATTTATCATCAAAATGATCAAATTTCTTAAAAAGTTTCATAACATAATATTTTTGTGATAGTAATATACTATCACTATTCTTTATGATCTTAACATCCAAAATTATATTTGCTTCACCCATATCTTTTATATCAAATTTAAATGTAAGAAAATATTTAATTTCAAATACAATGTCTAAACTAGTACAAAAAATAAATATATTATCAACATACAAACAAATAATTACATATTCATTATTTTCTAATTTTGTAAACACACACCTATCAATTTCTATAGAAGAAAGACTATCACCCATCAATATTTAATCCAATTTATGATGTCATTACTTTGAAACTTATTTCAAGTCATATAGAGATTTAAGAAGTTTATAAGCTTTATTTTATTGTATAGAAATAACACAATCTTTATGTTGCAACATATAAATTTTTTTTCTAAATCAGCATTTAAAAATATTGTTTTGACATCCATTTAGTGAATAAAGAATTTATATACTGAAACTGAGACAATTAAAACTTAAATAGAAGAAATTATAGCAACAATAACAAAAGTGTCAAAATAATCAATATTTTATTTTTGAGTAAAGCCTTTTGTCAGTAACCCTATTTTGTATTTTCAATTGACCCATTAGAGTTGTATTTTCTTTTAAAAATTTATTTGCAACTAATAGTTTTTGCTCCTAAGAGTAAATATACTAAAATCATGTATTGCTTTTATTAACTGAATCAATTTCAAGTTTAATTACTTCTTTCCAAAAATGTATATCAGATGATGCAATAGTTTTAGAATAAGTTAAATGTTCATCTTCCATAATAAAAATATAAAAATCATCTTTAAAGGAAGTGTCATTCCTTTGTCTTTTACTTCTCCTTAAATCCCCAAATAAATTTTTAAAACTATTATGTGTAAGCGTATGAGAAATATCTTTGGTTTTCATAGGAAAAATATGTTTAAAGAATTTAACATATTTTGTTTTTATTATGGTATTACAATCAAGCACATCACTTTTCAAGATAAAAAATCTATAGGTAGCACTATATTCAGTATATCCAATAAACATATAATCAAAAGTCTTAGAGCCTACTTTCTTTTTCTTGGGTTTAAGTAATATAACATTTATAAGGCACCCTCACACTTTCAAATATTTTAAATTAAATGCATGACCCTTCCATAATTCATATAGGGTTTTATTAGTTTTCTTATAAAGAATCATATTTTGTAAATGACAAGCAAATAATAAGGTCTCACCCTAAAGATTGTCCTATGTAAAAGAACTAACTAGCATAACATTTATCATTTCTTTTAAGGTTCTACTTTTCTTTTCTGCTACTCCATTAAATTTAGGTGAATAAGATAGAGTAATTTCATGAATTATTATTTCCTTCTCACAAAATTTATTAAATAAAGTATATTCACCTCCTTTATCTAACTTAACTCTTTTAATCTTTTTATTTAATTAATTTTTTACTTCAACTTTATATAAAAGAAATGTGTAAAATGCCTCATTTTTATTTCTAAGTAAATAAATTTTAGTGTATTTAGAGAATTGTCAATAAATGTTATATAATATTTTTTAATCACTCTTAATCATTGTTTGCTTTAAATTTTCTAAATCAGTATGAATCAAATTAAGTAATTTAGTTTCTCTTTATATAGTATGACAATGTTTTTTAGTTAATTTAGATTCTATATAAGTTTCACATTTAATCAAACATGTATTTTTAATTTCAAAAATTAAACTAAGAGTTTGTATTTTTTTAATATATATAATACTAACATGCCTTAATTTAATATGTCACATATCAATAGAATCAATCAAATAAGTAAAAGTATATGCATTTTCATTAATTAGTTCAGAAACAATTAAGTACAAAAATCCCCATTATAATAGCTTTTCCCCATAGAAGTATTATCTTTTGTCATCAAAATCTTGTTAGATTCATATGACACTTTAGCCTTAACTTTTTTAACTGTACAACTGAAATCAAATTTGCTCTAACTTTAAACCTATAAAGTACTTCACTTAAAACCAAGGTCTTACTAAATGTGAGTTTTAGAAGAACTTTTCCTTTGTCTTGGACCTTATCAGTTTTAAAATTTTCAAGATACACATATTTTTCTCTATCCTTTACTAGTGTGTAGGAGGTAAACGCATATTTATTTGCACATATATGCCTGGTAGCCTTAGAATCTACCACTCATTCTTTCACATTGGCTACAAGAAGAGCTTGAGAAATGACTACAACAATAATATCATCTCCTTAGACTAAATTTGTATTTGGTTTAGGAGAATTGTCATTTCTTGTTCTCTTTCTGTATTAAGCTACATGATGACCTAGCTTTCCATAAACAATAATTTTTCTTCTTTTTGAAGGTGGGGTTAGCAACTCGAGGCTTGTAACTAAATTTTTGTTTGTCATATCTCATTTTATAAGATTTCTCTTGCACCAAGTTTGATTAGTGTCCTCAATAATTATATAAGTAATTAGGTTCAATAGAGACAATTGCTTGTGTTTATATTTAAGTTGTTATTTATAATTCTTTCATAAGTTAGGCAATTTTTCAGTGAGAATTACGTGGTACTTATTGATCTATACTTTTATATCCTTATCATTAGTAATCTCCTATCTGTAATAATTTCCAATAACAAATTTCTACTTTTCAACTTCCTCAGTGATGTATTTGGTAACCAGTGACTCCTAAATCTTACACGTACAATAGACGTAAAAAAGATTATTAGATAATTTATTAATAATTATATGTCTACATACCTTATTTGCATATATCCAAACTTTCACTTAATTTGGATTAATTGTTGGTGAAGGTCTCCAATTAGTGAAAGCAACAACAACACCATACATGTTAAAAACAGGGTAAATGCATTGAAAATGCTCAGATAATGGAAGAGTCACTTATCTAAAAAGCAAGAACTAAATTTGACTACTTCAAATGTAGCAATAATTAATTAATTTAAATTAATTAATTATTTTTAGATAGATAAAGATATTTTACGAAAAATTGGCCCACACGGTTAGCTAAAGTGCATGAGGAGGTTAAGAACAGAGAATGTGCATTAAAAATGCTCTAATAACGGAGGAGTCATCTATTTGAAAAGTAAGAATTAATATTGACTAATTCAAATGTAACTATAATTAATTAATTATTTCTATATAGGTAAAAACGAAATATTTTGCAAAAAGTTAGCCCGCATGGTTAACTCGCTTGCATAGGGGGCAAATCTATAATTTGCACTGCACTTAGATAATTTGGCCTAGTTTTATGCGCACAAACTCACTTCTCTTCCAAAATCTTTACAAGTTTAATGTAACTTCTCAATATATAAACATTTAAAATTCTTTATTGCAAATAATACGAGACTTCTTGTTAAAATACCCATACTTCACAACAACATTTGTCCCATGCTCTCCTAAATCCTAGTTTATAAGCTTTAGAAACAAAAAGTTTGCTCTCTATTCAGTTGTTGATTGTTATATCCTCATCTAATACTCTTTTTACGTATTAAATCCTAATCATAAAACCTTACACACCTTATATTTTCTTAAATTAATTGTATTTTCATATTGACAAATAAATATGTTATTAGTAGCCCCTAGCTAAAAAAAAAAAAATCATGTTGTTACCTTTGACAAACAAACCAAAAATTGGAGCGCTAAGAGAGAGATTGTGGGGGGGAAAAAGAAAACAAACAGTGTTAGGTTAATGTTATTAGGCTTCACTAATAGTAAAAATTGTGAATAGATAACAAAATTTAAACTATTGTTCTATTATTATTATTATTATTATTATTATTATATATAGCGTTATGTTGAAATGTTCAATTAATGCTTTAAAAAAAATAAAAACAACAGAATTTACGAGGATAATGTGCATGTATCTGATTTAGTAAATAAATGATGTGGAGAGCTAAGTTTGACTAGCAACAACAATTGTAAACAAGTAAGATAATGAAATTTAAGTACACGAAGACAACATTTATCCTGGCAACTGCAATCCAACTTTATTAAAAATGGGTTGAATGTTCTTTCGATATCAACTGACCATCTGAATTATATTTAAAAAAAAACAGAAGAAATTGACTGCCATGTTCTCATAGTCTCAATCACACAAAGACCAATAACCCTTCAACGAATCTTAATTGTTACGATTAAATCTCTAATTAGTGAATCCAATTGTCTGTGTGTGTGTGTGTTTTTTTTGGGGTACAGTTAATCCACTAGTTGACCGATAAATGACCCATAAATTTTAATAAGAAAATGAGGGCCGAAATATATGTGATTGATGTGAATGGGACGAATGATCAAATAACGATGAATAATTTGTCAAATATTATTGATTTTCCCAACAGTTAAGGTTCGGCTTTAATGCTTAATAAAATTATATAGTGTATTTTATTTAAAAGACAAGGTTTGAATTATTTATATTTTAAAGTCCCGTTTTGTATCTTCATTAAAAAAGAACAATTGTATGATATTTATTATATTTTTGTAATCATTATTTAAAAATATTTATTTTTATTTTAAACTTTTGGTATACACTATTTTACAAAACCATTCCTTATATCTCATTGGTTGTTCATCTCATCCACCCTTCAAAAATAAATACATTCCTTTTCCACAACTGCATCAAAATAATTTAATGCCATAACTTTACGCTCATTGAAAATTCCTAATATATTATTGCTCTTCTTAATTTTGTTACATTGTCTTATTTACATTACTTTCCACGTGTAGTATGCTAATTTTTTTTTTTGGGAAAAGATAAATAAATGACAAAAAGAAAAGCCTCAGGTATGATCACCAATAAAATATTATTACAAGAAAAAATTATCGTGACAAATTAATCATATTGTTAGATAATCATCCCAAAATTGCTGCTATTGAACTTGTGAACTAATGATCCTTCCACATGTGCCATCGGTTTTGTAATAGAATAATACATATAAGATCATAACTTAAAAATGATATTAAATGGCTTTAAAAATAATTTTTTTTCAATAATCAAAAGACTAAAATTATCACTAATACTTCTTAAAATTATCACTCATCACAACATGGTCTTCTAAACGTTATAAGGGTATTTTTATCTAAAGATAATAACAAATTCAAAACACATTTATAACATTAGAATCAAATTGTAACTTTAGAAAGTATAAATAATAATCTTGATAGGTATTAGCGATAATTTAATTCTTTAGTCATTTAAAAAAATTCAAATTTTAAAAAAATTTTAAAATTATTTTTACAAGTTATGGTTTATTTGTCTTACTTTCCCTATATAATATAATCATTTGTTCCTTTTTCCAACTTTATAGATAGCATGTTAAGAAACTCATTTCATATTTCTCCAATCCTAGTTGTATGATTTATTAATTTATTAATATTTATTTTTAAAATTATATTTATATTTAAAATAATTCACTGAAAATTATTTAAGGAATACTAGATAAGTTTATATGCAAAATTATAAATTTAAAAATTTACATATGTCAATAATAATTTTTTTAATATATCTTGAGCTAGTTGATTTTCACCTTTTTATAACATAATGTGCATCGATTGTCATGGACAAGTTATGAGACAATATAATAATACAAGTGGCTTACTACATATCTTAAATATAAAATTAAATAACTTATTATTCTTTTCTTATATCAATAATGATTCTTTTATATATATATATATATATATATATAATCTATACAAATATATATAATTTCAAAATCAATAAGTGAAAGGATTTAAAATAGATCTGATCATAAATTCAAAAGTCTACTTAATCTAATAGGTTTCGTTTAAAAAAATTAATTATTTAGTTCCTATTATTTACATCAATTTTTAATTTGGTCTTTATAATTTTTTTAAAATAAGTCCTTGTATTTTTAAATCATTCCAAGATCAACCCTTATACTTTATAAACTATAAATGCTTATTCCTTATAGGTGTCACATGGCTTGACGACATTAGGAAAGTGCTAAGGTGGCTTAATGGCATTAAGAATTATCATCCATGTAGATTTAAATCGCTAACTTGGTGTTTACATAAGTTTTACACATATCATTTTTCAAAAAAGGCCAAAGCTAACCAAAATGCAAAGCTCAAGCACGAAGGACCTTTTTTTTTAAAGAGTTTTGAAATGCAAAAGAAGATTTGTGCAATTCTAAAATGCAAACTTAAAACCAGGGCTTTCTTCAATTCAAAGTTATTCATGTTGATGACTTGAAGAAGACATAGGATGTTTCCACTCGTGTGGATTTGAAAAGCAAGGTATGTGCACCAGTTGAAAACTATAAAACCCGAAGAATTCACATGAGATCTAAGTTTATTTTGTGATTCTAATATGTTGAAAGTTAGATAAAAGTGATGACCACTGTGTTGAAAGTGTTAAAATTGTTAAACCTAAAATGTTGAACCCAAATACACAAACCACATGCTTATTTAACCTAAAGTGTTGAAAATATTGAAAACTGCATATTTTACTATTCAAATAGGACCATTGTTGAAAGTTACACATTTTTGTGATTCTGATTTGTTTAACCTAAAGGGCGGAGCCTACATCTTGGTGATTATGCTCAAGTCCACTCATGCATTTTTTTTCTTTTAAGTTCAAGCTTTTATACATCAAAGTGAGGGAAGGTCCTATATGTTTATTGTACATGCTTCTCATCTTAATTCTTTAGTAAGGGCCCACATGTTGGTGATTATTGGTTTATCTTATTTTATGCAACATTTTTTTTTATTGGTGATAATTCCTTTCTAAAAATTCTTAACAACACCAACTATAGACCTAAAGAAAGAGATATATGAACAAAAGCATGTCATAAAATTGCATTGAGTTAAAACTTTAATTACATTCTTTCATTAAGTTCAAATAATAGAGTAAGTGGAATAAATAGGTACTCAAACAATTACAAAGGATCAATAATGGTAAAAGAACAATTAAAAGTCAATAATTCTAAAACACAATAATAGTGATTATTAGATCCATAAATAATCATTTACCTCCAACCAATCCAACAAACTACAATGGATTCAAATCAAGCACATCCATATCTAGCCGATCCAATAGATTAGAACAAATACAATTAGTTAAAGGCAAGTTTGAGGTTTGTGACTCCATCAAGCCAAGATTGAAGAAAAAGCAAATCTGATAGACAAACTCAAATGTTGAAATTGAAGGAAGAATCTGATGAAATCAAAGGCCAAATCAGAGGGAAAATTAAAGGCAAAATCAGATGTTGAAATCAAATGAGAAGTTAAAGAAGATGATGATTATTATTGAAGGATGAATTTGTGCAATTTTTTCCTTTTCATTTGCATTTTTAGAGGTGAAATTAGTATATGATCAAAGCCTTAGTCATGAGTTTATGTTTGTGAAGGATGTCAAAGCAATCTGAATATGCAATGTTAAAAGAACAATATTTGTGTTGTGCTTATGCACTTTGGTCTTCTTGTGTTGTGGAGGTGAAATTAGTATATGATCAAAGCCTTAGTCATGAGTTTATGTTTGTGAATGATGTCAAAGCAATCTGAATATGCAATGTTAAAAGAAAAATATTTGTGTTGTGCTTATGCACTTTGGTCTTCTTGTGCTGTGGAGGTGAAATTAGTATATGTTCAAAGCCTTAGTCATGAGTTTATGTTTGTAAAGGATGTCAAAGCAATCTGAATATGCAATGTTAAAAGAAAAATATTTGTGTTGTGCTTGTGCACTTTAGTCTTCTTGTGCTGTGCATTCTGTTATACTCTTGCTTTTTTTTTTCTTCTGAAGATGGTTAGTGTAGGAGCCTATGTGGATGACAAGTCATAGGTTTTAATCTAAGTGGATGCCAACTCTTAATATCATTAAGCCACCTTAACAATTTCTTACACCATTAAGCCATGCGGCACTTGTAAAGAGTAAGCATTTATAGATTGTAAAGTATATGATCTAACTTTGAAACGGTTTAAAAGTGTAATGACTTATTTGAAAAAAAAAAAGTAAATAGTCAAATTAAAAATTAATGTAAATTATAAGGACTAAATAATTAATTTTCATAAAAAAGAATATAGGCTTAAGAAATAAAGTTTGATAAAAAAAAAGACCCATTTTAAAAAAAATTGTTTTGTAAAGGCTGGTTAAAACTTTTTTTAAATTTACCCTAGCCTGAGGAGCCAAATTAATTTTTTTTAATATACCAATTACAATATTAAAAATATTGGAATCCATAACATTTTGGATATTAATATTTTTTTAATATGTGAATTAATTTTATATTACTATTTTTATTTACTTTCACGAATTGTTTATTTCTAAAGCAAGAAAGAATTGTCTACATTCATATTTTTTAATCTAGTATAAGTTTTTAAAGGATTGTGTTTGTACATAGTTAAAAAATTACTTATTTGATTTTTGGTTTGTAATTTGTTTCTTAAATTATAGTTCTTAATCTAATTTTTAAATCTCTCAAATTTTTAAAATTAAATTTCAATGGTGCTTTATAAGAATGAGACTAGTAAAATATATGTATATTCAAGTAGAATACTCTAAATTCTTAGTAAATCCAAAGAAAAAGATAAATTTTAAAACTAGATGGTATTATCTAAATTTAAAAAGCCTTTTATGCAAAAAAAAAAAAAGAGGGGGGAATGGGTAGGGTTTTTTTTTTTCTCTTGTTTTGTTAGGTTAGGTTGGGTTTGAAGGGAGAAAATTTGAATTGGGATCTAAACGCAAACTTATTTTTGCAACAATACTTTTTAAAGAGTCTTGCCTATTTTTAATGAATTTGGCCTATAATTCGGTTTACTTCAAAGTCATATATAAGTGTTAATTATATTTACTATATTTATATATAATTTCATTTTACTTTTTATATCATATCTATACTTTATATATTTGTTATATTCGATTGTACATTCAACCTATCAATGCCCCCTCCCCTGCGCCCCCCCCCCCTCCAACCAAAAAAAAAAAAAAACTGTTTCCTCTTAAAAGTGCTGGCTATTTTAGATAACAGCAAGACGCATGAATTTATGCAAATGCTTGACAGCTTATATTTTCTTTATGGATCGTTTATATGTTATAAAAAACACCTGCCCTTAAGGATTCAGCATATAATTTTATGACACGCTTTCTATCATAAACTTATTATTCAATATACAGATGATTACTTTTTTCAATTATGATACAAAATCTTGCAAAGACTTCAATTTTAAAAGACCAAAAGAGTGATCCAAATTTTGTAACAAAACGATTATTTCAAACTTTCAATTATGAAATGTTTTCAATCGTCAAAATTTGACAAGTCAAAGTAAAATGAATATCTTATCAATTTTATTGATTATGGCGTTTTTTTATATTTAGTTTTTGAAAAATGACAAATTCACTATAGGTATAATGGGCATTAAAATTGATGTCTTGCCCACTTTCTTTTAAAATTTTGTGCTTTCTTAAAAAAAAAATCGATGTCCCTCTAAATTTCATGATAAAAAATATTATTTAATAATTTTTGGTTCATTATATCTATTAATTTACAAATATAAAACTATACAATCAAAAGAAATATAAAATTATACTTGTGAAAAAAAACTATATTTTTTGGTGTGCAAGAAAAAAAAGGCGTAAAGTATTCTATTTGAATAAAAATGTGATGAAAACAATGATGGTTAAATTTGGCTTTATATTTAAGAATAATCTATATGAGAAGAGAAGAGGATACAAAATAGAATCAAATTTTTATTATTTATTTATTAAAAATATAAAAAATATAATATAAATAAAAAAGTGGAAAGAGAATAGATAACATATTTTTTTAAACTATTTTATTCTTATTACTTATTACTTATTTTTATTTATAGATTATTAATTATAAAAATAAATTTATAAGTTATAATAATATAAATAAAAAATTAATTTTTATTATATAATATATTCTTTTTAAAACAGTATAAAATAGCTGTCATTAAACATTGAAAAAAATCTAAAAAATTCATCAATAAACTTTTCTTTTCGGACAGTAGCATACGGCAGTGGCAGCAGTCTCTCTCTAGTAATTTTGCCTTAGTTAACGGCACGGCGAAAGGAGGGCGCTTTCCGCGTCAAACATTTTCATTTGTTCTTTGGCTTTGTCAAAAGGACTGAGAAAGCCACGAACTGTGTCCTTGCTCTCGCATCAGCGACCTTTCTACCCCCGCATGGCATGACGAGTTCATTGAGAAACACACAGAATAGAATCAACTTCGGCTGTTTGATTTGATTTAATTCCGTAGAATAATTTTTTTATTTTTAAAAATAAAAAAATTAATTTGATAATATATTTTTAATAAAATATTTTATAAAATAAAAAAATAAAATTTTATTTTTAAAAATAAAATACTTAAAATATTTTTTAAATATTTTATAATTTTTATTTTATAGAATCAAATAAAAAATAAAAAATAATTATTTTTTAAAATAATAATTTAAACAAATTTTTTAATTTTTTAACTTTTAAAAATTTATTCTTAACAATATATATTTTAAAAATATTAAAATAAAAATAATTTCAAACAGACCCACAGTTACATTTTAAAAATCATCGTCGTACTAGGTAAACTGCGTTCGAGTCTGGGACTACTTCAGCACCACCAACCTCTGTGGTTCCAATTTCACTTAAATGCAAAAGCTTGTGATAATATCTTCGTCGTTTACAGGACTAACCCAGATGAAATAAAGATTGTTTCTTTGTGGATTTGGAAGGAACCCAGATGGTTTAAAAGATTGCAGTTTGTTCCTCAGAACCCAATTTCCAGTCTTTTTCAGTGCTTCTGCGTGGCTGTGCTCTTTTTCCCATGTCTATCTCGAAGTTCGAAACGTCTCTTTTTTGTGTATTGTCCTTGGCTTGCTCTGGAGGTTTGGCTATCGCGGCAAGCGATGGGAGTAGCGGCAGTACAAGGGAACTTGATCAGACACCAACTTGGGCTGTTGCAGCTGTCTGCACTGTTTTCATCTTAATATCCATAATCTTGGAGAAGAGTCTTCACAAAGTTGGAACGGTACGTTATGATTATAAATGAAACCTTTGTTTAGTGATAAGGTTTTGCTTTTGCGTTTTCCCATGATTTTAACTGCTTCACCTGCAAGGATTTTCTTACTCGCTTCAGCCCACTGGTGAAACGTTATGGGTTCATATATCCAGGAACAGAGTTTTTTCTATTTTTTTTTTATGCTCTGTTTTTTTTCTCCCATTAATTTTAGTCTCAAATTGACTCTGTTGTCCCCTTGCTGAGTCTACGAATTAGCTATGATATTATGTACGTTGTTGATTCTGTGTTTGATATATTTCTTTCCTGGAAATGTTCCGTTTCACAGATTCAGCCCACTTAACTTCGAGTTGCAACGCATTTCCTATTAATGGGGTTCTCGTGTTTTGAAAAGAGCAAACCTTTTTTGCTTTTAGCAATAATGGCAGCTTTTGAGAATATTTAACAACGTATAATTGAGGATTGAGGTCATTAGAGTGTCAGGGTCAAATATATATATATATATATATATATTGAATTCTTCAAATTCTGGTACTATAATCGAAATCATAAAAATACACATAGTAGAAGAGTTGGTGCACAGTAGGGGGTATACCCGGGTCAGAGCGATATTTGGCCCGAAGCCCGGCTTGATTAGGGTCGTGGGCGTATTTTTATGCCCGTGGCCCGACCTTATTCGGAAAAGCCCGATTTTAGAGCGGGTTAGGGCGACCCGGGGTGGCCTTAATAAGTAGGGCTGTACATGAGTAGGACCAAACTGAACATCTAGTATGTCCGAAACCTAACCCAATTAAGACATGAAGCTTGTTTTTATACCCGTGGCCTTACTCAACTCTAATAAGTCTGATTTATGTTGGGATAGGGCAGGTTAGGGCGCCCAAACTAATTTTTTTTTTAATGAATTGATACTTGTAATATAAAAATATTTTTACACAAACTTATAGGCATATATTTCAAAACAATGGACTTTTAGAACTTTTATATTTGTATCAATAATAAAAAAATAGTCTAGTATTATCAAGTAAAATATAAGATATACTAACATAATTAGTCTTAGGTAAATATATATTTTTTCATTATTTAACAAAAGAAATATCAGTAAGTATTCACATCAATGATAAAAATAATTAAGAAGTAAAGAATATTTGCGTAAGTAATAAAAATTACAGTATGCAGAGATAATTAAATGAAATAAAAAAAAAATAAGATGACAAGATATTAATAACTAAAAACAAAAGTAACTATTAGGACGAGTTGAGCAGAACATACCTTCGTCCGTGGCCCGGCCCGACCCGGAATAGTCTTGTTTAAAGTTATGACCATTTATACTTTTAGCTTGGCCCGATTAGACCGGGCTAGGGCAGGCCCCTAGGGCCAATCAGACCGATGAACACCCCTAGTGCATATGAATTGGAGATACAGATCTAGGCTGATTGCATGTATGTCTTTTAGAGACTTTTCATGAACTCCGTTCCTTACCTGAAGTTTTCTTTCAGTGGTTAGGAGAAAGGCAAAAGAAAGCTCTGCTTGAAGCTCTGGAAAAGGTCAAAGCTGGTAAGAGTTTAGCTAAGGATTATTAGTTATAATTGCATTGGGCTTTTAAAGTTAGTATTTTTTTTCCTTCTTAATTGTCTTTTCATGTTTTTGAGCTTTCTATGAAAGAAAAATACACATGTTTGACTTTTATATAAAATTTTTTTGCAGAGTTGATGATTTTAGGTTTCATTTCACTGCTCCTGACTTTTGGGCAGAGCTACGTTGTCAGAATATGTATTCCTGCAAAGCTTGCTGACAAAATGTTGCCATGTCCATATGATGGTACCAATGATTCATCCAGTGGGGAAGAGGAGCATCGTAGAAAGCTTCTGTCTCATAAACGTAGATATTTAGCAACTGATACTAGCTCTTACAAATGCAAGAAGGTAACTATATTCCCACTCTTGGCTTTTTAAGACCCAAATGAGTTGTTTAATTGACATAGGCAAAAGCACAGGAACAATTTTAAGCTACAACATAGGTGGTTATAAGCTTAAATGCCTTGCCCCAGCTTCAGGAAAAAAGGAGATTTCTTTATTTGTGCAAGGGAAACCTGTAAAGAAATACTAAAAATACTAATTAATCCTCAATATGCCACACATGCTTAAGTGGGGGAATATCAATTTGTACATATTTACTGGTAAATTTGAAGCCTTTGCCTAGTTACCCGCATCTGAAGACATTGATGAATAAACTGATCCTTGTTCACCTTACAAAGAAATGTGGACTGGTATATATAATGTGATCTAGTATTGTTCATTAGCGAAGATCTTCAGAGATTGTTTGTTACGGGTGGATTGCCTTGGCAACCATGTAACCTCAAATTAACATCCTTTTTTGGCCCAAAAAAAAAGAAATCCCTTGTACATAGTCTATCAAGTTTTGTTAGTTTCTTGAGCTTGTAAATGAGGCTTCATAGAAAGCAAACACCTTGTCTTTTATAAGATTTTCTTGGCATATAAGTTATGGAGTTCTATCTAAGACGTTCAAGATTTGATTTTGTCTCAATAAAAGCACCATATATAACAATTGCATGTTTGTAAGTTCTTTAGAGCACTTAAATAATTTACCAATTTTCTACGAAAATAATAGATTTCACAGACAGTTTCAAGGTGATTCTCTTTTTTATTGCAGGCTGCAATGCAAATAAGAAATTTATCCTCCGTTATTATCGATCATGTCTTCTCTTTTGTCATATTGGCCTATTGATTTTCCCTGTTATGTTAGCAACATATAAAAACTTGCTTCTTCAAAGTCTATGATTTGCAATTTTGTCTTCCATGATGCTCATCTAATTGCTATTGATAATAGGGACATGAGCCACTTCTATCTGTTGACGGATTGCACCAGTTACACATCCTTATATTCTTCTTAGCAGTCTTTCATGTGTTATACAGTGCTGTCACGATGCTACTCGGGAGACTACAGGTCTGCTCGTCATCTATTTTGTTGTATATACATCATTCATTTTGCAATGCCTGTGCATATTGAGGAAACTGAATCGGTACTCACCTTTTGACTTCTCATTTGTTTTGAAAGCGGATCTGGAAATTTTTTACATTTATGGCCATGAGATAGTTCTTGTATTTATGTAAGGAGCATTAAAGTTGAGTTAATGTCAAACATGCAGTTTATGCAACCCATTCTGGCTATAGCGCTATGCCCAAAAGAAATTGAAGGCTTGACTGGGTTCAGTCTCATTTAATAGATGTATTCCAGCTCCTTGTGTTTTTGTTTTTATAATTCCCTTTTTTTTTTAATTCAGAGACAAAAAAAAAATCTGTAGTTTTTGTTCTAACAAAAGGTATTTTTGCTCATATCTCTATCGTTATTTTCATTTCTGTTAAGTCTTAGATCTTGTGATGAGAACATATTGCGGATGAAATTGTTGGTAGGCTGACGTCACTGTATGAAAAGATATATGGATAACCTTAAGCTAAGATCTACTTAAAGTAAAATTACTCCATCATGGAGAAGCTGAAAGCAAACTTAAATTGGTCTATCTCCGAGGGGGATGGCAATGTGTCTAATAAAATGGGTTTGAATGGCTAAGAATTGCATAAATATAGCCAGGGACATTAATTGGATATTAATTCCTATTGGAAGCATTTTAGTCTTGAGAGTAGCTATTTAATGCAATAATGGCAAAGGATAGGGAATCCAACCATAAATGATCCTGCTATGGCTGGGTATGTGACTAGAAATGGGTTGGTCAACAAATGCTATGGCTGTTCCATGTCATTTTGTGTTCATTTGAAGAGCCATAATAGATCAATCTGTTAAAAACCTGCTTCTTGATGATCGGTTGTTAGTACTTACCATCATGATTCATGATAGAGTGAATTAAATTTACAGAATGGTGTTAGTTAAAAATGTTATTTTGCACAGATTCGTGGCTGGAAAGCGTGGGAGGAGGAAACTTCATCTCATGGCTACGAGTTTTCCTATGGTATAATGTCTAATAATTTACTTGAGTGTTTTTCTTGTTATAGTGTGAGACTAGTTCCTCATTTGCTCCATTTAACTTCAATTTCACTTTTGAGATGCTACTATGTGCAATGTCATGCCTGGATTGTGAATTTCTGTTTGCAGATCCTTCAAGATTCAGGTTTACTCATGAAACTTCATTTGTGAGAGCTCACTCCAGTTTTTGGACTAGGATTCCAATCTTCTTCTATGTTGTAAGATCCATTTCATAAACCTGTTGTTTCTTCACTTTTATTAGCTTATTTGATCTAGAGGATGTAATTTTATTACCACGATAGAGGCACAAGTGTCCATGGCTTTTGTTGGAATCATCACAGACATGTAAAATTAAATTTAGAAAAAAAAAAAAAAGGCTCCAGTGGCATTGATGAAGAAATATCCCAAATAAATTAGGTAGTGAGGTAGTATAGCAAGATGGACCAGTGTCGCAAACTTTTCATATTAAGATCAACCTTTTTTCTGTCATTCTTTAAGTTCAATTTCTCATGCTCTTTTTAATGTGATGCTCAACTAAATCCCAATTTCAGGGCTGTTTCTTCCGGCAGTTTTATAGGTCTGTGGGTAAGGCTGACTACCTGACTTTGCGTAATGGATTTATAGCTGTGAGTATTTTATTTCATCGAGTATTTTCTTTCAATGTTGATTTACCTTGCTTTTCTGACAATGCATTTTGTATAGGTCCACCTATCTCCTGGAAGTAAATTTAACTTCCAAAAGTATATCAAAAGATCATTGGAAGATGACTTCAAGATAGTTATGGGAGTAAGGTAATGATACTTCAATATAATTTATTTTCAAGTATATTATTATGTGTGGATTTTCCTCTTATAACTAGTTTGGAACATGGCGTGGCTTTATATGTGCTCACTCTGCTGCACTATGTCATTGGCAGTCCTGTTCTGTGGGCATCATTTGTAGTCTTCCTACTCCTGAATGTTAATGGTGAGGAACTATCTTCTTTCTGAAGTCCTATAAAATTTGTTAGTTCTTAAAGTTCAATACTCCATTAAAGAATGATGGTTTATTTTATACGATTTCCAGGATGGCATACATTATTATGGGCATCCTTACTTCCTGTCATTGTAAGTAGTTTTCTCTCTGCATAAAATTTGTATATCAGTTGAGATATACAGTTATAAACCTTTTAATTGGTTGCAGATAATCTTGGCTGTTGGAACAAAACTTCAAGCGACATTGACAAGGATGGCTCTTGAAATCACAGATAGACATGCAATTGTCCAAGGGATGCCTCTTGTTGAAGGCTCGGACAAATATTTTTGGTTTGGTCGGCCTCAGCTAGTTCTTTATCTTATCCATTTTGCTTTGTTCCAGGTAAACAATGGGTGTCCTCTAAACAGAATCTGGAACAAACTTTACTTATGTGCATCACTTACTTTGAGCCATTTTCACACTCTTCTATGAACTCCTTCCCCTCTAGCCTGTGAATTTCTTTAAATTCCATCAAATGTATCTGCATTTTCTTCCTTTGAGGGCATTCATGGCCTTGAGTGTAGATTGTTGGCTCTATGTTCTCCAATTTCTTTAGGTGTGAGCACCTTATGCAACTTTAAGCCCCCTTTATTACCTCCCTGTTTCTCTTGCTTATTGTTGGTTACAGTTCCCATGGTGGCCTTTGTGGCAGATAATCTTTCTTGGCTGCCATAGAGCTGACCTCCCCATGACCTGTTTTTTGCCTCATTCTTGACTCCTTCATTCCTGCTTGAAGAATGAGAATTCAGTTCTTATAACTTTGCAATCCTCATAGTATCAAGCAAAGTCCTTGGTCTAAACAATCTCATCCCACCAGCTATATCTTTCTTCAATCCAGCGCTGTAGCAACTGATCAAGTAAGGCTCTTGTAGCTTCAGCTTACATGCTAAGTCATCAAATGCATGCTGATAATCGCTAACACTACCAACTTGTTTCAATTGCACCAATTCTCCCATTGGGTCCTCGTATACAGGGCCAAATCTTTTCCAGATAGCTGCCAAGTACGTCTCCCAAGAAATCTGACAACCTTCTTGAGCTCTTTTGTATGCTTGACGCCACCTGAAACCTCTTTTGTTTAGGTGCAAACTCTCAATTGTGGCCTTCATATCTTCTGGTGTTTCGTCCAGCAAGAAATACATCTCAGACTTTGAAAGCAACCCCAACACATCCTCACAATGGAATTTTGGAAATTCCATCTTCGTAAAACACGTGGCTGGGTAGTTGATACTCTCTGTTCGCATGCTGTGTTCTTTACTTTGAGTTCATCATCTGCATCATCGCTGTTACTTGAGCTGAAAGTCCTTGCATCAACCCATGAATTCCTAATACTTGCTGCTTCATACTTGATACTCTCTAGTCTACCAGATTTGACATGCTCTACTCCAGTGATGAACAAACTCTATCTTCCAATTCACGCATGAAAGATTGCAGATGTGTGGCGTTAGCCATGGTCTGAGAATCGGTGGCTCTGATACCACTTGATAGAAAAGAAAAGAATAAAAGATAGGAAAAATAGGAAAAGACGGAGAATTTGAGAGGAATCACTCAATCATCATAACTATCTTCTCCAATTAGTAACAAGGCTATTCATGAGAAAGGTAGTTGGAGCTACTTAACTAACTAACCACCTTTAACAACTAGTCTGTTATTAACAACTTTCAACAACTAATAACCACTTCCTTCTACTTATCTTTTCCGCCTAACAAAATGAGCATCACTTATTATATAAACACCACTTATATGGCTTCAAGGTTGCAGCGGATGACGTATTATCCTACATTGAAGAGTTGTTTTTGTTTATTCAGGCAAATTTTGTACTTTCAGTGTGCATCTGGTAACTTGAGCATACAAATTTGTGAACTTACAGAAATAAAGTCCCGATATTTTAATGGATCTGCTAAGAATCAAATGATATGAAATTGCGTATGTTAAAACTTTGTACTAAAAAGAGTTAAATGTTCTATTCTAGTCAGTAACTAACGGATTTTCTTATACTTGCAGAATGCATTCCAAATAACATATTTCTTGTGGATATGGGTAATGAACCATCTTCGCTACCTTAATCTCAAATCTTGCATAAACGTCCTTTTGTTGTCTTGTCCATTTAGGTCATATTCTATGCCCAGACGATAAAGGATTTTTTTTTTTGGGCCAGTATTCTTTTGGGCTGCTCAATTGTTTCCATGCCGACTACAAGCTTGCTATAATCAAAGTAGCTTTAGGGTAAGCCTTTGCTGAATTCACTCTTTGTGGTAAAATGGTCTGTCTAAATTTAGATTCCATATCTTTGATATAACCGGTGCCCTTATCTGATCGAAACCTCTGAAAGTACCACAAATTAATCTGACAAAGTTTCATGAGTTTTGCAGGATTGGGGTGCTATGCGTCTGCAGCTACATCACTCTTCCATTACATGCTCTTGTAACTCAGGTCAAACAACATTTATTTATTTCCCGATTTTCTGCTATTTGATATGAGCAATCCTGCAATATTTGATTTCCTGATCACTTTTTGACTAGTATGAACTTAAACAAGACAAATTAAATTTATACATGTGTTATGAGATTCTATTTTGATCAAACCATACATGAGATTCTAGAAAATATTAAATTATTAATTACCATTGATGCTGTATCCTATAACTGTTATGCATCAATAGGTAACCTTATTTATTTGGTGAACCTTGTGATCTATAGTTCCACTCTTCAAACAGCAATTTGATTTAAGGGTGAACTGATTGGCTACTAATATCACGGTAAACAATGGCAGATGGGTTCGAGGATGAAGAAATCAATATTTGATGAACAAACATCCAAGGCACTAAAGAAATGGCACAATGCTGTGAAGAAGAAGAGGGAAGGAAAATTAGGGAAGTCCACTATCCGAAATCTGGGAGGAGGGAGCACCATTGGTTCCACAAAGCAATCCTCTGGACCTGCACTACACCGTTTCAAAACTACCGGTCACTCAACACGCCCCTCCACCTTCATGGATGATGAAGACAGATCTGATCTTGAAGAAGAATCCTTGGCTCTCGTATCATCAACAGCCAACTTGATTGTAAGGGTGGATCATCATGGGGAGCAACGGTCAGAAGAAAATGAACCCCACAGTGCAGAGGAAACACCCGAAGAAGGTGACTTCTCATTTGTTAAGCCCGAACCTGCTGATGGAACCATGAAATAGTATCAGAAGTTACTCCATTCAGCTATATGAATCTTATATTTTGTACATGTATCTTTACCCATATTTCTTTTTTGGCCTTTCTAGATGGTGGTATTTTGAACTTTAGACGAGATGTAGTCACTTTTGTTAATCGAAAGTCGAGTTCAAAATTCACTTGCTAATAATGGAAACTGTGTACCCTTGTCCACATGTGCAACCACCCTAATTGCTTTTGATTGGTTGTGTTTCACACCAATTGGTGAAACCCAAAATGTTGTTTGTTTTTTAACCCCTGAATTCTTTAACATATTTTTGTATTAGAGCAGAATTACCTAAAATGGTTTAATCTTTTCAAGGGAAGGGAAAACAACACAACCTTTGGTGGTAAAGCCACCTAAGATACATGTGAAACCGTGGTTTTTGTCTGTGGCAATACAAAACCATGGTTGACATAACCGACACATCACGTGTAAGCCTACTCTTTCCACAGCATGACCCATGTGACTTTCTTTTAGAAGAACTTTAAGAGTTACGGTTGACTGAAACTCCCTCAAGGTTCGCTATGTTCAATTGTTTATATAGATTTTACTAAACAAACTGTCGTGTGAGATGTTACTTTCATTCTTGGATAATTCTATCTACAGTTACGAGAGTTCTTTGAGTGGTGTGAGTTTCAGAAACTGGAGGGTAAAAGCCCCTCCTGCTCGGGATGATGTTCCTCTTTGAATACCCAACCGGGGCCTCCTCAAAGGATAATGATGGCAAGTTGTTCAATGTTTTGCTTACTTTTGTCTGTTCCGACATGGATACCTTTGCTCATATTCCATCTCTTCAACAAGTCGACAAAATACAAAAACACCAAGTGCCTAGGCCATTTAACAGTTGAGTTGGCAATTCCATGGATAACGCTAACCCAAAAGTAAGATACACCCTCAAGCGTAATTGGCATTGTTAGGATTTCAAGTGTGAGTGAATTTTTTATTAAATGAGGATCATATAAGTGATTTAGATATATAATCTTAATGTTTTGATATTTTGGGTTACAATATGTGATGTTTAGCTTATGAATATGATTGTGAGAAATAAAGAGTTAAAAAAAAAAATCAGACTTTAAAGTATTAAGTTTATAAGTCAATCGATTTATACAATTTTTATTGAGTTTATCTAATTTGTTGCATTTAAACTCTAATAATAACTCTTAGAAGTTATAGATTTGAATATTAGTTATGAAAAATCTTGAACTTAAAGATATTTTTATTTAATTTTGTATTCTTTAGTCCTAACATAAATAATTTACTTTTGATTGACCAAAAGAGATAGTTGGAAAAAATGAATGAAAAAAGCTCTCTTTACTTTCGGTTACTTACAAATAGTTTCTTAAATTTTCAAATCTATCAAATAGGTACCTAAATTTGCACATTCCAACAAATGAATCCTTTTATCTATTTTTTTCTTATTGATATTAACTCATTTTTTATCCCGAACATCTCGTAATTAATGAGGCGAGTTTCCATTTGTCAATGCATTATGTTGATATTTGAGGTGACTAATAGATTAACAAACGTTAAAAAAAAGAAAAAGAAGAAGAAGAAAAACACAATAGTTTATTTGCTAGAATATACAAGTTTATAAACTAAACTGTGGATTTTAAAATTTCAAAGACTACTTACAAGACACTCAAAATTCAAAAGAATTTTTTGCGATTTTTCCGACACACATCGTCTGAAGTCAATGTAAGCTGCTTTGAAGAACCACATGAGCGCAATTAAAAAGGGAGAGTCACGCAGAAGCACGTACACAGGGTAGAGTGTACTATATAATAAGTTGTAGTAGTTTGATGGGGGCTGCTTTAGAAGGAAGGGACAGATGGGAGCGCACGCAGAATGGCAAAACGACAACTTTTTTGCTCCTGATAGAAGCAAATCATATCAATCATTGATTTTTGGAGGTTGGAACATAACCATAGTTTAATAGGGACATGTTGATTGCTGAATAACCCTGCTTCACTCACGAAAGCCTAAACCAGCTTTTAAATTTAAATTACACCCACTCGCATGGTTATTTTATAGGACATCATGGCCGTACATTACAAGGTACCCTTTTGGGACATTTTTCATCGCAGTAGAAGGGCTGGCCTTGAATGGGATGAGATCGAATTTAGCTAAAGAGATGATGCGTAATTAAATTCGTCTTAAGATGGGACATCTAGTGGCACTCACAATATTGTCAAAGTTTAGCCCCCTACTTTGCATAAACGCCAATGCTTTCAACCTCAATTAATGCATACTTGTGATTCCGCAGCATTGGTACAAAAACATCTTCAATTTGATGCAGCTAAAACAACGGCCTTTTTTTTTTTGGCAGCACAAAATTTCAGTATAATTTTACAAAAAAAAAGAAAAAGATGATTCCAATTTGTCGTTATTTGCCGAGATTTATTCTTGTAGTAAAGAAGTACAAATTTGTGAGAATAAATAAGTAAACAAAAAAAAAAAAAGCTGAATATTGATTTAAAAAACAAATGAGGGGAAAAAAAAAAAAGAAGAAAACTTTTTCCTGCATGCGCCGACGGTGTAAATTTGAGCCAAAACAATGGGCAATTTGGGCGATGAATAATACTTGATTGCTTTTGTTTTATTCCAAGAAACAGGAAAAAGGTAGAGAGCCACTTGCCACTCTTGGTTATAGTATTATTTTACGTTATCAGCAAAGC
This sequence comes from Erythrophleum ivorense, assembly GCA_026724425.1. Lineage (NCBI taxonomy): Eukaryota > Viridiplantae > Streptophyta > Magnoliopsida > Fabales > Fabaceae > Erythrophleum > Erythrophleum ivorense. The sequence continues at coordinate 628,375 of JAIUCV010000278.1, forward strand.
TACTTGCGGTCTTAAACCCCTACTAAGTAGTGGTCGTAGATAACATGATCGAGGGTGGTACAGACACCGAAAACTTTTGACCTTTTTGCGGGACAATTGGCCTGAAATTATTGATTTTCTGTAACTGGTATTCCTTTTCACTCATTTATTTATTTTCAAGTGGTCTTTGAGAATCACCTTTGACTTTATTTGAAATCCACTTCCTTTATTGTCAGTGATAACCTCCCAGTCTAATTATTCTCCTCAATAATAATATATACTTGGTGTGTTAGGACATCAATTGGTTAATTTTGCTCTCATATAATAATCCCATATTTTCCTTCTTCTTTAATAGTGTCTTTCTTAAATGAAGAAACCAACACTACAGCCCCCCGTTTTCTTCTTCTTTTTTTTTTTTTTTTGCTTTTCTTTCTGTCCAATTATTATTCAGTTAGAAAAATAGAAACAGCGTACACTAAAAAACCTAAGACGGTACTAAACCATGCAAACCAGGAATTTGTCAAAAGCAAAAAGGTAATTTAGGCCCCATGAGTTAAGGTTAGAAATAAATACGGAAGAAAAAAACTAAACAGAATTTTCTGAGTTTTATTATTTCATATATCATAAATTGATGAAAGAAATGTTCAAAAAAAAAAAAAAAGAGAAAGGAGGAACATACTGGGCCAAGGATTAGGCCTATATCCAATTCTGTCAAAAGAGAGGGAACCAACCAGTCACGGTGAAGAAAGAGGTAGCATTGTTGAGTTTGATTTCACCTGCGCTATCTCTATCTGTATCTCTATATATCTCTACGGATGAGAGTACCACTCCTTTTTTTTATTTTTTTTTATTTTTTTGGGGAGATAGTGAGTCAAAGTCTTCTCCGTCTACACCTTATCCTCTATACTATTCTCAAATTCAAACCTTTCTCTTTTTAACTATATAACCACCCACCTCAATTATTTAAGCTTCCCCTCCTCCTTCACCCACAAACCCCAACCCTCTCTCACTTTCCCAATCATGACTCGAACACTTCGAATTCTCAATTCCCTAGACCACGCGGCCGCCGCCCCCCCGCCTGAGCCCGTTGCCATGGAATCGGACTTCGTCGTGATTCTCGCCGCTCTGCTCTGCGCCCTCATATGCGTGGTCGGGCTTATTGCCGTGGCACGCTGTGCTTGGCTCCGGCGGGGATCCGGCCCTGGCGGCTCTCCCAGGCAGGCTTTGGCCAACAAAGGTCTGAAGAAGAAGGTGCTGCAATCGCTTCCGAGATTCACCTATGTTAACGGAAATCCGAATAAGTGGGTGGCTACATCGGAGTGCGCGATTTGCTTGGCGGACTTCGCCGACGGCGACGAGATCCGGGTGCTTCCTCAGTGCGCGCACGGATTCCATGTGGCGTGCATCGACACGTGGCTTGGGTCCCACTCTTCGTGCCCTTCTTGTCGGCATATTCTCGCGGTGGCTAGGTGCCAGAAGTGCGGCCAGTACCCGGCCGTAGGCGGCGGAGGATCGGCCGGACCCACCAGCGGCTCTGTTAGTGAACCGGAGTTGAAGTCTAGAGAAGATGACAATGCCGCTTCTACGGCTGCTACTAATAACATTAGCAGCGGTTTTAATAATTTCTTGCCTTAAACAAATAGTTGTACTTTTTGTATGTAATTGTAGATTTTAAAAAAAAAATTGTACTTTTTTTCCTTGGAAGAAAATGAAATTTGGATCATTCTTCGCTTCCTTCTGGGTTCTGGCTTATACTCTCCGGGGTATTCTATTTTCTCTAGTCTCTCTCCAATATTCTATTTACATTAAATGTTAAATCAGTTAAAACGGTTTCAAAGCGTCAAAGAAAATTGTAAAAAATGGAATTAAAAGAAACAAAATATTCTTGTCACTGAGTATGCACTTTATTTTATTAAAGGGGATAGAGCCATGACTTTTTGTTTTTCAATAGAAATAAACCTGAAGAGAAATGAATAGATTAACTTAACCATAAATAAATATATATTTTTTTATATTTATTCAGCCAGTTTGGCTTAAAACTATTTGAAAAAAAAGAAAGAAAAAAGAATTGCATGTTAGCCTAACCGGCATACCTCTATGAATGATGGAAACAAGCAGCGCAGTGGTTTTTATTGTTTTCCTGCGTGTGTATAAGAATGCATTTTAAAATTTTTGTTGGGTGAGTGAGTAAATAGCATTTTAGTGATTGAATGAGAATCACGGTAATGATTTAGTCAAAAAGAATGATGAAGAAGATGGTTTATTATTCAACAGTGAGTGACAAGTGGTAGGTACTAGTACTCTCCAATACCATCCCTTACTACCCACCCAAGCTTCCTGGTCAAGCTTGATTTCCACTATGCGAGGATCATGCTCTGTAATATTCACGAAACACTCAAAAAGATTAAGGTTTAAGTAATAAGACAAAAGAGGCACTTAACGTAGAGGGAGTACATGTGTTTTGGAGTTGAAAAAGAAAAAGGAAGAGATGCCCTTCTTGGGCGTTATGGTCACTGTCTTTCTGCAATTCGCATCTATACTAATTCCCATTTACCGTCTTAAACTCAAAGTCTTTCTTAATGGAGAACTATGCAACAGAGTTCCAACACCGTTGATGCTTACGGAGAACTATGCTCATAAATTGATGCCATCTTCTTCTCTCTGCCTCCTTTTGATTTGATATTTTATGTGTGAGGGCCCACCCTCCATTCATCCTTTTTTAGCACTATACTCCTCTCCATCATTCTAATTTTTAAATTCCGTATTTTTTGAACTTAAAGCCAAGGGAACTAGTGATCTGGATGTCCTGCACTTCTAGGGTTTGAGGAAAAGACTTGCTGCAACAATCGGTTTATATCTCATTTCTTCTTTTATTGCAGAGCTCTTTTAATTACTTCTCTATTAGTTAGAGTTTTTCTCTTATTTTTTACGGAACTTTTTTAAACTTCTTCTATAAAAGGTTTTTTTTTTCCCCTCTTTCTTCTTTCTTTTGTGGTAAAAAAGCTTCCAAATTTTAAGATATTCTATTAGGAGACTTAACCCTCTTAAAGGGTTACAAGGTGTATTGTCTCTTTACGAATGTTTTTCAAATTCCTACTAGTTATTTTGTTATATTTATGTGAAAGTGTATTACAAATTTTTCTTTATTAGTTAGACTAGTGTTTAAGGGATGTGCTGCTTATAAATTTTTGAATTTTTTATTTATTTTTGGTTTATTTTATTAACATAGGCTTGTCTTACTTGTATTACTCTTTTGTATACCTGTCTTTATCATACATTAATGCAGGCTCATGTGCCTTAATTGTATTATATTTTTTCATTTTGTAGCCAATATATTTTATCATGTTTACATGCATAAAACACTTTTTAAAAAAAATGAAAAAAAACTTTACATCAAGGTAAAGGGTCCAGCTCAGAGTCTTAATAAAGCTAGATTGAGTTAGAATTTCCACAATCCTTTTTTTTTTTTTTGAAATAAAAAACCCTTAAACAGTTGAAGACTTTTGAACTCCCAAAGGAACTAACTTTAATTTACACCTCTATTTTTCATAGACTTTAGAAATGCCAGATCCCTCTGGTGAGTGGGAAAATCTCACAGGCAGCAAAGTTGAAATTTAAAAAGCATTAGGCAGCCGATATTTTCCCCCGATCCTTCGGATGGGGATATATGAAAAGAAAGCACCAAGACTGACTGAGATTACACCCACTTGTCCACTTTAATCATAGCTCAAGCCCACTCTGTTCTTTAGTTTTCATAAATTAGTTGCTATCTTCGCCTACTTTTTCCTACCTTTTACTTGATCACCACATGGCATCTCCGCAGCCAACTTGTTCGCCTCCATGTGACTCCCTTCTTCCCTCTCTTTTTGACTCTTTATACAAAGTGGTACTCATTTCTAACATCCCCTTATCTTTTTTTAGCCATCAAACGCACTCTTAACTTCATCTGATCATACCATTTCTCTTCTCTCTCATACCTACTATGGGTAACACTCGCTACTTAAGAAAAGCCTTTTTATACTCGTAAGAGACCTTCCGTAACTTTCATCCTACGTTCGCATCGTCCATGGGTTTGTTGTTGCCTGAAAATACCGCATATTAGAGTATTTTCTAGAATAAACTGCAACAGATTTTGCCTTGGGGATTTCTTTTTTTTTTTTTTCACTTTTTTTTTTTAAATCCATTAAAAGAGGCTTCAAGCCTTGAGAATGGGGAACGAGTAGAAATTGAAACATTGGCCTTAAACTCGCCTATATATTAAAGAAACTATCAAGAGTTTCACCATAACAATACACATTATTTGGTTGACAAAAGACTAACTTGATTACAATCATGCTAGTAGCGACCTTCTTTATAATCTAAATGCCACTAAACACATGAAGATGACCTGCGGTTTGTAACTCACAATCTGAGAGACTCAAAATCAACCAAACTTCCATATTTATCAATGATCAATGCTAATTCTATGAAATCAACTTTTAATTCCTATAGTAGCAGGATCAGTACCAGGCTTCGCGCCAATAGCAAAAAACTCAATAATAACTTCCAAAGGCATACCCTTGGTTTCAGGAACTTTCAAGTAAACAAATATCCAAGAAAGCACGCATCCTGCAACGAATAATCCGAAGACACCGGTAAGGCCAAGGAGTTGAAGCAAGACAGGAAATGTAGAGGTGATAACCAAGGTACAAATCCAGTATGTAAGGGAACACATAGAAATGCAGATTCCACGAACACTTGTGGGGAAGATTTCTGCACATATGATGTTGGGAATCACACCAAATCCCATGCAGAAGACACTTTCATACACCACAACACAAACAGCAGTAACTGCTGCATTGAGGACAGAACTGATGTTGAAAGCGTCTCGGACTACCAGTACTGCGAGAGACACTATCAGAACTGGTACTGTGTACAGCATTATTGATCTGCCATGAGATGAGAAATTATATTTTGTCATTGTCATGAAATGTTGCATTTGATTGCAAGTTTATGCTCCAATTGTTGTTTCATGATGTAACCAGAGATGACCAAACTGAGGCACGCACACAGAGGAAGCAGATTTGTAGAAACAAGCAATTACAAAACAAATCCTGCCATAGTAGGAGAGTACTAGCTAGATTATAAAAGGACAAAACTTTTTTGTAAAGTTTTTTGGATCTTTTCCATTGGACACTCATTATAACTTAGCATCACATCATTGACTCTTTAAAATAATTTCTTCATATGTCATAATTCTATTGAACACTAAAAGAACTTTACTTAAGTTTTGTCCATTATAAAAAAGATTTCATCAATCACCCATAAAAAATATGACAATTAAGAAATAGATGACAACAATTACGAGGACAAGATAACAGTTAGGGCAAACAATTGTGTAGAAATTGAAGTTTAAAGTTTAGACATACCTCCTGCCAGCAATATCCATAAGCCTCATAGAAAGAGCTATACAAGGAAGCATACAGAATGTGGTAAAAACACTTATGAGTAAAGAAGCAGAAGTTGAACTGATGCCAAAACTTGACAAAAGATCCCCAACTCCAGCGTCCTGAAGAATTTGGGGAGCATAGTAAAGAAATCCATTTATGCCAGCAGCCTGCAATATATACATTTTCTTTTTAGAATCACGGAGGAGAATCTAGAGCATAGTACCTTACAACCACCCCGGAAAAAAAAATGCAAGTCTTCCTCTCATACTACATCCTTCTAGCTTCTGCTAAAGTTAAATTGTGAAGAAAGCAACACCAGGAGAGTACATCAGGTACTTAAGTATAGCCAAGAATTTTGTCAAAAGCTGATAGCTAGCTCGAGTCAAATAGTTGGTCATTGGCCATCTCCTCATATATGATTACTTTGCATTTTCGTTCTCGTGATTTAGAAAAACATCTAGAAAGATAGTATGAGGAAAAAGAAAAGAGAGAACGAAACAAAAACAGAATTCCTGGACCATTGTTGAATAAAGAAACTGCTAAAAATGGGTCACATTGTAATTATGTACATCAAATAATATGACTGTGCACAGCTCCCAAACTGAAGTAGAGGTGGGTACAGATCTTCATCAAATGATGGTACAGACCCAAGGCAGATCTCTGGCACTCAATACCAGTATCTTGTTTCTTATTTCAGAATTCAACTAACCAACCACAGCGCTAGTTTCCTTTCCCTTATGTATAACTGATAAGGGAAACTACTCTTCTCTCAACTACTCACAGGTTCAATAACTAACCAAACACAACAGAATGGCAACCATCAAAGATAGAACAGTTCAGAATAAATAAGCAACTAAAAGCTAATAAGGCACTAGCTTAAGCAATTAGCACTTATCTGTCACTTCAATTAGCTTAAGCTCTGATACGAATTTGGTACAAACCCACGTCAAATTCCTGACACTCAACACCAGTATCTTCTTTCAGAATTCAATTAACCAACCACAAGACTAGTTTCCCTTCCCCTATTAATAACTGATAAGGGAAGATACTCCTCTCTCAAACACTCACAGGTTCAATAACTAACTAGACAACAGGTTCAGTAACTAACTGAACAAACAGAACAGAATGGCAACTATCAAAAAAATAGAACAGTTCAGAAGAAATAAGCGACTAAAAGCTAATAATAGCTTAAGCAATTAGCACTTATCTGCCATGTATCAAAAGTAGAGTCTGATTCCATTAGAGATGAATATATGCTGTAAGGAATGATCAAATCTACATCCTAGTCTCATGTTTGTCACTAATTATCTTCAATTGTTCATAGTTATCAATCACCTGAAATATAGCTATTGATAAAACATATAATAAAGTTCGCAGAAGGATAAAGAACTTCCTCTTAGAACCAGGATAGATATCAAATTGCAAGATGAAAGCAACGGACATCAATCATTACAGGAAAGAGAATAGTCAAGTATGGTAATAATTCGATATCAATTAGAGTTACCTGCTGAAGAATTTGAAGTCCTATTCCAACAATTAATGCACGCTTGACTCCGGGTTCAAGCAGAGCTTTCCAACCTGGACCTTTCGCAACAACTTCAGGATAATGCAGCATATCCTTAGAACCAAGTACTGACTGGCTGACTAGCCCGGTAGCCGGGAAAGCTTCACCTTCTACAGGTATGTCATAACCAGAAGTTGAAACAAATGAATTGAGCTGAGATGGCGGGACAGCTTCAGCGTGCAAATAAACCCTTTGGAGCCCTCCTTCCCTTTTCCTACCCCTAAACTTTTCAGATGCTTTATAAACCAATTGCCAACCTCCACCTATGTCTGTTTTGTTAGATATTTCACCAATATTCCCCTGGTTCAGGCTGCTATTGCTTCTCATGCCTAACATGCCGTCACTTCTCAAGCTGCTATTGCTTCTCATGCCTAGCATGCCCTCACTTCTCAGGCTGCTATTGCTTATGAAGCCAAGCATGCCACCCTTAAATGCATGTGTCCTGTCCTTCTCCGCAGCATTGGCTTGAGGTGAAAGTAATGGAGCATGCAGGTTGTCACTTGTACCATAGGGGTTGGACTCTACATCACCCATACTAGAGAAGCTACCCGCTTTGGTGATACCCCTTGCACTTCCAGGCTCAGGAAGGTTATCATGCACACTCCCAAAGAGAGTAACAATAGGATCCTTAAGACTGGTGCCCTGGGATGCAATGCTCGCTTGGCGGGATATCATGCTACCCTGTCCATTAACTGGTTGGGCAACCATTGAAACTTCCTCATTGGGTCCATATAACTTTATGTAATCTTTCCCTGTTTCCTGGTTAGCAGTGAGCTCATTGACTGGAGCAACTATGTACTCTTCTATGGAGGTGGTTTCACCCCCAGGGCTCAAACCCTCAGCCAGTAAAGCCAACTCACCTATAGCTCAATGAAAACTCCAATTAGTATCTGTCAAAGATTATGATAAAACTATTCGTAGGCTTCAACTAAACATTTTAATCCGTGACGTGACATCAATACCTCTATAACAAAGTAGTCTAATTCGATCAATGTCACATGGCATTCTCTTAAAAAATTTCAAGAACAAGATATGATAGACATTGTACACATTTCAAGCCCAAACAGTTTTCGTACGATAGTATTGACTATTGAGTTAAGTGGACTGTGCGTGACAGTACCCGTATTCTCAAAGATAAATGATGAGAAATTTTTCACTAGTAATGATGACAAGATGTAATATCATAAACAGAAGCCAATTTTAGTGTCACCTGAAACATCTTCAGTGCCGCGTACTCTTTGTAAGACCTTCTTAGCCTCGTCAATTCGACCTTTGCTCACAAGCCACCGTGGAGATTCAGGCAAGTAAAAAACGGTCAGAAGGAAATAAGCAACAGCAGGAATAGAAATAACCCCAAGCATCACTCTCCAACTTGGTGAGGCCATTAAGGACATGGAGAACACCATACAATAAGCCAAAAACATCCCAGCAGAACAAGAAAACTGTGTCACAGTATTCAATTGACCCCTAATATCAGCTGGTGCTATCTCAGATATGTAGAGAGGAGTAAGAGTGACAGCAAGAGCAATGCCAAATCCATCCAACAACCTCGACAACAGAACAATATAAACATTACGAGCCCACAATATCACCAAGCCGCTACAGAAATACATCACTGAAGATATTATCAACATGGGACGCCGTCCAAGCAAATCAGAGACTTTCCCAGAGAATATTGTTATAAAAGTGCCAGTAAGAAACGTCATGGACACAATTAGCCCTTCAAGTGTAGGATCAGCTTCCAAGTTGAATTCTTGCTTTATATATGTCATACCCGCTGCAGGAGGTAACCAACAATACCTTTCAGTAAGGAGATCTAGTACTCTTCGCTCATTAATAACCTTCTTCCATTTTAAATATTTGGCATATAAATACCCGACACATGAAAGACAAGCTTACTTTCGAATGAGATAATCAACAATTATAATGTCTTTCTGAATGGGGAATAAATCTACTTTTGAAGATTTGGGGGAATAAATTAAATCCCAGAATGTAAGCTTAAGAATTTGAGATAGTAGACGAGCATATATATTGACCAAAAATAAGAAATTAGTAAGACATCAGGAACAAGCTAAAAACCCACCTGCAATGGCTGAACTATCCCATCCTACCAGGAGATTTCCGAGGGTTGCAGCAACTGCAACAAATACAACTTGATTCATCTTTTGCTTCACAGCAAAAGAAGCAACAGATCGAACCCAAAAGCCTATTTCAATCGGTGAGATTCAAAAGCTTGGGTCTTTTTCAGATAAACGCCTCAGATAGTGTTCACTGTTCACCGTACCAAAAAGACGACCATTTTAAGCGCATTTGATTACCCATAAGTGCCGCTTGGATTTTATTATATTTGTACAGCTTCCATGAGTGTGTCCTAACTCAGCTTTTCTCTATCGCCAGACAAATCAAATCCCTGGCTGGCATTCTAGGACCGTAACCGTAGCATTAGCTGCACGAGAACTTTTGGCAATTTGCTATTTTAAATAATTCTAAAAAAAATTTAAAATAAAAAATTTAAACTCCATAAAAAACTATAGTTTAAAAATCTAAATTAAAAATTTTAAATTTAAAGTATTTTAAAATAATTTTAAGATTTAAATTTTTAATATAAATATTTTTTAATTTTAAAATTTAAACTTTATTTTTTTATTTTGGAAAGTCAAATGAAAAATGGCACGCAAAATATCTGGGAAATGCAGAAACTGGTTGCGTGTGGGGACAAGTTTATGAAATGGATAAGTCTGAAAATTGTGTCTGTGAGTGAGAAGACGCCACGCCACGAGTCCAAGACCGCATTTGAGAGACGACAAAGACGGTGCTGAATAGTTCTTAATCTCATGTGACCCGTTGATAAACGTGTTGTTTTCAAATTCTTGTATGGATTTTTTTGTGTGTCTTTCTTATGATTTTAAATGGCTTATATTTTAATATAGTAATTTTAATGAATTTAAAATATTAAATTTCCGACAACATAGGCGGCATTCCTGCTAACGTATTGTGTTTGAAAGGATTATCTTATATGGCAAAAACTAATCCTACTTAAATTGGAATGCTTTTAAAAAGGATGGAAGGAATTCCGGAAAGATTCTTATATTGAAATTTCAATGAAATTGACGACTCCGAGTTTGGTGAAGCGATCTTATCCAGTCACGTGTTTCACATCCCCTGTACGGCACGTACATCTAACGGCCGAAAATTAAAATTGTATAAATCTCATAATACAATAATTTTATGAAAAAGTATATTTTTCATTATATATATTTAAGCATATTAATAATTTAAATCTTAAAAATTAGTATTCTTTTAATTTAGTTCAAAAAATAAAGTTTTTAAAAATAGACATTAACAACAAAAAATATATTTAGGAAATAATCTAATTAATATTAATTAATCAAAAAATAATACTTAATAATATTGAATTTCAACAATGACATTTGTATTGAATATATGTTAATAAACATAAATATTGACATAAAGTTATGATAAATTAATTTCTTTTAAATAAAATTTTAAAAAATAGATTTTCTAATAAATTATATTTTTAATATAAGAAATTAATATTTTAAAGTTATTTTGTTTATTTTTTTAGTTTGAAAAGAGATTTTTATATATTTTTAACAGGTAAGGAAAGGCTATGTAATTTTAACCTTTCTCAATAGATGAAAAAAAATTGGCCAAAATTGATTGAATTGACAAAAATTCAATAAAATCAATCAAAATCTTTTTGTTTAAATCATAGTTTTGACATTTTGGGATAAAATTAATAATGTTTAATTAACTTTATCCAACCAATTTTATATAGATTTGCTATCATATGCAAATAATAATAATAACTACAACTGGTTTGTATATTTTTAGATATTTATACCTATTTTAAATATTATATTACAATGAACATTCAACCATTAACTTGTCCTTGGTCTAATTTAACAACTTTAAATAACTCAGCAAATCTGTCAGTGTTCTGAGTAAAAGCCAAGCAAAGAGATGTACAAGTCAATTACGAAATCCCTTTGTTAAATTATTCAGTTCGTTAAACTAGTCATCGGCTAAAACGTTGACAAGCCAGGTAAAATGAACCTGCACTTGCAGCAAAGATAGCCAAAATCACATGTTTTCTGTGAATAAAAATAAATATTTCAACACCATTATTTTTTAATTTACCCATTCCCAGCCAAATATAGTTAATAAAAGAGGAAGAGTCTAATACAATAATCTTTTGTATATATATATATATATGTGAACGGATAAGACATAAGCACATCTTAAATTAATATTAATAAAAATTTAGGCAGAAATTTGTTTAACTCAGGTGAAACTAATAAATTATTAAAAGCAATATTTTTAATAAAAGATTTGCGTAATTTATACACTAGTTTGCTTGTTACATTATCCTAAGCATTAATTAAAAAACTGGAAAATGGGACGAGATGGAGGTCTCCAGTTATTATCGTCCAGGTCGACCGATGTCGGCAAAAGGCATGTCGTTTTCGAAAGATATAAAAACAATGACTACAAGTGCCGTCGTATTGGACCCAATATCACCCCTCCACCTATTTCTCTGTCACCGTCTCGCAATAAAAAGTTGTGTCGCTCACATTGACATTGGCCACACCAGATCTGCTCCGCTTGTCGTCTCCTTCTCACTGTTTAAAAATTCATTATCAAAACGGGACCTATAATGAATATTGATTGATGTTATATTTCCTTTTTCTTTTTCTTTTTCTTTCTCGTTGGATTCTTAACCTGCAGAGTGGCATCAGGATATATACAATATCCAGATGTTATATTTAATTTAATTTAAAAAATTAAAAATTAATATTTTTAAAAATATTAAAATATCTTAATTTTTTTATTATGATATTTTGAAAAAAAATTTTAATAGAATAAAATAAATTAAGATAGATATTTTACTCTATCTTTGTACAAAGAGATATTGTAATCATTTGTTTATTTTCATTTTTATATTGTTTTCATTTAACTAAATTCAAAATACATATATATATATATATATATCTATTCTTTTCCATGATACACCACATATAATTATTTTATTCTATCAAAATTCATTTTTATTCTCAGTCACTTGTCTATTTTCATAAAAACTAGTAGTTTAGTTCAACATTGTAAGTGGGTTGGGCTACCCTCACTTAATTTTTGACGGGCTGACCTCATAGACGGCTTCACTCCGAGTAGTCCCTTCTATACTAAACCAACAATAGGGAAAAAAAATTATTAGATTTAAATATAATTATTTATATTTTTATTATTAATCTTTAAATAAAAATTTAACATGTTTAAAAAATCTAAGCATGCAATAGTGAGTTATAAAAATCATATATTTATTAAAAATTCTTTATAGTAAAATTATAAAAATAATAATTTAAGAATCATTAATGATAATGTGTCTACAAATAAAGGAAGTAAAAATATGTAAACGCAACAACTCATAGATATTTGGAAAAATAGTCTCACAAAATATGAAATTAAAATTAGTAATTATAAGCTAAAGTTGCTCCATCTTATTAAGGAGTTATATTTTTGTGTCAAAATTAGAGAAACTGGAAGTAGACCAAAACTCATCATAATACATTACAAAATGAAAACTAGAATCACGAACAAAATATGCCAAGAAGAAGATGAAGAAGAAGAAAACTAGAATCACAAACAAAATATACCAAGAAGAAGAAGAAGAAGAAGAAGAAAACTATAATCACAAACAAAATATGCCAAAAAGAAGAAGAAGACCTTACCTTGAACACAGAATGTAGACCAAACTTTTGCTGATAATATGTTATTAAAAGAAAAACTAAGAAAACAAAGAAAATAGAACAAAGCCTTTTCTCTTTAAAGTTGAAAGAGTGCATCAATCTTCTATAATTTCAAGAACACGATACGTTACAAAATAAATTAAGACTACTTAAGTATGTGAAATAATTTTTTAAGTGTTCGAAAACTTGAAGAGTTGGGAATCTTTGGAATCCAATAAAGGTCCATTCCACGTCAAATATTCACAACATTATGGAACATGTACAAATTGTGTGACGTCACCAATACATCTACATTAAAAGGGAGCAAAAATTAATGATTTCAACATCCCCCCCCCCCCGGGTTTATTTCATAAGTTATTTTGCAGAGAAATTCAATACGGTTAACAACAAATGAGTTGAAAATTTTTGTTATTAAGTTAAAATTCCAGATTTGATAATAAAAATTATGAATCTTCATTAATATCTTTAATATATATGACTCTTCTTTATTGAAACATTTGTTTTTGAAAAAGTTTGTTAACATAAGAAGAAAATTTTTTGTTTATTTTTTTTAAGAAAAGAACATTTTTATTTAGAAAAACCTTTTAATAGTCTAATTTATCTTCAAAATTTCAAACAATTTTTTTTGAAAAAAAAGTAAGAAAATTATGTTCATTTCTGTTTCAACCTTTTAATTGTTATCAGCTTAGGTCAACATAAACATCAAATTCAACCATGGTCTACAAATAGGTCCTAAATTGAGTTCAGCTAAGACTCAGTCTAAACCTAAGCTAAAAAAATGGGGTTGTGGCTTGATCCAATTTATTTTCCCCCTTTAAAAGCACAAAGTTAACCTGTTTCATAATCAATTATACCATTTTTATCACCACTAGTTTTACATAATCTATTATAATTGTCCCTGTTATATCAAATACAACTATGATTTATGCATGGGCCTAAATTGAATTGCGCTAAAGCTCGAGTCCAACTTAAGCCAAAAAATTTAAAAAAAAAGTAAGTTGCTCATGTTTCATCCTTAGCCACAATGTTGCTATCAAAGTTAACTTTTACAAGAATTTATTAAAAAAGTGTTAATTGTTTTGCCATACCTATAATTAAAGATATAAAGGTAAAATATAGTTTATCCTCCTCAATTTGGTTTGACATGTTTGCTTTCTATGATTTGAATTGTTTTATATTCTTTTGAGGTGATTACTGAAATGAAACTAACATTTTAAGGTTAAAACTATTTACTTAATTCCAGTAACAGCTTTGAAAAAATATTCAAAATATAAATAAAAAAATGTTTTAACTTTTACATGATTATTTTTATTAAAATTTTCATATAAAATATCACATGGTGGATGAAAATACTATATGGGTGTTAAATGACAAATTTTAAATTAGAGAAATAAACTTATTTCACACTAAATCATATAAGGATAAACTATAATTTGCTTAATAATTTAATCAAATGCAAACAAATAATTGAAAGAAATATCGAGACATTTAATAAGATTAATTAAAAATTATTGATTATTGCTCTCTTTTGATTAAAAGTATCACAAAAAAGTAGGCTTGCTTTAGTTGATACACTTCTTGGGTTTGACTATCCGTTACTTTTGAATGCTGCAAGTGTATCAGCATCCATGCATAATCCAAATCTGAATATGGAAATTTGAAAACTATGGGCGATGTTGTCCGTGGTCTGGAATATGGGGTCGCTAGCAAGTAACTAATCAATGGATTATTTTGAAATGGAACTAGAGAGTCATTTCAAAGCTTCACATAATCATCCATTGCTGGGTGACACCCAAACATTCCACACACGTACACAACTAAGATATATTGATCTCAATTAACTAATGTAATCCTTGGATTATGATATATATCACGTAAAGAAAAAGAGGAGGAATCTGGGGAAAAGTTACAAAAAGGTATGTGCAGGAAAGGATGCATTTTGCAGGAGGGGGGTGATGTGCACAAGAGTAGTGATAAACCGTGGCAGCGTTACTAAACACTTCTCTCACTCCCTTCCCCCCCCCCTCTCTCTCTCTTTCGTTTCTTTCTCCATTTGTTCATGCCATCATCTTTTTTCTATTTTACTTTGGTTACTATTTTGCCCATTATAAAAGAGGAAAACTAAGATAAAATTTTCTTGTGTATTTGCTATTAAACTTTTTAATAGAAATATAATATGTAAAATATTTTCTTTTAAAAAATAAGAATCAATTATGTCATAAGCTATATAAAATAGTCATGTATTATGCTTTTTTAAAGAATTTGATAATAAATATCTTTAAAAATATTCATTTATTATGCTTTTAATTTGCTTATATCTATCCTCATAATTAATTTAATATATTTATTTATATTTTATAGATCAAATCGATCTATTGAATAAATCTCAATTTGCTTGCTCTACACACCAAAATGATGCTTAATTTAGGCATGACCTTCCTTAATTGAAAAGGGAAGGCGAAATCTTTTAATAATATTATTGTAAATATCGTTAAAAAAAATAGCACTAAAAGTTTCATAAATGCTGACCCAAGCTCCTTCAACAGTACTATCGCAAGTAAA
Source organism: Erythrophleum ivorense (assembly GCA_026724425.1). NCBI lineage: Eukaryota > Viridiplantae > Streptophyta > Magnoliopsida > Fabales > Fabaceae > Erythrophleum > Erythrophleum ivorense. The sequence continues at coordinate 643,677 of JAIUCV010000278.1, forward strand.
CATTGAAGCAACCCTCCTTTCTACTCTCTCCTTTTCTCAGCAATGGCGGACAAAGTCATTGATCTTATTAACTCCCCTTCATCAACCCCACCCTCACATAGGTCATCTAAAACCACAAGAATCCTTAGATTCATAGCTTCTACCTCTTCGAAGAAAATCCAATTCAAGATCAAAAAATTTTCTCAGCCCTCATATGCCCAGAACCCTAACCCAAGCTATGTCCACCAACAAGTAGTTCCATGGGTCCTCGAGACCTTCCCGGACAGTCCTATGGCTTCTCTCAGATCACTAGTGATCATCAACCCACCATGCAAGGTGATCGGGCCCAGGCACAGGCTCAAGCTCAGCCTATTATTGCTATAAATGATGTACTAAATGCTTTCTTGTTTCCTCAAGAAACGAAGCTTAAGGAGCCTTGCACTCTTAAAGAACATGAGTTTGTTTCCTTTAACCTTGTTTAAATTAATTTGCATTTTAGTTCTAGCTCTGATTGCTTGCTTGTTCACTAATTTAATTATTTTCTTCAAATCTTGTTAGTTTATATACATGTATAATTTGATTCTTTTAGTCTTAATTTGGTTAGGTTAATTAGATTTAAATTCTCACATCTTTTTTATATCTAATTAATTTACAAATCTTATTATGGTTGCTGGAGATTAACTTGTGTGTTAGAGTTAATAATTTTTCAACGTTTTTAATAAAATGTTAGATGCAATTGAAAAGTTATCGATGGATCAATTTTGTAATGGGCGATCTCCAGTCATTGTTATAATTTAAAATAATGATTTGAAATTCAAATAGTAAATATGTTATATAATGGTTTAAATTATGCATGCAGTCACTTCGATGAGTTTTGTGATTGCAATTGCTATCAATATTACTGATGATAACAGCATTAAATTGGTTTTAGTTATTGCACCTCAATAATTATAATAATTTAATTTCTCACATTTATTTTCTTTATTTATTTTGTTATACTATATCATTAATTTCTTAAACAAGTAGTACTTTCATTAAGTTTAGTTTTTATAATCAAAATTAAAAAAAAATTGTTTAAGATTTTTTTTTCAAATTACAGTCTACAATCACACTCCATGACAAGGCGTTACAATGAGTTTTGTAACCTTGACAAGTTACAACTGCAATATACATTAATCACTGCATTTTTCAATGATATATTTAATAAAATTCTAGTGGTGTCATGTGATATATAACAATTGAAAATGTGATAATTCATTAATGAGACATTAATTAAGGGAGTACTACTATGATATATGTATGCTATAGGCAATTTGTGATGGGGTTGATGAAGTTTGGAAGTCAGACAAAGATAGTGAGGCACTTTGTGTGGAGCAAGACACCCCAGCAAGTTGAGAGCTATGCAACCATCTTCTTCAACTTTAGGAAGAAAAACTTCATCACTTGTAATGATCTCATGGCTGCCTCTGCCTTTGTCACAATGACACTGGAGGATATGGGCACACCACCAACACCAACCCTTATGCCATTTCCAAATAGTAGCAGCATTGCCGTTGTCTTTGAAGGGTCAGGGATGAAGACAACTAATAGTAGTTCAATGGCAGCTACAAAAGATGATGAAGTTGATTCGGAGTTGCATATGGGCTGAAGCTTCAAGTTCGCTAGGTCTCCCATGCTTGTGCATGCATCGAAAAACTAATATTTTATCGTCATCTTATCAAACATTTCTATATTTGCTTTTGTTTGTTTTGTTTGGTGTTTGTTTATTTTAAGACCTTGTTAAGGTTATAAATTTATGTGTTGCTATGTAGACTTTTACACGTGCTTTTAGTTTATGTTATGTAATAAAATTGTCTTGAAAAGCCAAATAAATTAATAACACATTATGGTGTACACTGTTGCAAATTTTTTGTGCAACACCACAATATAAAACATGTATAAAAGGAAGTAAAAATTCTAAATAAGTTTTATTTTATAGAGTTTGGATCCTCTATAGTATAAAACTTGTAAAATATATGAAAGTGAAAGAAATAGAAAGAACTTATTCTTTGTGTCACACTCTTTTTCTTTTTAGAGATACTTTACAAATTCATATTTTAATTATTCCAAATTTTTATTTATTATTATTCATCTGATTTAGCTAACTTTTTATAAATTATAAAATGATTCCAAGTATATATACACAAAAGATTTATTGATACTTTGGTAACAATAATAATAAGCAAGGAAATTTATAAAACCTATATGTAAGAAGATATTGAAGAGTTAGTGACAATGTAAATGCCAAAAATAAGTTAAAAAATATTTTAAAAAATAAAATAGAAAAAAGATCTTTAAAAAATTAGAAAGAGTGAATCATATTGGATAAAGTGAAAGAACGAGAAAAAAATGAAAATAAATTAAATTAAAAGAATTGACAGATAATAATTTAGGATTTTGTATGATAACGAAAATAGTGTGTACTAAAGATGGATATTCCCAAAGTATATGACACTCTCTCATGGAATTTCATCAAAGCAATCTTAATCAAGATGAATTTTCGCGAAGCATGGATAAACATGATCATGTAGTGTGTCTTAATAGTCTCTTTTTAAGTTCTAATCAATGGCAATCTTATTTAGCGCTTTTGGTCAAACAGAGGTCTATAACAAAGAGATCCTATTTCTCTTTATCTCCTCATTCTATGTACAAATATATTGTCCTACATGATGGCAAAAAAGCAAGCTCAAAGAAGTGGATTAGCATCAAGGTTTCTTGGGATTTTGAAGTAATTTATCACTTGATGTATGCAAATGACACCATCTTATTCTTTCAAGTAAATGCATAGTCTTGTGCCTTGGTAAATTCCACTATTGAGAATTATAGCAGAATTTTAAGATAGTTCATAAATAGGTCAAAGTATGAACTGATCTTTAGCCCTAGTGTTATACACAAAATTTAAAAAAAAAAATTCCTTGCTTGAACCTTCAAGAGTCATTATACTTTAAGATTAGGAAAGTATCTTGGCACTTGGGTTGATAATGGTTGAAACAAGCAACATATTTACTAAGATCTAATCAAGAAGATTGATTCTAAGCTTCTTTCATGAAAGGCAAGTGTGTTGTCTCAAGTAGCAAGTTTAGCACCAAGTAAATCAGCACTTGATTCTTTACTCACGTACTACCTCTCATGCATAAGGGTTCCTAATGACATCTATGCTAAACTAGATAGTTGTTTGCCTAATTTTTGTTTGGAAATGCTCTAATGATGGTAGGAGGATGCATTTGTTGAATTGGAAAAATTTATGCACCCTAATTAGGGAAGGAGGCTTGGGTTTGAGACCCTTTGGTATGTTTAATAAGACTCTCATAGCTAAGCAAGTGTGGCATCGTAGATTATGACCAAAACACATACCCAACCAAAATTCTTTGGCCAAAATATTGCAAAAAGACATATGTAGGGTGCCCTATATGATCACTCAAACTTTACTTAGATTTGGAAAAGCATTGCAAAATCAAGCAAGGTAGCAAGTTCTAAACTTAAAGAGGTAGTAGATTTTGGTAACTCCATTCTAATCAACCATCATTTATGGTGGCCTATGTAACTAGGTCAAAACTTTAATTTTTACAGAATTTCTAACCTTATTTTGCTTGGTAAACTAGAGTGGAACCGACCTTTGGTTAATTCTATTTATTCCTTGGTTACAACTGTTTGAGACTTGAGAAGGGGGGCGTATACCACAGGCCTTCTCTCACTAGAAGAAAATTTGGAAGATTAAACCCCCTTCAAGATGTTGTTGCACACATGGAAAATTCTTCATAGAGCTATTCCTACCAGCAATGTATGATAGAAGCATTATCTAACCCACAAAATGGACTGCCCCTTTTGTTATACTGTGCTTGAAACCAATAACCATGTCTTCCTTACTTGCGATTTTGCGAGATCCATTTGGTTTGTGTCTCCTCTTAGGCTGAGGGTTGATGATTTATATGTACAAGATCTTACACAATGGCTATGTTCTTGGTTTCCTCAGAACATAAATAATGATCATGTAATCAGTCCCACAAAATTCATCACTGTGGCCTTAAACTGTATCTGGTTTAACAGAAATGAAATTGTGCATAAGGGCATCAAAGTTGATCTGGACGTGGTTTTAAAGCAAATTTCTAGAGCTATTAATCACAATGCTTTTGCGTGGGATAATTCTAAATTTCTCAAAATGGAAGGGGTTGGACACTGCCCCCTATCAACCCTTTTAGTTTTCATGAGCTTTAGAGAGATGGATGGCCTTTGATTACTGGGTTACACAAACAAAAGGTCAAAGGAAGGAAGATCCTTGCAAGCTATAACCTCATTTTCTTTCAAAGAGAACTCTTAAGGACTTGGAGCTTAAGCAACAAGGAAGGACCCCAAACTCCGAAAAAGTTTCTGTTATTACGATCCGTTAACAAGGATATAAAATCTCCTACTACTAGTTACCATCTCAAGATTATGACAGTAGATAGCAGAATGAGACAAGCCTTGAAGGATAAAAACTCTCACTTGAGCAGTATGGTTATCGATAAAGATATTCTTTGCTATGGAAGCTGCCTTTAATTCGATCCTGGTTTGTGATGCTCTGCTGCTAGGAAATCTATGTGGAAGGCTACGATGGGGAAGAACAATACTAACAGTTTTTTGTCTAGTAAGTGTTGTTAGTTGTTGCTTTTCTTTCCTTTTAGCGGTACTTCATTCAAAAACAAAAACAAAAGAGAGAGAGAATGATAATCTTTACGCTTTCAAATTTTCTGTTTATAAACATAAAAGTATAAACAAATTTTTTTACTTTTAATTTTTTAAACTTTAGTAAGATATTATTTTAGAAGTTTGTCATTTTTAATTTTATCATTTTAAAACATTCATAAAATAAATAAAATAACTTATTATCTATAAAAATTAACAATCAATAATATTTTATTATTTAAAGTTTGATATATATTAAATTAGTATATACAAATCATTAGTAATATAATCATATTTTTTATACAATATAAATTTTATTTTTAAAAAAGAGTGTGTGTGTGTGTATATATATATATAAGGATCTCACGGAATAATGTCTTTTAGTGTTTTCTTTTCTGACTTAGGCCTCGTTACAAAAAAACAGAAAAAGAGTATGTATGTGTATGTGTGTGTGTGTGTGTGTGTGTGTGTATATATATATAGAAGGGAGGGCCCTCCGCCATTGCAGCTATGACAAAAAAGAGTATACAACTAGTTGTGTTTTTTAATTTTTTGTTGGTTTCTTGTGATCGTTAATTGTTAAGATAAAAGAACTGAGTAACACCCCTCCTCAACCCAAGAAAAAAAAAAAAGGCATTGAGATGGTCATTAGATTATTACCCCGTGAGAGATGTTTTAAACCTTGTCTCTAGTTATTTGGCAACGGAACCCAAAATATAAAATATCTTATTGTACTTAGGTTATATATATTTGAGAGTTTATGAAAAAAATAAAATAGAAGGACAAGTAGTATAATAGAATGAAGAAATAGAATTGCAAATTATGTTATATTTTATCATTTTACAATTTAATAGTAGAAAAGGTTGAGTTAATAGTGAAATAAAATGATTTATAAATTATTTTTTTAATATTACTTTTATAATTAGGATGTGATTTTAATAAATTTTTAATTGAGAATAATATAATTATAATTATATCATTTGTCTATTTCATTCTATCCTTAATCCTCTAATTGGGAGGGACAAAAAAAATTAAAATTTTAAATAACAATAAATAATCTTCATTGACATTCTTTGCCATTTCACTCCATCTCCAAAAAAAGAAAAATATCACACAACTCAACCTACTTGAACTATTCCTTTCTATTTCATTTCATTCTCTATCATCCATATAAACACACTCATAAGAAACACAAAATATTACAATGAATTAAGATGGTATAACGTTTGAAATAATTTGCCCCCTTACATTTGATTTTTTCTTTAATAACACGAGATGAGTAATATTTGTTATTATCTTAACCATTTGATCTTTCAGAGATTGATTTCACACACACAGTGTATAATTACCACAGAGGATCCTGATTCGTTAAGAAGCGTGGGAGGGGAAGATATAACATAAATCTAGGGAAGGGAATAAATGTGCTAATCTCTCAGCTAACAACCTGGCTTCACATTATGGACCTTCCTTCGCCCAAATTTTCCCTTGTGATTTTACGGGCACTTCCACGCCACCTGATATTTCTTAATTTCTACTTCTTTTTCTTCTTTGGGCTTTTAAGTTCTACTTTTCTGTTAAAAAAAAAAACTTGCTAAATCCATTTTAACCTACTTATGTTAGGAAAAAAACACTTAAATAAAATATTTATGTATTTACTATTTTATTTTTACAAATAAGTTATAATTTTTATAATTTAAAATTTCATAACTGAATGCTTAATTTTCTTTTTTACATATGTCATAATTTTATTTAAAAACTAATAATAAAAATAGAAACAATTAATCATAGGTAAGTGTAGTTTATTTTGGGGCAAGAGAAGACCATGGACATGCATCATACTAAAATTAAACCCATAAATTTGCTTCCCAGAGAAGGATTAAAAGAGGTCATTAGTTTTTGAGGCCGACGTGTGATAAACAACAACAGGGCCCAAATATAAAAGGTTTAGGAACCATTCAAACTCCAAGTTTCTAACCCAAACATTAAATGATGTCGCTTAGATATTTTATTTTACTTTATTTAACAAATATATTTTTTAATTATTTTGTTCAGAAATTTTAAAATTTTTTTAATTTATTGTTATCAATTAAAAACATAGTAAAAATGAGGCAAATTTGCATAGTCTCTGAAATTTAAATGCTGAATATTTGAAACACCTTGAAAAATAGGATTTCTCAAAAATCAAAATTGTTCATTTTCAGTTTACAGAGGTGATTAAATATTAATAGAGGTCTAGTTTTGGGTTACCCGACCTGTCTATTCGGAAAGCCCGAAGAACTTGCAGCCAAACCGCGAATTAGTATCACACTTGGTCATGCTCGTTCCACATCGCCGAACAAGATTCCTATTCCTCCTCCCTGTGCTGTCCCGCAGCTTCAAGTTTCTTTACCCACGCGAATGTACAAAGCTGCTTTCTTTTCTTCAATGGATGCTTAACACAGAGAGAGGAGAGGAGGATAGGTGAGGTTGGTTTTGTAGTGTCTTTTTACTCAAGGAACAAGTCCAATTTAGCTTTTTGTGACTCTCCATGGATTCCGCCGTCGAGGGTACGCCTAGGTATTACGGCCTCTGCGCCATTGGAGGAATGCTCAGTGCCGGCACTACCCATCTCGCCATCACTCCTTTTGACGTCTTAAAAGTTAATATGCAGGTTCCCCAATTTTTTTCTTTTTGGCTCTGTTTTCCTTTCTTTAGCTCATAATGCTATTTTTAGTTGGTTCTTGTATTGCATTTGAATTGCTGAGAAATTTTTACCAGAGTTTGATTTTCTTAGTTTCCCCCTCCCTACGGTTGTTGTTGTTTTGACCATTTCTCATTGTGTGAGTGTTTTCACTTTTCAACCCTGCTTTCCTTTAGCTCATAATGCCATTTTTATCCATCATAGTTGGTTCTTGAATTGCACTTGAATTGTTGAGAAATTTGTACCAGAGTTTGATTGTTGTTTTGATCATTTCTCATTGGTTGAGTGTTCACGCATGTAGGTGCACCCAATTAAGTATTACAGCATTTCCTCGTGCTTTACTACCTTATTAAGAGAACAAGGGCCTTCGGCTCTCTGGAGAGGTTGGGCCGGTAAGTTCTTTGGATATGGTGCTCAAGGAGGCTGCAGATTTGGTCTTTATGAATATTTTAAGGGACTTTATTCCAACATAATGGGAGACTGTAATAGGAGTGTGGTTTACTTTCTTAGTAGCGCATCTGCTGAAGTATTTGCCAATATAGCTCTATGCCCATTTGAAGCTGTTAAAGTGAGAGTGCAAGCACAGCCCTGTTTTGCTAAGGGGTTGTTTGATGGCTTTCCAAAGTTGTATGCATCAGAAGGCACACAAGGGTAAATATCAAATATAATAGTTTTATACTTTGTTTGCATTGGTTTCTAGGGATGATTGTTTAACTTCTACTGCTTGCAGATTCTACCGCGGGCTTATTCCACTTTGGGGCCGAAACCTTCCATGTAATTTCACATCTGTTGAAATGATATTTAATTCAATCAAACAAGATTGCTTTTCTAGGTCTAGCATTTTAGGGCATATCAGCATTGTTCTGCATCTACTTGCTGGAATAACCACTTTGAATGAACCAACCAGCTACCACATGCCATTGTTATGGCAATTAGATGCCTGCGTTGGTCATGGTATATATTTAGGGATACATGGATAATATATCCACCTTTATACGTTGGCTGTAATTCTACTGAAACCTTCTAGCATATTGCCATATACTGCGAAATGCAATTTGAACATCTTGCTTTCCTGTATCATATATGTTTCTGTTTCTTTATTTAATGTTTTTCCTTTTATCAGGTGAAGTGATAATCAATACATATACATATATATTGGAATTTGTGAATTGCTATATTATCATACTCAAGTATGTGGAAATTCAAGTATCCGTTTCTGACTAATTAGGTCATTTGTTTTAGTTGCCTGTTGATTGGCAGTGGACATTTTTTTTGTGCTGAGTATGCTGAGTAGTCAAAGATACATAGGACTCTGTTCTTATAATAATCATTTTTGTTTTCCTTGGATTAGCATGATAATGGAATGGATAGTCCAATGATAGTGAACTGTAATATTAGTGGTTGTTCATCAATGAACTGGCTATTAAGTGTTGTGTTAATTTTTTGGGCAGTTTCCATGGTTATGTTCTCAACATTTGAGCATTCTGTTGATTTTTTGTATCGTAAAGTTGTTAAAAAAAGAAAAGAGGATTGCTCAATAACTCAACAACTCGGTGTCACATGTTTAGCTGGATATGCAGCTGGATCTGTTGGTAGCTTGATTTCTAACCCTGCTGACAATATTGTAGCTTCTCTTTATAACAGAAAGGCTGATAGTCTTATGCTGGTATTTATTTCTTTACATGTGGCTGTTATAATACTTCTTTGAAAGATTTCAGAGGTTTTATAAAATGATTTACTCTTCTTCTGAGCAGGCTATCCGGAAAATTGGTCTAACCAATCTATTTACAAGGAGCCTTCCTATTAGGATTCTGCTGGTTGGCCCTTCTATAACCTTGCAATGGTTATTCTATGACACAATTAAAGTTTTAGGCGGACTGTAAGTGCATTACTCCCAAACTGCTTTTCATGATTTGTAAGTTAGAGATCTTCTGTTTATCTTAAAGCCAAATGCCCCTCTTGCCATAATTATGTTTTAGGATGTTATTTTACCCATAGTTGTTGTTATATATATATGATAAATGTAGCAAGGAAGAATGAGAAGAATTTAGAAAAAGATACAGATAGTTAATAATTTAATGTTGAAGATATATTTTTTGAGAAAATAAATGTATAATTCAATGAAACAGAAATTTGGTCCAAACTAACTAGAATAATTTCAGTTTGCAAATTCTGGATTTCAGATGGGGATTCTTTATCCAAAGATAATCACAGCATAAGAGAGCCTAATTGATTCTAAAATCTTGGGGTGCAAACTGTCATTTTCTTCTGCTTGCATCCAGTATGGTGGCTGCCTTGGGGGAGGGGGGTAGGGATGAGGTTGGATCATATTTGAATTTTTATTTGTCGAAAAGGAAAACAGTGGTATTTATTATTCTGTGAGAAATCATAGTTTCACTAATTCATGTGTTGACATTGCATGATTTGCATCTATTTTAGGAGAAGGTTCTCTTTTTCTTTGGATCATGTCTTGAGTTCATAGACTTGCTACTTTTGTTGAGGGATTGACTCTTTTGCATAAGGCTTTGCTTCATAGGGCGAAAAAAGCTTTAACTTTAGAGGGAAACTCTCATTACTATTTATTTATGTTACATTAGATTTATTTTTTAAGTGCTTGTTTATGAAGAGCAGATGGACATTTGTAGAATCATATGCTAGAAATGTCTAAATTCAGGGCACGAAGCATAAAAAGAACGTGCTAAGAGATAGCCTTTTCACTTCAGGGGTTAAGTGAATTGTTACAAAGTAGGCAGAGGAGGTCATAAAGTGAAAACATGATCCTAGCCATAAGCTATGATCTTTGTCTAATGATTAAGATTTAAGAATACAAAACAAAATTGTTACCATGGGCAATGATCATTGAGAAAGTCTATCACTGTGTTTCACTCATCAAATGTGTGGATGAGCATAACATAACCAATAAGCATATGAAAAATGTAATGAAGATTTGATTGTATTAAAGCAGGTTAAAATTCCAAAGTGGCAAATCCTCCCATTTTCTTCTGTTTATCATGCACGAATACAGAGGGCACACAAATTGGTCCTTAAGCTTGACTTAGTTTGGATCTGTGAAGAATTCAAATATTCAGTTTGGCTCCATTAGGTTATAAGTCAAAGCTGCAAACGGAAGAGCCAAGTTACAATAATTTTTGAATCTTGGGACGGATAGTCAAGTTTTTATAATTGAGGGATAAATTGCACAAGCTGCTAAGTTGAAGGGGATTGTGTGCATCTTAGCCTTTTAAATATCTTAAATATTTAATAAATTAACAAATATAAAACTGGGCATAGGGTTAGAATTGTTGGCATGGCATGGCTTCTAAACTTCTGCACTGACTAGTAGCTGGTGCAAAAGAATGATGCTGGTGAGTTCAAGGTTCAAGGTGCATCATGCTATCCTTTAATAGAGTGCAGAATTTCTGCGATTTTCTGTTTTTTAAGGTTGGCATAGTCGTGTTTTGCTTTTTGTTCTATTTGATAAGTCATATAATTAATGAACCCTAATCCTTGTTGTGATTTGATTTCCTCCATAACACTATACTGTTTTAGTTACATATTTGCCATTCTTTTTAACATGATTTTGTAATGAAACCTTGCAGGCCAACTAGTGGTGAAGTTGTAACTGACTTGGGAGGAAACGAGGCAGGCTAGGATTAGGGAAATGGAATGATCTAGTCACGTCTTTCTGTTGGCTGCCTATGATTGCAAGTCAATTTATAGTATATGCAAGATTTTTTTTTTTTTGGGTCTGCCATCATCATCCAAGTCTTCTTGGATTCCTCACTGTTGTAGACTTCAGTTAAAGCTCTTGAAATTACCTTAGAAAAGACTGGGGAGGGCATGACTATTCTACGTCCTGTATTTGCAGTTCAAGAACTACCATTACTGCATATTTTATAAATTTATAGCAGAAGAATGTAGTGAGAAACTTTACTAGCAACGCTTGAGCTGCCAGTTCTTCTGTTCCACTAACATTTATTGGCTACATCTAAAAACTGTTGTGTGCAGGCCCTTGATCTGATAAGCAGATGGTTAACCAATAACCTGCACAGATAATTGTAAATTTTTTACTTCTGCCTACGTAGTGTGACTAGCATTAGTCTTTTCATTATCTGTGGAGTATCGTCTTCACACAATGCTCTCCTATCCTTCTGGGCTTGATTTTTCTCATTCGATGAACACTTTTGCACTGAAGCAGACAGTAAAGGTCTGAAACAGCCGTGTTAACAGTTTGTGTTCCATCCAACTGTTATTCTGTTACTTTTTGAGACTGTTATTGCACATTTCCTTAGTAGCTTTAAGCAGGGGAGTAATAGAGGAGAGGTTCTTCCATGGACCGATTTTATAATTGGCAGGTAGATCAAATTAGTTAAAATAAATTTATTATTAAAAAGTAAATTTGATATATTTACATTTACATCTTTTTTCAGTTTGATGAATTATTGAGGCTGACAGTAACCAATGCCTCACGAGCCTAATTGAGGGGATTGTCTAAATCATTTGTGCAGTTGAGGGGCATATACCGTGACCAGATGTCCTACAAAGCACAGGCTGGTATGGTTTGTTATGAAAGGTGCAGTCTCTCAAATCTCAAATATCAGATGAATTGTGTCAACATCAACCCTGCTTTCGGGAAGGCTTTGGGTTGGCCCGCTTAACTACCATCATTAAACTCAACATTTATGAATCGTCTACTGCCAAGTTGCCATAACTGGAAAGGGACCCAACTCACTTTTATGACATATGACACAACCTAGAACTAGGGATGTCCACAAATTTAAGGGTCACATTAAGATCAATTGTAGGTTTCAACGGGAAGATCACAGCGTTTAAACGTGACTGGTTCCTCATTTGGGAACTGTTTCGATAAAATGTCATCTCCATCTTGATATCATCTATATTCAATATGTCAGGGGATCTAGCATGTCCCAATTTTAGTTGATGTTATATCTAAAATTATGAAGCTTTCATTGCGGTGGATTCGTGTTTTTCATTAACTTTTTTAAAGTAGTAATCATATTATATTTTGACAAATTTTAATTATCGTATCAAATATAAAAATTTAAATGTCATGATATTTTTTAGGTTCATGTTTATATATGGTTTCTTCAAGTATTTTAAAAGTTTTATTGGTAAAAAAAAGTGTTTTTGAAGTTTTAACTTGATTTTTCTAGTTTTGAATGGAGTCAATATTATCCTTCAATGTTTAGAAATAATAGAATTAATTCTTTTTGTATTAGTTATGTTTTTATAATAATTAAAACGGATGAAGTTGTGGTTAACTCTAGTATATAAATCTATTTTGGTTCACATAGACTCTTTAGATGACAAGTAACACTCCATTAATAAATAATGTGTCTTAATAAAATTTTATTTAAAAAAATTCAGTGAGATAAAATCCTAATAAAGGAAAAAGAATATACAATATTTATAATATAAACTATCTCATTACAAATCATACCAAGAAAATCCTGTTAAATAAAACTTTGGTTAAAGAAAAAAAGAGTACAACGTGTCTTTTATTTCCTTCAATGACAACATCTCTTAATGTCTCTGAATTGGTGTGATCCAATCCGTACACCAACTTTTCAAATATGATCATTGGTAATGCTTTAATGAACAAATTTGTCAAATTATTACATAAATAAATCACCATTCTTTTGAAAGTCATGAGTAAAAAAAAAGTTTAGTGAATTATATTTTATTATATTTCCTTTAATGTACTCTCTTTTTAATTAAGTTATATATACTACATTATCTTCATATAATATTGTTGAAATTTTTTTCTTTGAAGATAAACCACACATTTTCTGGATATGTTAGGTCATTAACCTTAACCAGATACATTATCAACTTGTTTCATACATTGCAATTATTTTTATATGATTTAAAAAAGTAATAATTAAAGTTTGTTATGTAGAGTAACATGATATAGTTATACCCCCATATGTAAATCGAGTTTTACATGGATTGGATAGGTATCCTGTATAACTCATTAATTATATCCAAATTCAATTGACTAAAATAACTTTATATTAATAGTCTCTTAGAAATATCACAATAAATATTTAACTTTATCCTTATGTATTTTGTTTGTGAAAAACTAAATCCTGCTAACAAATTTATAACAATAATATCAGGTCATGCACTATTAATAAGATATGTTAATGCTTTTATAGCATTAAAGTATAGTACTTGATGATCAATAAATTTTTCATCATTCTCTCAGGGATAAAAAGGTTTTTATTCACAAATAACAATCTTACAATTACTAGGATGCTCAGTGGATGTGATTTATTTATATAGAATCTCTTTAAAATTTTTTCAATATATATTAAGTAATGAAAAAGAATTATATTTGTTAAGTGCTCAATCTATAAATCAAGACAAAACTTTATTTTTTTTCAAAATCTTTCATTGTAATTCTTGTTTTCAAATAATTAATTGTTTTTTAAAGCTTTTCATAAGTTTCAATCATCAACATATATAACAATTATAACAAATTTTGATTTATATTTTTTTATAAAAATGCAGGGGGCAAATTGAATCATTTTTATAATATTTTTTTAATAAATATTCACTAAGATTATTATATCATATATACTCGAACTATATTAATCCATATAAGAACTTATGTAAATGTATTACAATCTTCTTAGGAATTTTTACATACTTTTATCATTTTAAATCCTTCAAGAATTTTCATGCAAGTTTTACTATTTAATCAGTCATATAAATAGGCTATAATAATATTTATTAGATGCATACAAAGTTTTTCATATATTACATAAAATATCCAAAAGTAATGCTATCCACCAGAAGAGAATATGTTTTTTTTTATAATTAATGTCACACCTTTATGAAAACTCTTATTCTACAAGTCATACTTAGTATTTGACAACTTTATTTTTTTTTCATTTTGGTTTCATACAAAAACCCATTCATACCACACTAGCTTTGCCTTTCAAGTGTTTTCAGATTACATGTCCAAAAATTTCACATTTTAAAAGTGAATTTAATTAGAATTAAATGACTTTTTTATTTTGGCCAATCATCTTTCTGTACAAATTCCTCAATAGATTTAAGTTCAAAATCCTTATTTTATTATATTATTTCAATAGTGATATTGTATGAAATAATGCTATATTTTTTCTATTCCATGTTGTTCTCATAATAACATAACTTATTGAGATATTTTCGTTATTTTCAGGCACCTAAACCTCTTCTGATGTTTTATGATTAGTTATATCTTAGGTTTCATCTGCTTCTTCAATATGACTATCTTAGTTATGTGCTCTTTTTTATTTTTTAGGATTTTCATCTTTAGAATCAATTGATTTACCATATGTTAAATGTGACTTACTTTTATTTGCACTATCCAATTGTCCTACTAGGACATTGATTGATATGGATATATTTTTAACTGGTATATAAGATATGGTAACTCGTTTTATGTTAATAAATACATCTGGTTTAGTTTTTGCAATATTTTTTGAATGTAATATTTTTTAAATTTCTAATTCACATTGCTTTGTATGATGATTTAGAAGAGATAACGACAATGCATTTTACATTTCTTTTTTCCAACTGCTTATTATCTCTTTCTAATGTTACCAAAACTATTTCATCAAAATAACAATCAACAAATTATGTTGTAAATAATGGGATTTATACATGACATATATTCCAAACCTTCTTTAAAGACCCATCATTGTGAGTTGTAGTGGAGTAATTGGACAACATATCACACATCCATAAATTTTAAAATGAAAAATATTAAGCTCTTGACTAAAAGCCAATAAGTGCTAGTTACATATAAAATCACATATCCTATGTTAAAATGGGAGATTTTGTTCTTATAAGTATTAGTCCAGCTATTAATTGGAGGAATTTAATGAATACTTTTGTTAAATCATTTCGTGTGAATATGAGTTACAAACTTTTTAACTATTATTCCAATATACATATAATAATCATCAAAAGTATAAGATGTAAACTTACTAGCATTATTAAGGCAAGCTGTCTTGATTGCATAATTTGAAAATTGTGCTTTGAATCTAATCATCTAAGCAAGCAATCTCATAAATGTCTAGTTACGGGTTGATAATAAACCTATACATAACCATTTTTGTAAATGTATTTATCAAAATCATATAATATTTAAGTGGTCCATATGCTAGATGAATCGACTCACATATATTAGCTTGGATATGTTCCATAAATACAGGGAATCTAATCCTAATTTTGCAAATGATAATCTAATAATTAATTTATCTTAAGAATAAGCAACATATGAAAATTTTCAAATTGAAAACTAATTCTCAATAATTTTTTATATCATAATTAATTTGACCTAACTAATTAATAATGAATGTATTTGGATTAATAAACTTTTGGTTTACTGTAATATATGTTTTAATTGTATTAATAATTGTATAATACAATTAAGAAGACAAGATAAGTAATTTTTTCAATACACATTTCTTTCTTGATTTAATAACTATGATAAGTAGATATTTAATAATTTTCTCATTTACAGTTTTAACATGATATTCATTATGGAAAATATTTTTGAAACTTAATAAATTTCTTTATGACTTAGTAAAAATAATGTGTTATCAATATTAAGCACCATTCTCCCTAGGTAATAACATGACAGCTCTTTTAGAGTCATTATTAGTTTTGTACTACCTAATATGTTATTGATATTAACATCAACTATTATCAAATGAGATAAATATTTTTATCTTTAAGTACTATTTGTAAAACATATATCTTTACTATAGACCTTATGTCCAAACCTATAATGGGAAATATCCATATTAGTTTTTAAAAAATTAAACCATATTTTATTATGTATAGTTCTTTGAGAATTAAGGATCTGTTTGGTATGATATATAGGATAAGATTTGATAGGATAAGGCCTGATAAAATTTTAAGATTATACAGTGTTTGGTATAATATTGTATAAAAAAATGTATCATATAAGATAATACTATCATTTATTTGGTGATGCATTGTATAACATTGAATATGATAAAATGCAACTTTTCTGACAAAAATACCTTTTATTTAAAATATACACTATATTTATATAAATTTATCGTATTATATTAATTTTTAAGGAGAAAGTATAGGTAAATAAGGTTACATATAGTGCACGACGACCTGACGACTTGGGCAATCTAGTGCTCGTTTGGCTAGTCGTTGGAAAACCATGTTTCAATAGAAGCTTCAATTTTTTGCTTCATATAAAACGTGATTTGGGGGAGAGGCAACACTTTCCCAAACACATCACTAGTCTTGCTTAGTCACATTGGGTTGAATAACTAAAAAATAATTTAGACAAGCTACGTTAGGTTCGTCTTGTTAGCCAATTTCAGCTAACTTAACTTAATCCTATGAATTTTTTAAAAAAAGTATTTATTTTATAAGAACTTATATAAAAATTTTATTTTTTAAAGACAAAATATATAAGAATTTATATGAAGTTTTTATTTTTTAGGAGTTAATTTATAATTTTTACCAAATATTAAGAAAAAAAGTAGTTTAGTTAGCTTAAAACCTCAATGTAGCCTAATCTTATACTAAACTAATTAGACTGAGTTTAATGTTAAATCAGTTTTGGCGTGACCTATCCCAATCTTATTAAATTTTTTAAAAAATTATTTTTAGGGACTTGTATAAAATATTTTATTGGTAAAATATAATTTTATAGAGATTTATATGAAAAATTTATTTTTTAGGGCCATTTTATAATTTTATAATTTTTACCCAATATTTAAAAATACCTTAAGTAACCCGATCCCAACTAGTATTAATTAAACCTGAACAAACCCAAGTATTAGACCCAGAAAAAGAAGTCTAATGCAAAATCGAACCAAACATTATACTACTCTAATACTCAGCCTATAATCAATCCTATCGAGTTAGGGTAAAACTTAACTCAGTCTAGCCAATAGATATCCCCATAAATAAGGGGTTAAAATTGAAAAGTATTAATAAGGTTTTATACATAAAAACCTAATCTTATCCCCACGGCATGATTAGGTTATACATCATTTTGATGTATAAGAGAGGTATGATATATAAGTTTATGTAATATATTACTTGCACCAAATAAGTGATAAGTTCATAATGTATTGTATTAATTTATATTTATTAGGTTTTATATGATATATCAAATAGGCCCTAATACATATTATATTTTCATATATATTATTCTTATGCATTTTTAATACTCATTAACAGTATAGTATTGATTACTTAAATATTGTTATTAGAGAAGTACATTCAAAGTATGAAATATGGAATAATTAAATTTTTCTTGTATATATTTCATAATATTTCCCTTTTTTGAAAAATTATCAATTTTGGTGCATAACTGTGAATCTATTTATAAAATGCTGTTCATTCAATTTTTCATGAAATTAACTAGAAATAGAAATAAGCACTTTACACAAAAATATTTCAAGATTGATAATAATGAAACAAACTCAACATAAAAAACTTGTAATAAGCATTTTTCTCAAAAAGCTAAGCAAGGGAAATTTAAACTTTGTAATTCTTGATATTATACAACCAATATAGGAAACAAAATAATTTAATTAAAAGAAAAATAATAAAATCCTAAATAATGAAAATGTATACATTTTCTTAATTCAAATGTCACATGTATATGATATAATTTTTTTCAAGTGTCGTGTATAAAAAAAATTTAATTGTAGATAGAGAATAAAAATTAAAATATAAAATGAATATATTTTGTTTTTGTAGTTTATCATAATGATATTTAATGATTATATATAGAAAGAAATTACAATTGGTCTTTTCTCGTAAAATTTTAAAAATTTGCAAATAAATTACTATAATAAAGAATATGACCATTCAACATTTTATAATATTTTAAACTTCAGAGTCATTTTTAGCCTTTCTACTTAAAAAAAAATTAATAATCATTTGTTTATATGGCTTTTAGCTATATTGTAGCCATTTCTCATAATTTTATTTCAATAATCATAACTAGTTATTATTGACTTTTAATGTATAATTTACATATAAATTATAAGTGATAATTAACTTGAGTAATAAACATATTGAATTTGGATAGTTTTCAAAATTTTTTGATGGCATGAAATTCATAAATTGTTAGCCTTTAGAATTATGATGAAAAATATTTTATAATTACAAATTCATCAAAGTATAGCACAAATTTTTTAATGTATATGCACTATTTATTAAGATGATAAAGTTATTGGTTATGAAATAACCAAAATCAAAAGTGATGTAGCTACTGGCCATTTGATCATGTTTAACTTTTTGGTTTTCAAAATATTTGTAATATTAATTTGATAATTATATTATAAATATGAATAAATCATGAATTTATAGATAATATAAAATATTAAATCTACAAACAATATAAACTAAAAACAAAAAATTTCTTATACCTTAATATGACAAAAAAGAAATTTTAAGGATTAATATCTTATACCAATTTGTTAGAAACTTGTACTAATAACATGTTGTGAAACTAATGGAAATATTAAAAATATAACAAGAGTAAGGAAGAAAATTGAGAGGAAAAGGAGAAGATAATTTTCATTTATTTGGATATTTCATTCTTAGTACATAACTTTTATTTATAGACTTTCAATTATAAAGATAGACCTTATAATAATATAAATAAAAAAATAATCTAGATAATTGTATAACATAAATTCTTTGAGAGTTATATAATATATGTTATTAAATATAAGAAAGGATTCTAAATAATCATTCTCGGGGATATGGATTTCCACATAATTATATCATTTATAACAATTACATATTTGTTATCCTATACTTTAATATTTTCAAATTTAAAGAATCTTAAGATACTAGTATGTCCAACATCATCTTAATTAGATAATTCATAATGCATAATCTAATTCATGATCAAATTCTATAAAAAATAATAATAATCAAAATTTTCTTAATTAAAAAAAAATTAAAGAGAACCCAAGTTGATTTTTGTAGAGTGAATTAACAATGTATAGAGACCCATATCATGGTCTCATCCTACGAAGGGTTTTCATCTTTCAAAGGGCCAAAGGCATATAAATTATGGCTTGGAATCAACATTGGTCTTGTAATAGATTAACAAGATCGAATAATTCATAGGTGTAAATTTGCATATACTCTACCGGCGACCATCTAGGCAAATATCTTTAAGAGGCACATGAGGATCCACCTGGGCTTTGATTAAAGATCAAGCAACCATAATGCTTAAAATTAACTAACCTAATCGACAACCTTTTAAATGTGAAGATTTAGTACCTCTAGATTCAAAAGAAATGTATTATAAATTGCAGATCTGTACCACTAACTCAACCTTCATAAATAAATATTATTATTGATGTCAAATACACTCTTTTTTCGAAGATTGATTTGGTTCTGCGTATATGAGTCTATATGGGGATTGGTTCATCGCCACCTAATTATCTTACTTTCAAACATGATCCTGTAGCGTTAATATTCGTATCATTAAACTCTTTCCAATTACCAATGATTAAAGAATTGTTAAAAGCTTGAAGAACTATGTGCCCCCATTAATAATGCCCATTATTTGATTAAATAATCGTACATTATCAATGTAATATGACAGTTACCTAATAAACGAATCTATTTGTTGTGTACAGGGAAGTTGAGTTGTGTCTCTGTTTTCCCTTTACCCTTTTGCACGAGGGAACAGCTAACCACTATCTTTTAACAATTTTTTCCAATGTATGGAAACCTTTTATTTGGTTAAGACTGTTCCTAGTTCGGTTTGAATGAATTAATATAACATCAAATTATAAAAACGCTTCACTAGGAAAAAGGTAAAGATCAAATATTTGACATCAAATGCGGTCACAGTTAAAATCAGAAAGGATGTCGTTAAACAAAAAGCTCTCCAAGAATGAATAGTTAATTTAGATTGTTAGTTTAAGTGTCTAACGAATCAAATAACAAAATAGTAAGAACTTATGTCTAATCTTGCCACGCCATCTCAAGAAATGTTCGAGTCTTTGACATCTAGCCAAAGAACCATGAACTGAATCTAAAAGGTATTACCCCACTTGTGTTTGACATTTTTCCAAGTTAAAAAGACATCGATACTATAGCCGCCACCATCACCCTCAGAGCTGTGTCTTGTAGCTTCAAAATACTATTCCTAAAGACAGGGCTTCAACTTCAACATTTGTGATTAGCTGGAAATCCATGATTGTGAAAGCCTTATGATCTTGTGGACCCCTTTTAGATCCAAAGGGGTAGAGAAATTTGAGAATTTGATCTTCTTCTTTATTCCCACTTCTTGTTAGACTATGATTAATGACATGTGAAACCAACCTTCCAACCTCTAGGGTAATTTTGAGGAATAGGGGCGCAGCCCGAAGGAGCTACTAGACCATCTTTCAATCTTCCATAGTCCCAAACACCCTTTATCATTATTTTGAAGTGTTGATAAGTCATCGAAAACCTATATATGGCAAGAGACTTGCCAGGTTATCTAGAGAATCCTATATAAAAAAAATAGATATATTTAATTTACAATAAATAAATAAACCAAATTGATCAATTATAAAAACATAATTTTTAATAATTCTCACCTTGATATATTTATATGTCTATTCATAATTGATTTATATATATATATATATATATTATAAATTATGTCAACCTAAAAATCCCTTCTAAAAAAATATACAGATCGAAAAACTAAAATTAGCTTCCTACTAACGCACACAAAAGCTAGGTTTCAACTCGTTAATTATAAATATATTGACCTAAGAAGCTATGACTTTCCTTATCCACTAAGCTTTACAGTAGGATCCTTATGATGCGTTATATAACCATATGCAGAAAACCAAATATGTCCTTCCCACACCTTAATGGAATTCTGTATCTGCCCCCATGAGATAAAGAACCTCAAGGCTGACAAATAATATTAATTAATGATGGTACTTGTACAAGTCACTGGCCTTCATGCCCTAGTTAGTAAGCAGACGTTATAGTTAATCTTCCAAGAAGTTCTTAACAATGAAGTTTCAGCAAAGTAAGTTACATGGTAGAGCAACTTTAGCAAAATCAAAATAAGCAAAAGCATCATATTCCACTCAAAGAAGATTCTATACAAAATGGCAGAAAGGTTAACTTTATTTAACAATGGAATTCAGTTGAACATAAATAGCATATCCTCGGATCTTCCCTGCCACCCATTTCTATTTTGCCTGTTGGAGTGTAAACTTCTTCCCCCTTTCAAGACAACAGATACAAATGAAATAAGATAGAAAAATCAAATTCTACATTAGAAAAAAACCGAAAAAAAAAAGAGAAAAATATGGAACAGAAAATCTACAGTTTGTGCTTAAGAGTCAAAGCAAATTTTTACAGCCCACAAGGACAGCCAATTCATTCAGGCACAATATTGTTGCGCGCAGGCATATCTCTGTCAAATAACGGAAACACCGAACATCAGCAGTCAACAGGACATGCCAGCTTCACCAATCTGCACCAACAGTAACTGTTCTCTCAAGGCATGCATTCACTTGTTGCTACCATTCCCTCTAGCGAAACCCAGCCATGTCACAAGTAGTGAACCTATGTCAATTAGGCCACACACTTACCGGTGGACAATGACTAACCCTGGCTTATCTTGTAATTAAATGCCGACTCCAGTTCAACAGTTCAAGTACCGAAGAGGAAACAATTCAACTTACTCATGGAATTTGTTGCTTTTTAACATTGGTGTAATAAGATCAGGTTTTCATATAATCAATGCCATTACGCTTTCTTTTGTTAGATTTTGAAAAGAAGCAGATCTGAGCCCAACTCTTTTTCTGCTTAAGTGACTGTAACTTAACATCCCTCTTTTCCCTTTTCTCCACAAGCTCAGCCATGAACTGAACAACAGCCTGAGATTCAACAAGACATGAAATTAAACTTTGAGCAAGGAAAGGTCCTCATCAGTATGAAAGCAAATACATGAAAGACGGAATGTTACCTGTGCTCCCATTTCAGCTATATGTCTTGGTGGCACTTCAAGAGGATTCTCTTCCACTCGTAGGATGCGTAGTTTAGAAAGCATCTTAAATGAGTCAGGCAGCACACGTATTTGATTATTGCTGATATCCAATTCCTCAAGCATCTCAAGGTTCCCAATAGATCTTGGTAAGGATCGCAAGTCAGCAAAATTGTTTCCTATGTTTATCTTGACAAGAGAGGTTGCAAAGCATAAACTCTCAGGCACTGACTCAAGCTCATTGAAACTTACATCAAGTTCCTTCAAGTTTGTTAGAGACGACATTGTCGTAGGTAGTTGTTTAATGTTATTGTACCGCACCGACAAAATCTCCAGGCTCTGAATTTTTCCTACAGCTTCTGGGAGGGCTTTTAGCCGGTTATAATCAGCATGAAGCTCTGTAAGGGAAGAACACTGACCAATAGAGTGTGGAAGTTCTTCAAGATCATTCGTCTCCACATTCAATTTTTTTAGGCTAACAAGTGACGCTATAGAGTCAGGAAGCACAGAAAGCTGATTTGAGCTCAAATCAAGCTCCTGAAGACGTATTAATCTGCCGAAAGAAGCAGGCAGAGATGATAACTGGTTTCCTCTCAGATCAAGATAGAGCAAACTAAGGAGATCTCCAATAGAATCAGGGAGCTCAGTGATCCTGTTGGAATGCAAATCCAATCTAATTAAAGACGAAAGGCCTCCAATTGTGGAAGGTAAGGCCATAATCTGATTCTCAGATAAATCTAAGGTGATCAAACTTGATAACTTCCCTAATGAATCAGGAAGCCAATCAACTTGGTCCATCAACCTGCTCTGGAGGTTGAGATCACGAGTACCTTTCTTCGCAGATACTTCAATTAAGCTGGCAAGCTTTATTAAACTCAATTTATCACCATCTTGACCTGCAAAACTCATTCCATTTAGAACAAAAGAATTGCCTTCAAATTAAGCTCACAACAAAATAAGTGGACTAATTGATATATACTAAATTCGGACATCTGATTGTACGCCAAATTTAGAAGTCACAGTCCAGTATCAACTATCAACCACCAGTGGAAAAGCAAAAAGTGTATTAGCCTGCAGCAACTACAGCCCCCAAACAAAAAGGATTTGATTGATGTAGAGTAGCATTTACGCTTACCTGAATTGGTCGTGGGTTTTAGTGAGGAATCCAATATCTGAAGTTTCGAGGAGATATTGGGTCCAATTCCATACCCGTCCCCATGGAATGTTGACTTGGCCTTCTTAACATAACTGTCATCTCTTGTAAACAATTGCGCTGTCTTTACGGGCTCTTTCTCGGCGTTGAACAAGCTCGAAGAAGCAGCAGAAGCGGCAGCTGATGGCTTATTCATAGCCCGAGAAACTGAAGCAGAGGTGGAATTATTTGAGATACTTACTGAAGTTGTGGAAGGGGAACCGTTGGAGTAATAGGACTTGCGAGAATTTGAGTTTGGGTGAGAGGAAACGCACTTAGACGCCCTCTGAATCAAATCATCGAACAGGGAATGGACGTTTTCAAGATCAAGCAATTTCAGAGCCTCCCTCTTCTGCTCTTTGCTCTGAAAATGAATCAAGTTCTTCTGCATCTCTTGCAGAACCATGAAGAGCTCATCTGGCACATCGGGACTCTTAGTTTGTTTAGCTATGGCTTCAAGTCTCGCTTGGTCTTCTCTCTCAACATTTATAATCAAAGCCTTCGCCGCTTCAACCTCATCAATTCCCGGTCTGGTGGGTAAAGATCTGTGAATTCTCATGATCTCTTCCACCACTTCGTCCACTGATTGCACCGACGGCGACTCCATTTCCCTTCAAATCCTAGTATTTTACTATTCCCACAAACTACCAGATTTTGATATTAGCGAAAATTCAAAACCTTAAAATCATAAAGAGCTCCCTGTTTGGAATCAAATTGCTTCCTCTGCAAGCAGTAGAAATCTGAAACACCCAAACCACCAAGACAACGAAGGATAAGAAATAGAAACCGAATTTGCTTCTTCTACTTTCTAGAACTGCAAGAAAGAAAAGTAAAATAATCAAATGAGGACTTACACTGCCCCCCAAATATCTGAAAAAAAAAGGAAAAATAAAAATAAACTATAAATAGATACTTTTCTCCCAAATACATACAAAACAATCAAAAGCCAACCCAATTATTTTGCAATTCGGGTCCATTATCCAATTATACAAAACCAACAACCTTACCAATCCATTTCCAAAACCGGAAACGGGTTTAAATCAAAACGGGTATTGAATCTTACAAATAGAAGAATAAACCCATCACACTAAATTCAATTCAAATGTAAACAGCAAAACCGTAGTAGTAACAAGTTTTGCACTCGACCTTTCTAGTAAGATGAGTCAGCAATGAAGGAGTGAGAAGAAGATGCAGCCATGGAACTTGAAGAAGAAAATTCGGGGACCAAGGGGAAAGGCTTTCCCTAAACTCCAGACTCTGTTGTGTGGTCTCTTCCCAGAGACATCAACCGCTATTTCCATGGATTTCTCTCTCTCCGAAGAAATCTCGAACTAGCTTTTCTTTTGTGAGAAAAAATTATCCTCAGCAAATCGCCAATTATATTTATAATAATAGCTATCTGTGATCAGCTAGAGAGGAGAACCAAAACAAGTTTGTGAAATCTGAATTATTTTTTTTTCTACAATGAGAAAAAAAAAAATCAAATGAATACCGTGAAATCGACTATGACGGATCAGTTATCTGTATCGCTATTTGTTTCCTCTTCCCCCCTTCTTCTTCCTTTGTCTCATGCGACACTTTTTCGCTTCCAAATATGCCCCTCCTGCTTCCCAGAATTAACATTAGAGTCCCTGTTCGCCCCCCGTATTACTAACTGATCCTGCCGTTGCTTGGGGATGAGCGTAATTTAATATTTTCTTTTTTTGTTATTTATTTTATTGGCCAGTGATCAGACGGTGTAGAAAGCTCTGATCCCAATGAACCATGCGCGCAAAGGTGGGGGTCGAAAGAAGACAGAAAAAGGAGGGGTATATGTGTCTTTTAGAGTAAAAATACTGCAATGGAGCATCGACGGGAAAAACAGTGGCAGAGGATGTAAATAAAACCGGAAGGGAATAAATAGGGATCTCATGTATGTTTGAAGGCCTTACAGTTTCCCTTAAGAACTTCAAATTAGAACATTTATTTTTTAAAAAATATAATTTTTGACCAAAATAATATATAGGTCAATTATTTGGTATATAATTCTTATCTACATAATTCAACCTTCTACTCCTAGTTAATTTTTTAAAAATATATTTTTTTTTATTTTGACTAAAAAAATTAATAAGTAATGAGTTAACATTTTTAAAACTTGAATCACTATAAAAATAAAATTTAAATAATAGTTTACAATTTTTTAAAAAAATTTAAATTCTCAACTATTGAATTATTTTAAAATTTGTATTAAAACGAGAACTTGAGGGACCTACTTATCATAAAATTTTGAGATATATTATATGTATGTATACGCATTTTGAGATACACGGGTATCTAACAATTAAAATTTATTTTTTTATATATATAATAAGTACATATGTATAAAACAAATCTTAATAAGTGGATGTATATATCTCAAGCATGCATGAATTTTTCTTTATAAATATATTTATTTATTTATTTTTAAGATAAAAAATACATTTCTTAGAAAAAAAACGGAGAGATGAGAGATTGGGTTTTTTTTTGGGGGGGGGGTTGGTGGGGAAGAAAGATGGAAGCGAAGGGCGGGGACACGTGGTTGTTGAGGGCCAACCGTATACAGCTGGCAAGTGGGGTCGTATCAGTATCACGCCATAGCCGTTTTTATGGGTGAGAGTAGAGCACTGCAGAGACAACGCAAGAGTGGAGAGAAGCTGAGGCCTCCGTCACGTCACATGGCGTGCCATTTCCTTGTCCCCTCAGGGGAGCATCATGTTCTGCTTCCTTCTCCTTTCCCGTATCTCTTTCATTCCCACCCCTCCCCGTTCATACTTTTTTATAATCACATGCTTTCCCCCTTCATTTTTACTTCGCTTCTCAAACTTGTCTTTTTACTCAAAAACAAACAAACAATTATAATGTTGAGTTTGAACTTTTTAAATTTAATAATTTTAGATTTATAATTCCATGAATTTCAAAAAAAAATTGCAGGGCGCCATCAAATCTAATCCATGCCAGATGCTGCGTAGTGCATCCTTATACATTAACTAAGCACCAGACAAAGGAATTAATGACACTATTGTGCGCCTAGACATGTCAGATTTTATCCTAAAATTTCCCCTCACTTGCTTAAGGTTAAATAAATTATTCATCATCTCATTTGATTTGTGTTTTTTCTACTCACTGCTTTTTCTCTTGCTCAATATTTGTATGGATGAAAAGTCAAATTCATCCTTTGTTTATTTGAACTTGATATTACTTTTTCGAAAGTTTCTGGTTGATGGTAAAGATGTTATTATCATCAACAAAAGCCACTTTTTAACGTCATTGACACGCCCAAACAAAAATAGTTTAATGACTTTTCAAAGACTTTTAATTTGTTGTTGGTCAATCAAAGGTGTTTAATGTAAATACTTAAAAATTCTTCCAACACCCAAATTCAACTCTCACACTTACTACTTGAAAATAATGTTAAGCAATTGTCCATCAGGATTTTGACAATAACATTACAATTAAAATAATAATTAACTTAAATGGCTAATTATCATCATTATTTTCTCATTTATTTATCTTAAATTTATACACATATGCACACCCACACAAACACACACTTGTATCTTGCAATTTATTTTTAAAGATGTGGTCATAATAGCATCTTATAAGAACTATTTCTTTATTTTTATAAATAAAAAACATGCAAGCAAAACACTTTTTTCAAGTAAATAATAAAAACAATAAGTAATTGTGAATTGTTATTTTTTATATTGTTAATTGTTTTTTTAAACCTTTGTGTTAATCATAATTTTATAATTTCACATAAATAACATTTTGAACTAATATAATATAAATACAATTGTACAAAAAAATTACTTATAAATCATAATAAATGGCCTTCTGTGTCACATTAAGACCTTTTTTTTAGTTATTATGGTAATTGTTGCATATTCATATTTTTTTTTTTTTATTATTCTTCTTTATCTAGCCCTAAGTCATTTTGATGGTTAAGAATTCAAATTCCAGTGGCTATATCAAAAGAAAGAAATTGGTGAAATTGGTGTGATGAATCCTTGTTGTTTCTAGAGCGACAACCCTTCATGCTCAAAAGACCTATTGGTATACTCAACATAAAATATGCATGAATAATTAAATAAGGTCAAGAGTAGGATAGAGTTATATGTCATTTGTGGCGGTATAGTGGAGAATGTGGTGGTGATAATATATAATTTAAGGGATTGACGCTTCAAAGTTTGTAAATTCTATAGATGGCACAAACAAATATGGACTAACACCCTTGGAGTCTATATACATTGGTATTAGGTTGAAAGACAATAATGCAATATCTCAAGCCGTTATGGATGCAATCCTAACATCGGTGTCTTTATAGTCTTTGCTCTAGTTGTCTATCATAGGTTGCCTGATAGACCCCCTACCATTAACTCTCTTTCTATGCCTATTTGCTAGAATTTGTAGCTTCAAGAGATCAAGTATTAGTAGAGCAAGTTAGGATATTATCATGTCACAATAGTTACAAAAGGGCATGTAGAATGGCATTATATATTTTTTGTCATAATGTCCCTAAAATCTTATGGCAAAGGGTTATTTATACTAGGTATGAGCCATTTGTCACATTAGCCTACGAAAAATATTAAATGTTAAACACATGTGTAATATATAATATAAAATTGATTCCATGTCTATAAGTGTAGCAATGTTATACGGTCACCGATATTGACATCCTCATACTTTGTGGTGTTACATATCTACGTGTACAAATGTACCAACACTATTGATTTCCAATTGGATTGACCAACTATTGTAAATCTTTAAATAAAGTTAGGTACATTAATATTATCTTATGGCCCAACTATTTGACATAAGGTAACTTTCGATCAACCATATGATGTACAAACATGTGAAACGTCAAACCTTTTCATCCCTATCATCATCCACTAGCTCAACAAAGTTGTCGGTAAGCCAAGTTACACTTAACCTCTATTCATCAAACTTATCTGATGATAGTTCAATGCTAAGAAGATATCTATATACTTCTGGCCTAAGAAAAGTTATCTAACTACACATAAGTAAGCCTTTACAAGGTAGATCTAACTGCACTACTACAATTTGAAAGGTGATGGTACACTTGCCCTATATGGCATGAAAAGTAGCAGTTTTAGGCTGCCACCTCTCCATATGCACCAAAACAAGCATAACATTGTATTCAAAGTACTTCCTATGGAATTTAGCATGAATGAGATATGGCATAATGGCAGCGGGGGATCAATTAGATGTTATGTATAGGTGACTTAGCATAGGTAGAAAATGTGATCCTCTTGTGTCAAGCAATTGAAATGTTTCCATAAGTTAGTTTAGACATAACATTATGGTAACTTTTATAAAAAAAAAAAATCTTTACAGTATGATGTTAACTTACACGACTATCCATATGTTATATGACACGTGTCAGTTTTACATGTACAATAACGACTCATCATCTAAACTTGGATTAATAATAAATTAATGGCCTACCATTGTAGTTTCCTACTAATAACATATTATGGCAAAAACATGCATGAATTTAGAATGATATAATATCACACCTAAATGAATAGTTTACATACATAAATTATTTTATTTAGAACAACTAAATGGTTTTTATACAAATAAATAGTTCATACACTGATAAGTGATGTATGAATTCTTAAGAATAAAGGAGTCGCGGTGGTCCCCCCTAGACCACCCAGATCCCAAAAGTGAATAAAAAGTTAAATGGTTTATATACATGTAAATAGTTAACATATAAAGATATAGGTTATATACAAAACATTGATTGACAAACATAATTGGTTTATACACAAATTATTAGTTTACAAACATAATCCATATATAAACAAATAAATGGTCAATTATGAATGCTAGTGTTGCCATAAAGGATAATTAACCCAATTATGACTGGCTTGTCAACACAATCCACATTTGGGAGGATCCCTTTCGAGCTTTCTCTAATACATCTCATTTTATATGCTGGTTGACTTGGGTTGACTCTAATTATGTATGATTGAAGGATCTAGGGTAGGCTTTTAGACTAGGTGTCTATGGCCAATGCACTTTGCCTTCTATTGGTATGCGATATACATTCAAGATAATCTTTAATTTGAAATCCCGATCCATGAAATGCAAGGCGTGTAGTTAAACTTTAGTGCAAGCTATAAACATATGTCAATAAGGATATTATAGAACCTGAAACTCACCACAATTACATGTTCAACTAGTTAAGCTAACCTTCCAGTACTAGTCATATTGTGAGTTAGTTGGATTGTACAACTCCTCGACCTTAAACATCGACACCTGCTTATCAAACATGGGCATAACATGTATAGACACTCTCTTAATCAACTCTAGTAACTTCTTTCTAATGTCTTTGGAAAAGACTTTTCCAACCTAAATCTATACATATGTTGCCTCGGTATATTCCACTAAGTACATATTGAGCTGGTAAAATGTTGCCTTAACTAACCCAACAATGGATAAGAACCTAATATTTTTAAAAATTGTATTTATGCTTTCAATCAAGTTTGTTGTCATGTGACCTTGTTGTTAACCTTCCATATCATACACCTAAGACCATTTGCTCTTAATAGTCTCTTCAATCTAATCAGTAATATGCAAGTGTAATTAGCATAGTTTGGCTAATTTTTTATCCACGACGTGCTACTTATATAAGTAACCTATGTAGAGTAACTACGAGAAAATAATCAGACATAACAATAGACACCACTATAGGTTCTAATAAATATCAAACTTAAAAGTGACTGAAACACACCAATTTAGACAAACAACTTATTCAGTCACTTTATCTTAAACATTGTGTTAAGGTTGCTAGCCATGTGCGATAAGCAAAACATATGATAAGCATTAGATAGTTGTCATCCTAAGCTTAGGTTAGCAATAGTAGCCAAATTTGTAGTATGTCTATAAAAAATTAAACAAATCTCCCACTTGTTTAGCACCATACACTGACAAGAACTTTGCCTATGTGTCGTATGTTTCTCCCATGGATTATGGTAAAAGCAAGTAGCATGACCTTTTTGCTACTGTTCTGTACACTTGCAATAAGTAAGTTCCCTTTATATTTTCCATAAAAAAATATCTCATCGATATGCACCATTAGCTTTAAGTGCTTAATAGTGTTAATGCAGGATTTAAAGGTCTAAAATACTCAATGGAACATTGTCATGGAACCTTCATTCACATTGGTTTATAGGCATTTCTTATTGGCAAACTTATAGTACAATCTTGACATGAAGTATTGAACTATAGCTATCCACCTTGGTAGAAAAACCATATGATTTCTCCTAATTTCTAAATGCAAGGTTAATAGCCTTGTGCTTTATTGTAGGACATGATGTATCTAAATATGTCATACACTCACTTAGTATTTGTTATATAGATACTCTTGAATCATCAATCTCAATAGACACAATGTGTGATGAGATCACACTAGAGTCTGGTTTTAGATTATCATAGGACAACAACTTTGATAAACATGTATGAGGCGATTTGTATTTCATAATTTGCTAATGGTTTTCACTAGCCAATGGCTTGCCTTAAGTCTTCAATTACAATGTGCACCATTTTGAGGGCATCAATATTCTTTATACCTTACTAAAGAATAGAACACTTTAAAAGTGTGATGTGCCTGCATAGAATATATCTTGACTACCTATTGTAAACATACTACAAACCGATATATAGCTCTGATTGAACATTGTCATCTTTCCTCAACCTACACACTTGATATAACGTTAGACAAAGTAATATTATATGTATATATACCAATTGCAGTATGACTTGCTTTGAGGAAAGTTGTAACTGTTCCGAAATTGCCTATTTCAACCTCTCTAGTATAATATATTTATCAACTTTTATTACATTGACCATAGCAAACTTAAATGCTGTGCTTTTATCATTATCATATATTCATTCGTTTGCATATATATATATATATATATAAAATCTCTTTCTTGTTCTTGTTGCTTCTTACATTAAGATTTGTATATAGGAACATTCTTAAAATTATCTAGTACTATATTTTTAAGATAACATATTATAATTTCATTAATTATTATCTTATTTTCTATTTTTTTAATTTTAATTTTAATTTTAAAAAATATTATGGACTAAAACTATATTTCAACTAAAAAATAGGATTAAAAAGAAATACATAATTAAATATATAGATGTATCTTTTAATTAAATTATGTGGGCATTTTCAAAATCTAATTTACTTAATTAAAAAAATCCAAATATTTAAATTACATTTAAACTAACAATTTTGAAAATAAATAGATAATAAATTCAAGTTAATAAATATCAAAATAAAAAAAAATCAAATTTAAGTTAAAAAATAAAATAAATAAAAAATTATATATTTTTTATTTTTTGAAAATAGATTTAAATTAAGAAATATGAAAATAAAAAATAAGCAAATAATTAAAATAAAAAAAATAATCTAAAATTAAAAAATCCAAAAACTTAAATTATATTTAAATTAAAAAAATCCAAAAATAAATATTAAAATTTAAGTTAAAAAATCCAAAAATATGCTGTCAAGCGTAAAATGAGCAATATATATATATATATATATTATCTAGACTTTTATATCTATAACATGAGCAAAATAAACATGCTCCCACAAATAAGAGATAAAATACTTTCATCATGTGAATATTAATTCAATGTTTAGTATTGTATCACAATATTGTAATGATTAAATGAAATAAAATACAATTTATAACATACAAAAAAATTATATACCAAATGTCTCCTTTTAGTAAAGGAAAAAAAGAAAAAAAAAGAAATTGATTATTAGAAGTGTTAATTGGTCTATTAGGCTTGAAGGGCACGTATTAACCTAGTCTAATCGAGTTAGATTGGTTTGAATAAAAAATATAAATAGATACAACTTTAAATAAAACTATACCAAGTTAGGTCAGGCCACAGGCAAAAATATATTTTGTTTAGTAGTTACATTTTTTATTAATTATTAGCATTTTGCCATATTATACATTTTTTATTTTTATTTCGTCAAACTCTTTTTACATGTTGCAGCATTTATTACTTACTCAAATCCTCCCTACTTCTTAATTGTTTTTATTATTGACCTGTATATTTACTGACATTTCTTTTATTAAATAATAAAAATACACATATTTATCTAAAATTAATTATACTAGTATAACTTATATTTTAATTGATAATATCGAGTTTTTTTATTGAAATTATTTATTTTATTAATAAAATATGAGAGTTTTATAAGCATATTATTTTGAAATATATGCTTATGAATCTGTAAAAAAATATTTTTATATTACAAATATCAATTTATAAAAAATAATAATAATTCAGGTAGGTTAACCCAATATAAAATGAGACTTATTCGAGTTATATTGGGCCACAAACATAAAAATAAGCCTGATGTATTAATTAGGTTGGTATCGTGCCAACTAAATGCTTAACCTGACCTTACCTATAAACAGTCTTATTGATTATGATATTACAACCACTTTAAGTGGGAGTTGATTATATTGGTGGAATTTAAAATATCACTGCAATGGAAAGAAAACATTATGGTAGGCATCTTTCAAAATTATATAGAATGAATGAAAAAGCTTTATGTCTAAATGGAGCTGGGTTGTTGCATTGTGGGGTGTTACGTGAAAAAGATATGGTGGGAACTTGCATGCTACACCAAAAAGACATTTAGAGAAGGAACTTAATATAGTGAAAAAAATGAAAATGAGGCACAGGGTGAATGGTAAAAGAAGGTTGCATGAAAAGTTTTATTTATTTATTTATTTATTGGTTGGAAAGATTATGTGTATCTCAAATGAAATAATATGGTATGACCAAGTAGTACTATAATTTGCGCATTTAATTACACTATGCTACATGGCGACTTGTGACTTGTATCAGAGTTAAAATTGACTTTAATATAGATCAACTTTTAAATGCAGGCAAACAATTCTTATATTTAGGCTTAACATGACTTATAGTGTTACATTAATTTTTTTAAAATAAAATAAAATAAGATAAAAGTCATAGTTATTCAATAAATACATCTCATTTTTTTTACACAAAAAAAATGAAAAAGGATATGATTTTCTTTTCTCTTTTTTAAACTGTTTTTTATAGGATGTAGTTATTTAATGATTGCGTCTTTAAAAAAATTATGGAAAGCAAGCATTCTTTAAAATATGAATTAAGCATATAACAAAATAGAATGACGACTAAATATTTAGATTAATTATTATTTTAATTATAATATACGACCAAAATCCATCCATCTCAATCTTAGAGGAATTGCTTAATTTAAAATATAATCAAAGGTCATGAATCTCTCCCAAATTTAGATTGTATTTACACTTCACCCTCTATAAATTTAGGATTGATATGATTTAAATCAAAATTAGCTTTCAAAATATTCTCTCTCTCTCTTTCTCTCTCTACACACACACACACACACACACACATGTATATACATATATAATGAAAGGAATAATTTTGTGAGAGGTGATAAGAGAAAATAATTATCTTTAATCACAAATCAGTAGTCAAAACTAATGCAAATATTCAAAAAATATTTATTGCATATTTACTCATTTATCTTTTAGATCTTATTGTTCAAAATTTGGTAATTAATCATTATATTAATATATTATAAGTAACAACAAATTACTTAATTTTAACATATGATCTATGTATCATTATTAAGGTGTTATCTTGTAAATTATTTTCCTTTACCTTATTTTATCAGACACTAAATTATGAAAAATATATGAATATAAATAAATTGAGTCTCAACTGTGATAGACTAAAAAATTTAGTCCAAATTACCCTAACTAAAACTATTTAAAATTGATCACTTTTTGCTTGATTTTATACCTTTTAACCAATTCAATTAGTCTTCTTTCCCTTTTGTTTTTTTGGGACTAAATTGATCTTAGCAATTTGATTTGTCAATATGCAAAAGTTCGAATTGATGAATGCCATGTTTGGTTCATTGAGGAAAAATGAAAAGGAAATGAAAAAATTGGTGAAATGTCATTTTTGTCTATATAATCATTATTTAATATTATTTATAAATAATTAAAAATAAAGGTATTATAAGTATTTTCTATTTACAAAATTATCTTTTTTTTTTCATACTTAACTTTCTATATACCAAATAGATTATAATATTATTACTCATGGTAACTCTCTCTCTCTCTTTCAATTTTTTCCTACGAAGCTCTCCCTAAATAAAACGGGCTTATAAATATGGACCCCCATGCCGAAGAGAGTGTTGAAGAGTTTCTCAGGCATATTGGGCCATCTAACTTGACCGAATATCAAACAATTGGGCTAGCCTAACCCATAGTCCGAGGATGATCTATCGGGCTTAATAGGTGCTGCACCGAACGCACCGAAGAGACAGATGTCTGAGTCTTACAAGGAATAGGGAATCGCGAAAAAAAAAAAAATCCCACATAGCTATAAAACAGTTGCACTTCGTTGCTGAAAACCCTCGGTGCTGTTCCCTCTCCTTAGCCGTCATTCCTTTGCCGACGAGGTGGTGGCAGCAGAAGCAGCAACGGATTGTCATTATCGCCACACAATTTCTTCTCTCGTTCCCATATCTCGCTCAGAATCATTGTTGTGAGCTTCTTCTCCTCCTTCAGGCAACGACTACCGCACACAAGACGGTCTGTATCTAACGCAGCTTCGGCAACTGCGTCTTCCTGTAAGCTTTACCAATTCAATTTTGCTTTATATGTATTTTGACGGTTTGACGGTGGCGATGCTGATTACGATGCTCATTTAGTTTTAGAAAGCTTGATACGTGCGCTTATTTATTTCGTTCTTTGATTTTCCTGATTAATGTCTAATGATAATTCTGATTAGCTTCGTGAAGAATTTTAATCCAGTTAACTGATTATTCTGCGTTTTATTACGTAGCTATGTACCTGAGTGGGACAGATATGTCGGTGAGAGGAATATGGTCATGCTAAAATCTGGGTGTTGCAACTTTGTAGGTGTATTAAAATTGTTCTTCACTACCAGACCTTACTGGTAAAAGAGCCTCAGTAGGGTCTGGGATAGAGACCATGGGAAGGGAACTGGCAAGTGACAAGGTGGAGTTTCATGAGATGGAGAATGATGATTTCAGTGATTTGGAATTAATTTATCATGTTAGAGATGCCCTTACTTCAGTCCAACTGGTATGTTTTCTCAAACATGCAATTCGTGTCTACCGTGAGTGCCGAAGTCCTTGGTCAATTTCTGGCAACAAAATCAAATAGAGGGTCAAAGGAAAAGTTTCTGATTTACTTTTCTCTTGTTGAATAAAGCAATTATTGGTTGTTTCTTTTGGTTTGACATAGTAATGGCTAGTCAATAAAAACAGTTGGATTCTGTTGGCTCAGGGTAATAGAGATAATTATGATGAACTTGTTGGTCATTTGCACCCTAAAGCACGTCCTACTGCTGATCAGGTGGCTCTCCTTGTGGTAGGTTCTAACTTACAGTTCATATTATGATGGGTTTATCATCTTTTAATGGGTTACTTTGCTGAGTGTTCTGACCTACTCATTTGTATGGTTTCAGACAACTTTAAAGGCACTCTCTGGAGCAGTATCCTATATAGATATTGTTCACCATGAAGCTCTTCTTTTTGCTGTAAGCTTTCATCTATCTTATGTATTTCCTTAGCTCTCCATATTCTATAATTGTATTTGAACTTAGTCCTGCATAAATGGCCAATTTGGATATGATTAATACTAATGAAATGATTTATCCAGGTTTCTAGACTTAGCATGTGGAACTATGGAACTGATGTTATGGATGCGCTACATGAACTCATCCTATCCTTGGTAAATGATTTAATGCATACAATCTAGAATGTCCTTTGTAGAAGCATTCTTGTAAACTATAAAGTTCCCCCCATATTTTCCTTATTGCAGGCTGCCTCAAATGGAAAATATGTTGATTTGTGTTTGGATATGCTAGTGAGGAATTTTGTGCCACCTTTTTACTTCCTAGAAATGCTGAAACAGCCACGTGGTATTTCTAGAAAATATGAAGTTCTGTCCCGAGTGCATGCAGCTTTGAAAGATATAGCTGATTTGGTGCCTCTTGCCCCTATGCGACTATCTCCAATAGTTGTCCAGAGAATGCCAAATGTCTTCAGTAAGGAACATGTGAGTCCAATTTGGACTTCCAGTACTAGAGTTCAAACAATTCATGTGAGCTAGATATTGATCCACTTAATGAATATATTGTGTTGGTGTATCAATGAGCTTAATGTCAGTTTGCATTCTACTTTTTTGTTGGCTCTCCATTTTTAAAATTTATTGTCTGAAGAAATTGGATTGGAATTGAAGAGTAGATTTTTTAAAGATTATTATGTAAGTAGTTCAACTGTCTAGTAGGCTACCTGATTTTATCGTTTTGATTTTACATAGTATTTCCATTTCTTTGCTGTATGACGAACTTCATTAGAAACTTTGTAGGGGTCATACCTATGAACACTGAAAGTATAAAATGAACCCAACAGAAGCAAAATGTGTCATGCCCTTCTTCTTTTTAATCTAAATATATGGTAAACTTAATCTATGGGACACATTTCATGGAAGGAGTCATGTCCGTATTTGGCATCAACAATCAATGTGGTGCTGTGATACTTAACTAAATTACATTAACTTATAATGGAGGAAAACAAATATTATTTTCCACTGTTTGACACATGCTGAACATTTTTTAGACGCGTGACATGCCAAATATAATTTGAAAATGGTGTTTTATATTGATTTCTCATTTCATATTAATATAGCATGCCATTTCCTTCAATATTTTTCAGTATTACAATCATGCTTGTGTATTTTTTGTACTGCATATGACTTATTTATATGTAAGTAAATGTTAACAGTTATGATGGTTCCTAGCAAATTTCTGAAAGGACCAGTTTATTTGGTCATAGTTTTAGCCCAGTGCAACGACTAGAATGTAGAGCTTATCTTTTATTTGTCTGTGTTGATTGTAGGAGATTGTCTTATATGTGGAGAATATGTTGAAGCTGGAGAGTGGTGCCGTTGGTGAAATTGTCGGGGTAACAATGCTTCCTGCACTGGTTGATAGGATGATAGAGTTGGATGTAAGTTGATGGTGCCTTCCTTGAATTATTTGGTCAAAGAAAAGTAGAGGAATTTGGTCGCCAACTTATTAAATTTGTCTGATCTTGTTTAGGTGGAGATTGGATGGGATGGAAACCTGCAGGATGATGCTAAAGACATATTTGAGATGGAGTTGGAAGATGTTGCTGAACCTGCAGATGACGATGAGAAAGATGATAGTGTGGTATGATGCACAAAATTTATGCGAAGTTAATGTATCTCATTTATGATAAAATGCTTTGTGTTGATAATTTTGAAGATGCATTGACTGAAGCTAAGCTGGGTTTTAATCTGTCTCAGCTCAACAAATAAACAAGCCAATTTGAGTATTCAAGTTTGGCTTTTGGGAGAAAAATCTCCTGCTCCTGATCTCAACTCAACTTGTCTGGTCTAATCTGTACTGTAAATCTTATATGTTGCAAATCAAAATAACTTCATTTGACGTTCAGCCTCAAATGTAGTATTTCTTGGATATTTAAAAAATTATAAATATACATTAAAAAATTATAGTAAAGCTAGGTTAAGGCTATTTTCTAGCCTTATGAATGCATTGTCTTCAAAATCATCTTTTGAGTATCAATTACAATAAATACTCTTTAAGAGTGGGGAGGGTTGGGAGGGAGTGGAAAGGGACCTGGCAAAGTGATGGTGCCCAATCCCTTGTATGTTATTGACTTGCAAATTCTAATGTGAATCCTAATCTCCAATTTATAAACATTGGTATATTGCAATTTGTGCTTAGAATACCAATTTCCACTAGTTGTAAAACATCAACTGTATCCTCACTTGAATGTCTCACAAATCAGTTATTTTCGGAAGGGAAGTGGCGCAAACTTCATTCTTGTTTGCGACTTGTTTGTTAGAGATTCAACTATTGGGTTGAGAGAATTGGATTGCAAAGCAGATACCAAGGCCTGCAACAAGTACTTGCTATAGAAGCCAGCAGTGGATGAGGCGCGGATAATTCTGAATGTGGCCAACTTTGTCATGCTGTATGGAATTTGATAAACCATCATATTCTTCGCTTCTATTCTTATAAGCTTTGTTAGTTCTATATGTTATGGCAAAAAAATGAATTGAAATTTGCTTTTGTATTTGATTTACTCTGGATCATTAGTGATTCAGTTGATTTAGTTATTGCACTATTAGTTGACCTGTCATACTCATATCCCTATCATTTTGTTTGTTACTCTACTGTCATCATTTTCTTAGTTGGCTGATCTGAGTTTAGTTGGAGGGTAGACTTCTCAAATTTAGCTCGGTGAATTGAGATGCAGTATAAGGTTGTAGAAGAAACCTTATGCCCTAACATAATATATGAAGGGTCATATTCAGGTGCATGCCTGTTTCAGGTTAACATGCTTAGATGAGTGTTCCTTAAGCATGGTTTGAGCTAGCTATGGTTGACGCTGAGTGGCTTTTATGAAGTGTCAAAACTTCATATATTTGGACAGAAAATGAGAAGATGGAAAAAGGAGTGCTGGAAAATGGCTATATATCTGGACAAAATATGAGTTTAGATACATTTGCCATTTTTTACCTACCCATTTTTCTCCATTTAAGTCTTTTCTAATTCCCTCCTGCCCCACCAATTTGTTGAACAGTGATATGTTTTATATTTTACTGGAAAAAAAGAATTTTTTTTCCCATATTTTAATCTGATTTATGTGGCCCATCTTTGAGGATTTATGTTAATTATTTATGCAAGTCATTTCATGGTTATTGTTTTTTCACTTTTACAGCTTTCAAAAGGGTCCTTACGTAGGAAAAGTTTAGAAGGGAACCTAGTTGCTGAAAAATTAGATAGTCTGATGGTGCTGACTTTTGAGCATCTTGAATCCTGTCAAAGCAGTGGCCGTTTGGCTGAGGTATTCCATATACATTTTCTTGAACTTGTTTTTTATTTGTGCCTACCCTTGTGTAATTGATTGATTGTTATGTGTTGGTTAAATTCTTTGCTTAGGTATTCGATGTTCTTTTGGCATCATTTCAGAAAACTGTGTTAAATGCATACAGGTCAAAATTTACCCAGGTACTGCATGCATTGTTATTTCCTAATTCATGCTGTTTCTAAGTTGCTTGTATAGTGCTATTTTATGTCAAATTCTTGTTGGTACCAATTTTGAAAGATGCATCGTATTATTCTCTGCAGTTTGTGATGTTCTATGCCTGTGCACTGGATCCTGAAGAATGCGGTGTGAAATTTGCTGTGGTGCTTGCAGATTTGTTTATTAGTGAAGTTAATCCCCCAATAACTAGGTAGCATTTATTTCCAGTTTTGTGTTTTGAATTCAAAGCTCAGACCCACCTCTCCTTCACAGAATCATGTGAGGAATTAAGGAGGTGCAATGGGGCTCATTATGGCCTTCTGCTGGGCTTTTCTCTATGAAATAGGGAGAATTGAATCACAAACTTAATGATTACATTTAATCGGTCTTCAACTTGACAATTATTAGCCATTGTGTTCACAATGAGCTGTTAATCCACGCTTACATCATCATGCCATACTGCATAATGGGGTTGACTTCATAAAATGCGATCCATAGCAGCCTCAGCTTAATGCGGTTGAAAATAGGCTCTACACCTTACCTTAATTGCTTCTGGATTTTGTAACAAAACTGGACTTCCCAGTAAGCTGCAAGAAGGTGAAGTGTATTGTTCAAGCATAATTTATGATGTTAATATCTTCTTTCTATATCTGCTTCAGGATGAGTGCTGTTGCTTATCTGGCTAGTTATTTGTCTCGTGCAAAGTTTCTTTCAGCCGCATTGGTTACTAGCATCTTACAGAGGTTTGGGAACATTATTGAATTGATCATACATGACCAAATTGATATATCTGTATCATATAAAATATGGAGATGGATATATATGATGTGATTATCTTCTGTTTTTGATGTGTCAGGCTAGTAAGTTGGTGTTATGAGTATAGCATGTTACATGATGTTGATATGAACCCACAGGCACATCAAGTATTTTACTCTGGGTTCCAGGTAAGCCGACTTTTGACCTCTTTTTTCTTCAGTGATGGTGGGGAAGGGGCTGTAAATGTGTCGCCTCAAGTTTTTTGTGTACCTTTTCTCTCTGCCGTCTCACCTATCCCAACTGTTTATTTCCACTTGAAAGCAGAAGATATTCAGTCAATTGATATATATTGACGTAATATGAAACATATGCTACTAATATAAAAATATTAAATGACCACTAAATGTTCTGTCTCAGGTTGGAACATACTAAATTTTTTGCGATTAATTGAGTTTTGCTGTTTATTATGGTTCATTTATGTTTGTTTTCCTGTATGCAGGCTATCATGTATGTGCTGTGTTTTCGCATGAGATCATTGATGGATGTTCCACGGCTTAAACTGCAGCTTCTCAATATGCCCATAGAGCCAGTCTTGAAACATAAATTGAGCCCCTTGACGGTAAGGAACCCTTCAGCCATTTTTGTCATGGTTTGTGGAGTGCATAGCATGTCTAATCGAATTATTATTATTATTATTTAAAAACTATCTTAATATTCCCCTGACATTAGATGGGATGATGATTACGTTGATTCTGTTTAGTTTGCTCTTTCGAAAGCTTATGCAGCCTGTCTAATGCAAGACTTAAGCCTGATATGATGCTTTTAAACAGGTATGTTTGCCTACTGTAGTAGAGGAATTTCTTCGGCAGGCAAAGGCTGCTCATCTTTTCACTACATCGGAGTCCTTTGTTTTCAATGATGTGCTTGAATCTGATCTTTCTAGGGCTTTCGGTGGGATGGATAGACTAGACATGTTCTTCCCATTTGATCCATGTTTGCTGAAGAAATGTGATGGGTATGTGATCCTAGATTTCTAGTAATGAAAGAACCAAAAATTCAAGCGAGTGAATTGTCTGAACTAACCTTATCACTTGCACTCTCCCATTTAATTTGTCTGTACTGATTTTGCTTTTGCTTTCTTCCTCCGTCCCCAATTCTCTCTGTGACTTTCTGCAGATACATACATAAATATTTCATCTACTGGTCAATGGTCAGAACTACCTATGATAGTGATGATAATAGCGATGATGAAGGCAGTGGCAGCGAGAGTGACAATGATGATGCAATGATGATGGGGAGCTTTGAAGAGAAAGGTCTTGATATTGAATCTGTCTTGAATAGAATGTCCATCACGCCCAAGAATTCTTTGAAATATGGGTATGAGCGAATGCCCTCGAGAATTAGACCATCCACTAGTCCAGAGTCATTGTGATATTTGCTTGTTATTATATCCTTTCTACGGGACGGGTAACCTGCCAATTTGCGACTATCTCATCAAGATCTTGGTCTCCTTGGTAAGATAAATTTTGACGTAGTTTTGCATGTTGCGATCTTTCAGGCCGATTGTATTTGTCAAATGTGTATCATAGTTCTTATTTTTATATTTGGTACTATTTAAACGAAGCAAGTTAAGGGAAGCAACTAGTGGTTCCAAGAATCCTTTCTCAGCTATCTTTAGTGAGGGTAAGCTACATCAGAAGTTCAGAGAGTAGAACCTTAATCATTGTGAAGTATATATTTTGCAAATGTGGCAATTTAAATCAATATTTTAAAAATCAAACTGGTTATTGAATTGGAATAAGAAGATTATAATTTAATGGTATGACAATAGTTAATTTAGTATCAAATTATTTTTTTAAATATATTAAAAAATATAAATATATGATTCTTTTATAAAAGTAATAAATATATTGCAAAATAATAATTGAGATAAATTAATATTTAAAAATATAAAAATTAGTTAAAATGTTTTACATGTGATATCAAACTTTATATGAAATAGGTTATATAAAGTTTATTGAATATTATAAACTTTTATTGTAAAATGTCAAATTTTGAAAAACTTAGTTTTTGATTAATATAGTGTAAAATTGGATGATTTTTAACTGGTTTGGATGATTTTGAATCAATGTTTTAGCCCAGTTAATTTTTATAATCAATTGAACTAGAACTACAGTTGATCGATTGAATCTGACTTTCTAGGCTATGATATAAGCCCGTCAATTATATATTTAGGCAATTAACAAATCATTTGTTGGGTATCTCAATGAAAATACAATTACCCAAAATATATATCCGGCCACCGGGGGGGGGGGGGGGGAAGAGAGCACGTTTATTTTTGTATAGATCTTAGCTGATTCAATCACCTCCATTTCACTCTTACTATTCCAACCTTCAAACGATATACTTCATGGCCATGATTGTTGATTCCCATCTTCAAAATAAATTTCATAACTTAATCTCAATCACAAAGCAATTCACGTTTGTAATATTTATTGTTTCATCGCTGGGATGATGAGTCAAGTAATCCTCAAGAATCTTAAAATCCCCTTCTTATACGTGGGGTTAAGTTATCCATGTTTTATGGGTAAATGAATGCCTGGGGAAATTAAGATTCTGGGGAAACATTTTTTAAAATCTTAAACCAAACATGGAAGAGAAAAAATGAATTTCTTAAATAGAATTTTTAGGAAACCGTAAGAAATCCCCACACCAAAGGACCACTTCATTTAATAGAAAAAACTATTACCATAAATATGGCGAATACAAAGTCCAACGTAGGCTTGAGTGGAGCTCACGAATAGTTGTGTCTATAAGGTAAGAAAACATGGAAAAATCAACTCAAAGTTGATCAAAATCTGATTTGGCATGT
Source organism: Erythrophleum ivorense (assembly GCA_026724425.1). Classification (NCBI taxonomy): domain Eukaryota; kingdom Viridiplantae; phylum Streptophyta; class Magnoliopsida; order Fabales; family Fabaceae; genus Erythrophleum; species Erythrophleum ivorense. The sequence goes on from JAIUCV010000278.1 coordinate 687,113, forward strand.
TCCAAACGATAAGTGCGGCTTTTCAGCCTTCCATTACCCCCCAACGTGCGTGTAGGTGGAGCTATATCGTAAAAGCTGCTGTCCCTTCTCTGTCCCATGGAGCACTGGCGTTAACAAACTCATTATTCCATATGGACACTGCTTCTGTTGTTTACATGCCATATTGCCCTTGTCATGGATTTGAATCTTTTGAATTCTTATAAGAAATAAGAGCGTTTATTTCAAAGAGAAGAAAGACACAATTATGAATAGAATTAATTTCTTCTTTACAAAATTACATTGGAAATGAACAATTGAACCAGACAAGGGACGTACGAGTAATAAAACCATTTTATAAGTAAGGAGAAGGGATTGCGAACGGAGTGTCCAATTCCGGTGCAAGTAAACTTGTAAGTAATGCAAATGGGAGGTGAAACTCGGTTTTGTGTCTTCGATGACTATGTTAAAAAGGTCTAAAGAGAAAATGAGCATAGTGATAGCAACCAGAATATGCATACTTGGTTGACGGGGGAGTTCCCTATTTATGGTTTTGATCGGATCGTTACTAAATGAAAAAAAAAAAAAAATTTAAGATTTACAAAAAGAGGTTTAAAATTGCAAGTGGAATTAATGTACCTTGCTTTTTCTTTTTACTTGAATCTTTTTTATCAATCTTGAAACACTTTTGGACATTCATTCAAAGAGTTCCCTTCCATTAGGGAAAGCTCTTTTTGTTCAATTTGAGATTCGATAAGCAAATGTGATCATATGTATCATTTATTTTTGTCTAATCTTAAGTTGAAAATTATATTTAACAAAATATAAGAACATTCAACCTTTGTTGTTCTAAGTGATTTTTTTTTCTTAGAATGGATATGATCAAACACACTTCAATTCTTTTCACAACTTGTAGCATTACAAGTGAAGCTTAGGATATGAATGGCAAAGGGATTGTAGCTCTTTGCACTCTTCTCTAAAGCTATTCTACTATAAAACTAACAATATATATATATATATATATATAAAGACTTGATTAATTAATTACTTAATTTATATACAACTTTTAAAATAAATAATAAATGATGTTATTAGATGAATAATTATCAGGTTGTTTCTTTTCTTTGATTACGGTTGCTAAACTATATCCAAATAATCCTTTTACTTTATTAAATTTCTCTATTTGAGAATCAATTTTGACTCTATTATCAATATTAGGACACATTTTTTTCAATATTTGGTACAATCCAACATTTACCTCAATATCTGGGTTAAATTTTGGGAGATAATGGAACCTATAAAAAAATAAAGTTAACATAATAATGTAAGATATAATAATTTTAATTAAAATATAAAATAATCTTATTACATAAAAATATAAATTGTTTATGAAAAAAAAAAAACTTACTTAGGATTAAGAAAATATGCTGCTATGTGAAGTGGCGTATGAAGTTGATAGTTCCAATGCTTGTCTATGATTTTCCAGATTTGCTTATATCTACTTTTTACATTATTAAAGTTTTTTTACTTTTTGTTCTTTTACTCTATCTATAACTTTATAAATGTATCCCATCATTGGCCTTGCATCACCATCCACAAGTTTTAAGCAAAGGAGACACACAGTTTAAGCAATACTTTATAGACTTGTAAAATCTTGAATAAGCTAAAATAATGTTTTCTACAATTTTTGCTTCATTCTTAGATGCATAAGCACTTTTAGCCCATTTTTTAATGCAATTATAGATTGCAACACAATTTTTTGATCCAAAATAGGCCTTATTGTTAAATATGATGTGGCAAATCACGTTATTGCTGGCTTAGCTAACTCTTTACTTTTTGAATAGCTTTTATACAAATTAAGCACCCAAATATGCATATAAATAAACATTGTAATTCTTTTTGCCTTTCCAATGGTATTATGAAATATCATGAGGCCACCAATGCCTTCTAAAATCAAATCAAGATAATAGGCTGCACCAAAAAAGTTGTTTCTTTTTGTTTGTTAATTTGTGTCCAGCAAAAAGAAGTGCTGAAGCACTGTTTGTCACTATTTGAACCACATTTTCCTCCCAAATCTTTATCATCATGTTCTTTAGTAATTCAAACATTTTTTTTAGTATCTTTGATGAAACTATTAGTATTAATAGATTTTATAAAAATAGTCCCCTTTGGACTATTAACAAGAAAGTTAGTGAGAGATCTACCATTTCTATCGGTCCAGCCATCTGACATCAATGTACAATCGATTTTCTTCCATTCAAGTTTATGTTTCTCCAAAGTATCATAGACAAAATTAACCTCTTTTTTCAAGAAAAGACTCTCACATCATAATAAGTAGGTGGTTTCAAGCTTTTATCATGTTTATTAATAAATTTCACCATATCAATAAAATATGGACTCTTTACCAAATTAAATGGTAATGCATTACTATATATACATTTACAAATATCTCTACCCACTCAATCTCAATCCTTCACTATATCATTTATAGTTGATTGCTTTATATTCTTAGAGGAGTTAAAAGAATTACTTCCCCTTTTTCCTTTCATTACAAAAGCTTTCATGGATTTTTTTTTTTGGTGATTCATGTTCTTGATTTTCTTTATCATCAAAATACTCAATAACATTATCATCCTTATTCATATCATCTAAGATTTTTTTTAAACAAATTTTTTACCTCTTCTGGCACTTATTCACAAGGTGCAACTTCCTTATGTGTTTCGACTAAATGATGTTTCACTTTAAATGCTTCTTCCCACATAGTTTTGGGACAATAATTACATTTAACATGTAACCGAGTTTTAAGAGACTTGTAGGGATCCCAAACTATATCTTTCTTTACCTTTTTTCTAGAAGCCATAACTTAATCTATAAGAAAAAAAAATAAGAATTAAAAAATAATTGAAAATATAACTAACAAAATTTAATAATAATATTTTTTCCTCACCTAACACTAGCCCACAAGAAGGAAGAGAATGCTGATTAAGACTAAAGAATATTGCTTGGCATCAAAAAATATTGTTTCTTGCAACCAATTTTATGATTGAGGTTAAACTTTTTTTTTCTCCCTTGTAGATATATACAAGTGAGTAGGTAATAGTTTTAGTTTCATATAACAACAAAATTCTAATCAAAAGAGGATAAGGATAAGGCATATTAGTTTTTATTTAAGTTTAAAGTTGCATACTTTTTATTAAAAAAAGATAAGAGATATTATTTTTTAACTTAATAGTTTTTAATTTAATATTTCATTAAGTTGCAATTTAAGGGATATGAGTTTTTGAATTTTTTTCTCAATTTAGTTTAAATTAAAGTATTATGGAATTTTTTTTTATTTTAAAAAATTGAAAATCCTTAATTAGATGTAACAGCAAAATTCTAATTGCAAAAAGATAAGATATATCAATTTTTATTCAATTAAATTTAAAATTGTAGACTTCTAATTAGAAAAAGATAAGAGATATTACTTTTTTAATTTAATCAATTTAAAACTTTTAACTAAAAAAGATAAGAGATTTTAATTTTTAATTTATTATTTTATCAAATTTAAAGTGGCAGCCTTCAAGATATATTAAAATTTTTAACCAAAAAGATAAGATTTCAATTTTCAATTTATTATTTTATTCAATTTAAAGTTGTAACCTTCAGGATATGCGATTTTATTTTTTTAATTGGGTTTAAACTGAAGCAAAGGACATTTTTTATTTAATAAAAATTACAAATCCCAAAACAGAAGTTAAAGTTGCTCTGTAGCAGTCCATTCATATGTACAATCACGTGAAGGTTGATCTTATGCAAATAAATCACATTTTTAGCCAAAATAGAAAGCCAATAAATCACATGAAGCAAGTCCAACTGGCAGACATCATGTGTAGGAAGTGCTACTAGAAGCATGATTTAGCAAGGTGTTTACAAAGAAAAAGAAGAACAGTAACATCTTCTTCCTTTAGTGGTTCATGTCAGGTTACAAAGGACCTAACTTCATGACCCGATGCAAGACAAGCTTTTGAATTGTCGAAAGCTTTTAAATCATCATTTCTGACTTAATATATGCGATTCATGCGATACAAACGCATGATTCAGGCCATATACTGATTCAAACAATGATTTGTATCGCCGATCAATCAAACCAGATTGATCCATGCATCTTGAATCGCGAATCGAATGATTTCGATAACTATGGCATACACAAACCAAAAGTGTATCTTGTTGAAAGAGAACCAACTACACTTGTTGAAGCTTTATCATCACTTCATTGGAAGAGAGCCATGGATGAAGAATATGCAACCTTGCTTAAAAATCAAACCTGGACCTTAGTAGAGTTAACTCAAGATAGTCAAGCCATAGGGTGCAAGTGGGTGTATAAAGTGAAAAGAAATTCATATGGTACTTTGCTAAGGTATAAAGCTAGTCTTATTGCATAAGGTTTTCATCAAAAAGAAAAATTTGATTTTAATAAAACTTTTAGCCTTATGATAAATACAATGACTATTAAAATAATTCTCACATTAGCCATCTCTTAATAATGGCATATTCACCAAGTGTTTGTTAATAATGCTTTTTTCAATAACATCCTTCATGAAGAAGTTTATATGTAGTAGCTATAAGGCTTGGAACACTCCAATAAAGGATTAGTTTGCAAACTAAACAAGGCCCTCTATGATTTTAAACAAGCTCCAGGAGTATGGTTTGAAAGATTTTCTTATGCTTTAGCAAAATTTGGTTTTGTTTCAAGTAAATGTGATCAATCTCTGTTTATTCAAACTACAAAGGAAGATACCAGGTAAAATTTGAGACAAAAAGGTTATTGGATGGATCAATTTAGTTATCACAGGTAAAATATGTGAAAGACATACTTAAAAGAGCAAATATGGATAAGGCTAAAGGAGAGAACACTCAAATGACATCTGGTCTTAAACTCCTAAAAGAAGGCGAAGATAAAATGGAGGATCCTCAACTATATAGGTCAATTATACAAGCTCTATAATATGCAACCATAAGTCAACATGAGAACAGTTTTGCAGTGAATAAGGTTTGCCAATTTAGGCAAACTCTACTCTAGAGTCATTAGAAGGCAGTGAACAGAATACTTTGGTATTTAGCAAGAACAAGCTCACATAAGATCAAGTTATAGCCTTGAAAAACACAAGTAATCACAGCATATTGTGATGCTGATTGGGTAACTAATTGTAATGATAGGAGGATTACTTTAAGGTTTTGCATTTATCTTGGTGCAAACCTTGTTTCATGGTCTTCAAAAAAGTAAAATACTGTAGCACATTCAAGCATAGAGGCTAAGTACAGAGGCAAGGCTGCAACTGTTACTAAAGTGTTATGGATCATGTCATTGCTGCAAGAACTTCGTGTGTGCTTAGCTGCTCCACCTCAGGTTTTAAGTACGATAATGATGACAGCCAATCCTATTTTACATCATAGGATAAAGCATATTGAACTTGATTTGGATTTTGTAAGGGAGAAAGTTATCAAGAGGGAAATCATTGTAAAACATATACCTACTTCATGTCAAGTAGCTGATGGGGGACTAAGGCTATTTCAAGTACAATGTTCTCTAAGTTTAAAAGACATTTAGGAGTTGAGAGGCACTTTAAATTGCAAGGAGGTACTTAAAGAGCATTATGTTATAATAGAATGATTAAGGCTGGCTTCCTTTATAAACATGACTGTATTGTACATATGAATCAATGACAAAAGTATTCGAACTCTTTCTATATCTTTTGTGTTTCCCCACTTGTAATAAGGGTTTAGAAGGTAAACAGAGAATAAGGCTTGTTGTCATGATTTGATTGTTGGGAATGGTTTCTCTTTTGCTTGATTATACTTCCTATTCTATATTTTTCTCTGAATTGAGTTCTACTTTCATACTATATAAAAGACATATTTTCTTTCATTCCTAGAATTTTGATTTGGCCGTTCGCGATGATATGGTAAATGAGTTCATTAATTAGTTAAAATTGTCTTTACTATCAATCATGTTCTTCAATTTAAATACAATAAATATATAATTTTTGTAGATAATTTTATATTTATTCAATTAAATTATATACTTGTTATGTTATTATTAAAAAAATATTTATTTATTATGTTTTAATTGAAGAATTATCATCACAAAGATATAAAAAATTTACATTTTATGATATTTAACTCTTTCTTTTTCTCTTTTTCTATTCATTATTGGAGGATTTATATTTTAGTGGGTCCCGCACATTTGGGCTCCTTTTCAATCTTTTTCATTCCTTTCTATATATTGTACATATCAAACAAAAAGAAACTGTTATGCGCCATTTTCTTTGCTTTCTTTGCTAATCCTTTCTACCCAACATAGGAGAAATAATATCTTTCCTCTCTTAACTAACTGATTTTTCAAAGATAGCTGGCGGTTAGGCCCAAAATGTAGAAACTTCTTAATCAGCACTTTCTTCTGAGGTCCAGAAAAAAAAATTTCAATCATTGGGCAGGAGAAAAAAATTCTTGTGTATATTATATGTATTCACATATTCTTGTGTATATTATATGTATTCACATGCGATAGTTAAAATTTAATTTTACGTGCAAGGTTTCTAAGAATTTCATGACATATAGGATTTAATGTTTCCCTCTCTTTTTTATAGCAGTAAGGTAATATTTGCGTTAACTTGTGCATATTTTAGTTTACCTTTTTGGTTTGATAAAAAAAAAAGTTAGCAATTCAAGTCCGCGAGACTATATATATATATATATATATATATATATGTATATATATCTTATACTGAGTCTCCATGAGAACAACTTCCTAGGCAGCTTCCACAATAACTTGCACCTTTTGATGTAACGTAGACAACTGATCCTACTGCGACAATTTCATATATGCCACACACGGTGCCAGTTAAAGTCAAATTTGATGATTTCCTAGGAAGGTTACATTTAATTAATTGATGAACCGTAATTTACAATAACCAATAAATTAATAAACCTTAATAGGTTATAATAAATTGGTGATTGTGATACGTATTATTAATTAGTTAATGGCTTTCTATTATTATTTATTTGAGTTTATTTTATAACCTATAAAAGGTTTATTTCTTGATGGGGCTGTTTTCTGAGAATCCTTAAAGCATTTGCTATGCACTTTCCCATGAGTCTACACTCTCAACTTAATAATTAAGCAAGTTCGTAAGAGAGAAAGAAAACCCCGTGCGGACTACGTGTGACAACAGAATATTCTTTCTTATATCTCATTTATTTTGCTCGATCTCAATAAGACAAGATAAAGGTGTTTCTCTAATTACTATAAATTGAGCATATAGTTTCATTGGTTCTTAATATCGATCATGCTTAGAAGCTCAAAACACTGGAGACAGAAGCCTGTAGTTTTCTTTTACCTTCCAAAATGACGGTAAGAGATACTTAATTCTTTCTGTTGTTGTTCTTTGTCTCTCCCTACCTCTTCACGAAGTTCGTATAATCATGTCTTTTGCACTCTCTATCAGCAAGATTAAAATATTGTGACCTTCTAGCTATGAGAAATACTTCATAAATATAGAAATTCTGGCATAAACCTAGTTTACCAATTTTTGATAGAACTAACTTATCATTGAACCCTACTTTTAGACATATAGAAACGGATACTCATATCAAATTAGTTTATTAAAAATTGGTAAACTAAGTATATAAATTTTCCTTTTTAACTTGTTGAGTCTTTCCACGCGAATATGCTCTAGCTCAATTCTATCATATTCAGCACTTTTATATTATTATTCAGAACACCTAGTATTTGGCATCAATTTTTTGTGTTATACTATATCTGCATATAGATAGAGAGTAATGCCCTTTTGTAACTTTGAAGCAAAAAACCTGCATGCAAGGGCAACTATACAAGAACACTACAGATCCTATCATAAGGTATATGGCCAAGTTTCATGTCGACTCGATAGACATTAACTTCACTTAACAAAACATTTAGCAGCATCAAAAGTGTGTCCGAGATAACATGCAGGCTGGCCCAAAGATATCTTACCCTTTTTGGTTTTTTTGGGGGGGGAAGGGAATAAGTGTCTCTGATTAGACACCGAAATACTAATGTGTAATCCATAGCCGCATGCGATGGCTAGAACTACATGCACGAAATCCACGGTATTGCATAACTGCATGTTATTATCACTGTCCTAATTAACCTTCTTTTTTCTTTTGTCTTTTGTTTATGGTATATTATGCAGATAGTAGAGATCTGCGTGCATATGGACTGTGAAGGTTGTGAGCGCAAGATAAAGAAGGCTCTTAAAAAATTACCTGGTATAACGATCTCCTAACCCTTCTAATCTCTATTTCTAATGCATGTGTTCGCTACCAATACTTTCCTTCCACTGACACTAATAGAACTATGAGTTCATGATGAGTAATTAATTAATTAATTATTTTATAGTTATTAAGAAAAACTTATGAAACAAATTTGTGGGAAATATCCCAAAGATGTAAAACTAAAAACTATCGAAAGTTTGAGAATTTTGGGAGGCATGCATGCATGACCATGGGGATCTTATGTGATAATTTAATTATAATTAAAATTTTGTACGATTTTAATATTTATGATAGAAGTTTTAATTTAAGGGTAAATATTTTATATATATAAAAAATAATATTATTAAAAATGATAAATTACAAGTTAATACTCTTGTCTGATTTAACGGTGTATTATTCTATGTATGTGCTTGTTTCAGTTATTGTTAAATCATCCTATGATATTTTTGTTGTCAAAATATGAGGAATATAAAATAATTTGGGAAACAGTAAATTAAGTCACGTGTAAACATACTATCTTTAAGAACTATTTATTAAACAAGCTTTACGTGCAACCATGCTGTCCTTAAGAACTATTTATTAAACAAGCTCTTTTGAAAAAATTAGGGCAGAACAACAACTATTTTTGTGCATCTCGTGCGCGTGAGTCCACCTCTCTTTCAACCCTTTTACAACTCTAATATAGTTTTTTCATATATAAGCACTTACAATTTATTATTCCAAGTAATATGAGACTTCTTTTTGAAATACTCATATTTCACAACAATTTTAGATCAAAATTTTAAAAAAATATCATGCAAATGTTAAAACGATCACTTCTTTTATTATTAAGCATCTATTTCATTTGTATATGAAATATTTTGATTCCATTTTAAGGCTATTGATAAGATTAATTAAATAGACGTTTACAACTTTGAAATGTCAGTTTAGTCCTAATAATAGCCTTAAAAATCATAAAATTGTTTAAGATACAGTGAAATTATTTATCATTTTAATGATTATTTTGATTAAAGTTAAAATAATAATAATGTGGAATGTTTAAGTAATAACATAACAAACTAGCTATAAATGGGTTGAATGAAATACTTTAAATACAAATGTAAAGTAAATTCTAAATTTCTCTGAAAAAATCATTTAGTGATAATTAAGATTAATAACTAAAATCAACATCAATACTTTTTTTCAAATATATGTCAAGACAATCAATATTTGTATTTTTAATAATCAATTAAAATGTTTTTAGGAGTTGATGATGTTGACATAGACACGGGCATGCAAAAGGTAACTGTGATGGGATGGGCAGATCAAAAGAAGGTTTTAAAGACAGTAAGGAAGACTGGTAAAAGGGGAGAGCCGTGGCCATATTCGTATAACCCAGAATACCTTGGCTTCGTCCGCCATTACAGCAACAACTATAACTATGACAACAACAATGGAAGGAGTAGCTGGTCTGTGTCGTACTATTATTCTTCTCCTAAGCCCTTCTCTTCTTACAACTGCTACAAGCATAAGTATAATAATGGAGACTATTTTGGCTACTATCATAAGCCAATTGGCTCAACAATGGTCAGTGAAATGGCTGTGTCCATGTTTAGTGATGATAACCTTCATGCTTGTGCTATAATGTGAGATGTATATTCAGAATTTCTTTTTTATTTTTAGGTTAGCTTTTGTCTGTAAATAGAACCATTTAGAAAGTGTTGTGAATTGGTGGTATTAGGAAAGTAGAGAGAAAAGAAAGAATGGCACAGAAAATTAACATAGTTCGACCAATGTGACCTATGTCCACGGGCAGAGAGAAACATTTTACACTATTGAGACTAAATGATACAAGGTACACGGTATAACTGTAAAAGCCCTCTTTATATATATAAACAATCTCACTCCCAACTTAATTCTACTCGATGTGGGACTTCTCCCCTCTTTTATATATAAGGAATTCCCTTTCCATCTGAGTTCTATCCAATGTGGGACTTGGGTTTTGAGATTTAAAGGCATCATCATAATTCTTCACCTTAACTTAAAATCTCTAGACGTCTGATTCGATCATCTCCCTGCCATTATGCCCCGTAGGGCCTCATGTTACTCGTATTCGCACCAGGTCCAAGTTATGCCTGAACTTGTTAATAGGAAATGGCTTTGTCAACATGTCTGCTGGATTTTCTGCTGTTGGTATCTTCTCTATGGTCACTACCTTATTTTCTAAGGCATCCCTGATGAAATTTAATCTAACTTCTATGTGCTTGGACCTTTTATGGTAGACTAGGTTCTTTGCCAGACTCACCGCACTTTGACTGTCATAATACATCTCAGGCATCTAAACCTTCAATCATAGGCTTCCAATCAAGTCATGTAACCATATTGCTTCCTTCACTCCCTCAATCAAGAACATGTACTCTGCCTCAGTGGTCGATAAAGTAACTGTAGACTACAAAGTTACTTTCCAGCTAACAACACATCTATACAGGGTAAAGATATAGCATGTCAAAAATCTCCGCCTCATAAGATCTCCACTATAATTTGAATCTGTATAACCTACCAATCCACCAGCAAATTCATTAGTACCATAAACTAGACAAACATCAACTGTACCTCTCAAGTATCGCATGATCCACTTTACTGCTTCCCAATAAGTCTTCCCTGGATTTTCCATGAACCTACTCACAACACTAATTGTATGGGTTAAGTCTGGTCTTGTGCATACCATCGCATACATCAGACTCTCAACTGCACTAGTATAAGGGACCTCACTCATGTAGTCTTTCTCCTCATCTGTGCTCGATAGTGTACTAGCATCTAATCTGAAATGTGCTGCCAATGGGGTATTCACAAGCTTGGTTTAATCCATTTGAAAAGATCGCAACACCTTCTTAATGTACTTCTATTGTGACACATACAATCAACGTATTTTTCGATCCTTTCAGATTTCCATATCTAAGATTTTCTTAGCTGCACCCAGATCTTTTATCTCAAACTCACTACTCATTAATCTTTTTAACTTGTTGATTTCAGCTTTGTTCTTTGTCGTTATCAACATATCATCCACGAATAGCAACAAGTCGATCTAAGAATCATCTGACAACTTCTTGGAATACACACAGCTATCGAACGGGTTACGAGTAAATTCTTTAGAAACTATGAAAACATCAAACCTCTTGTACCACTGTCTGGGTGACTACTTTAAACTGTATAAGAACTTTTTCAGCAGGCAAACATACTCTCTTTTTTTATGATCTTGAAACCCTCAAGCTGAGTCATGTAGATATCCTCTTCCAGATTCCCATGTAAGAACGTTGTCTTTACATCAGGTTGCTCCAACTCCAAATCAAATGCACTTACCATGGTTACAAGAACCTAAATGGTCTTATACTTCACAACTGGAGAGAATACTTCATGGTAATCTATGCCCTCCTTTTGTAAGAACCCCTTCGCTACAAGTCTCGCTTTGAACCTTGTCGGCTCAACTTTAGGAATCCCTTCCTTCTTCTTGTACATTCACTTGCATCTTATAGGCTTTACACCTTTTGGTAGAGGTACCAGCTCCTAAGTCCCATTCTTTGATAGGGACTGCATTTCCTCATTCATAATTAGTAACTAGTCAGTTGTCTCCTTACTTTAGACCACTTCCTTTTAAGACTGCGGCTCCTCAACATCAATGCTTTCTGCCACCGCCAGTGCATATGCAATAGGGTTAGTATCAACAAAATTCATACAGTCTGCATACCTGATAAGTCTTCTATTTTCTCTTCTTCTTCTCCTTGTTGCTATACTCTATTGCTCTTCCTGCAAATTTCTAAGTTGGTCTACAAAGCTCTTGTTTGTTCTTGAAGTCTCCATCTCAAACTCCACCTTCTGATTAGCATCCAGATCTTTTCCTGCAAGATCATCAAGTTCCTTTTTCTGGTTGAACATAGCAGATTCATCAAACGTCACATCTCTACTAATAATGAATCTTAGGGTCTTGTCCTGTTTTGTACACCACAGTCTATACCCCTTCATACCAGTTGCATACCCTAAAAATATGTACTCCATTGCCCTTGCTTCTAGTTTACCATCATTCACATAAGCGTATGCCGAGCACCCAAATATCTTTAAACCAGAATAATCTAAAGGTACCCTATGACACCTTTTGTGGAGTTTTCAGATCAATTGCAGTTGATAGAGATCTATTCACTAGATAGGTTGCAGTGTTAACTGCTTCAACCCAAAATTGCTTAGGAAGATTAGCACTCAGCCGCATACATCTTGTGTGTTGTAGAAGTGTTTGGTTCAACCGCTCTGTTACACCATTTTGTTGTGATGTGTGTCATACAGCATGGTGTTTCACTATACCTTCTTTCTTACAGAACTTATCAAATGGTGTATTGCAAAACTTCAACCCATTATTAATTTTGAATGTTTTGACTTGCTTCCCAATACGCTTCTCAATCATAGTCTTCCACTCCTTGAAATTCTTAAATACCTCATCCTTCTTCTTTAGAAAATACACCCACACTTTTCTAGAGTAGTTATCAATAAATGTTACAAAGTATCTGCACCCTCCATGAGACTCAATTGGAGAAGGACCCTACAAGTCTGAATGTATATATTCAAAGATATTAGTAGAGGTATGCTTTTCCGAATTGAACTTGACTCTGCGTTGCTTGCCCTTGACACAAATTTCACAGAACTTTAACTTTTCAATTTTCACGCCCTCTAACAACCCCTACTTCGCAACACTCCTAGTCATTCCTCACTCATGTGCCCCAGTCGTCAATGCCATAACTCTGTTTGATCATTATTCTCCTCCAAAAAATTAGAAACTACCACAGTGCCCATTACCGAGTTTTCAATGAGTATATAGACCCCATGCTGAAATCTACCTTTCATCATTACCAGAGTACCTCTAGAAACCTTCACCTATCCACCATCGCAAGAAAAATTGTATCCTTGCTTATCCAAGGCACCCAAAGAAATCAAATTTTTTCGTAACCCAGGAACATACTATGCATCAAATGTTCTAACCATACCATTAAATATTTTTACTTATATTGACCTACTACCTTCAACACTAAGCTCCTGATCATCTCCCAACTTCACACTGCCTTTCCACTCTTTAAAAGAAGTAAACAACTCCTTTGTGAAAGTCATGTGATAAGAAACTCCAATATCCATGACTCAGGTATTTGCAGAATTTGAGGTACTAATCGTCAGAACATCTCCACCATCACCCTCATCTGAACTGTCCTGAGCCACTGAGGTATTTGCCTTACTATTTGATTCATTTTAATTGTTTTTCTTTTTCCACTGTGGACAATCTTTCTTAAAATGCCCATTTTCCTTACACTTAAAACATCGTAGTTGCCCTTTGGACCTTGACTTCGAGCGGGACTTACTTTGATTATCTTCATCCTTCTCCTTGCTCCTGTCTCTATTCACTACCAAACCCATATTTGATGCTTCCTCACCGGACCCAGACACCCTCCTCTTCAGTTCCTTTGATTGTAAAGTATCATTTACATCACTAACCGAGATAGTGTCTCCCCCATAAAGCATCGTGTCAACAAAGTTTTCATATGAATTAGGCAACGAGCATAAAAGAATTATTGCCTGGTCCTCTTTCTCAATTTTAACCTCGACCCCTTGAAGATATAAAATAATTTGGTTAAAATTGTTAATATTCTCTTACCGGTGTACTTTCTAACATCCTGAGGGTATATAACCGTTACTTCTGATATAACCGATTCGCCAGGAATTTCTTCTGGTACTTCCTTTCTAATTTCTTCTATAACGAAGCTGCAGAAGTCTCGTCTACAACCTCCCTTAAGACCTCATCCATCAAACTCAATAGAATGGCATTATGAGCCTTCGCCAAAATCTCCGCCTATTCTTCCGCCTTTAAACTCTCGGGCAATTGTGAATTGGCAGTATTAGAAAAGTAGAGAGAAAAGAAAGAATGACACAGAAAATTAACGTGGTTCGGCTAATGTGACCTACGTCTAAGGGCAGGGAGAAAAACTTTACACTATTGAGACTTAATGATACAAGGTACACGGTATAACTATAAAAGCCCTTTTTATATACATAAACAATTCCACTCTCAACCCAATTCAACTCGATGTGGGACTTGTCTCCTCTTTTATATATGAGGAATTCCCTTCCCATCTGAGTTCTATTTGATGTGGGACTTGGATTTTGAGATTTGAAGGCATTATCATAGGAAGTATCATGGAGTGGGAATAACTAAGCTATATGCCTTTGGGATCTCCTCCTTCATGTTTTGGATTGCTTGAAATTTTATATCCCGATAATTGCAGTGGATTATTTATAATTTTATTGATAAAAATTTAATTAAATTCAAATATTATGTGATTAAAATGTCTAGGCCTAGGCAAGTTCGAAACATCTGAAATATTTCTTTTTATTGAGTTTTAACGAAAAACTTTATTCATGAAATAATTTAACTTTATATCTTTATCCAAAATTGTAATGTGTAAAGTATATGAATCCACCCAATTATATAATTTCCATTTACTTTCAAATTTTCATGTGAGACTTCCATTCACATTTAAATTCCAACATAAAAGCGGGATTAATTTATGGGAGAGTGGTAAAGGAAAGCGAACACCCAAGGACAATCAGATGAAGTGGAGATTCTACTAATGAAAACAAATAGAGATATGAAGAAATAATTAAACTAAACTCCTAGTTTAGTTTAATTAAAATTTATCCAAATATGTACCTCAATATTTTTTTTCACAATAAGTATATATAATCTCTAGTCTCTACACATATTACACAAGGCACACACTTGTTCATACAATCTTACACCGGCACTGCTCGCCGAATGCTCATTTGGAGAATCAGATTTTAATTATAGGCATATTGCATTTAGATTGGGCGTTAAATTAAATTTCCAGATACACCTTGTGTGAGGTTGGCTTAAAGTCATCAATACCAAGATGCAATATGTCAAAGAAATCAAACCCCATTGGATAGAAGACTTCTTTCTCGTGCCAGTTAATCCTCCCTTGCTTCCTTTATCCAAATATGAAGGATATTAGCCGCTAGACACAAGCAAGGATTAATACCGGCTGAGAAGTATAGCTATATCAAATATTTGATGTTTAACACAACGCTACTCTTCTTGGTTTCTCCACTTTTCACTTGTCACATACTAATGCACTCAGCATACGATAGGCAATTGAAACATGACCCCCAAAGCATCTCAAACAAAAGATACTTCGTTTGAGATTTGGAAACCCCACTAACTAAAATGGCTGAGAAAGAAGGGCCATGAAGAAGGATTGAAACTGGCAATCTCTTTCTTACAAGAATTCGAACTTCCATGAGGACTTCTTCCTCTCCTTTATGTGATCGAAGTTGGTTTTCATAGAAGCACAGGTTACATGTGGATCCTGCAAAAGAAGAAGATTGAACACGACTTCAAATTAATCAGCAAGCTGGTGAGTTACGATACCGAAATCAATGGCTATGTGCCGAAGAAGAGGATCAAGAAACTCAAGGGTGTGAAGGCCAAAGAGCTCAGGTTAGGCCTCCTGTTGGTGAAATTACCGTTGATGATCCACCCACCGGGAAGATTCACTTCAAGAGTCTAGCCGGCATCATTAGAACCTTCCCGGTTGAGGCTTTTGCTGCAGGCCAATAATAGATGCCTGTATTGTGATCGATACGTATTAGATATGATATTTAACATTACAATTAAACGATACATATAATGTCATGTTACAATGTTCGTATTGTATCATTTTCTGTCGGTGCTTCTTTTAGGATACAACTATCATATATAATCACCTGCTTGAGTTCTAAGCAGTTACTGAAAAACCATCTATGCAATAATCCTGTCAACTATTTCTTACTTTGCTCATTTAAGGTATACAAGATCGTGATTTTAGATAGAGTAATATGTTAAAAGAAAATAGAGATTCAAGTTTATTTGATGAATCATGAAAAGACAATTATGTTAAACTGGTTTCCAAACTAAAAATTGTAGGATAGAAACAATTTATGAAACATGCATAACTTTACTAAAAAAGCTACTTTTATATTCAACACATATTATACACTCGTATACAAAATAATATAATACTTCAAATTATATATAAAAATGGAGGGGTACAGAAAAGTAAGAGGCGGAATTTACTCCCTGATTCTTCGCACCTTTAGCTTAATAAGCCAAAAACCATACGATGCATTTTAGAGATCTTTAGTAGAATAGGGCCATTTAATATGTTATATAGAAAATTAAGTATAGAAATAGAGATAAAAAAAATTAATTTTAAAAATAGAAATAACTCTTGTATATCTTACCTTAAAATAATATAAAAGTGATAAATCCTATCAAATAATAATTATAATAACATATTAGATATTATACAAAATTATAAAAATAAAATTCATTTTCAACATGTATATCATACAGCGCCTAAGGAGAAGTCCTAAATTCACTTTCTAGAATGTTTAACGCATAACAAAATGAAATAAACAGTAGAAAAACATATTGGACAAGAAACGAAATCATAAAGCTTCCCCTTAACATTGAATTAAGAAGCAATGTCAATATATATGAGCTGTTTGAATTATAATATTATTTTCTCCTGTACACATGTGCGAGAGAGAGAGAGAGAGAGAGAGAGAGAGAGAGAGAGAGAGGCACTTCTTTCTGCTACAAATATAGGCTCACTGCACTATGCTACTAACCAACATTTGAAACAATAGTCATGTGGATCAACTGTCAAGCATCTAAAGTATGTGTTTGGGAGCATGAGGTATCCACGTTTCGGTCCAAACCAAGGTTTGCTGAGAAAAAGCCCGTTTACTACTTGTTTGGATTCACGTTCTACTTGCCGCACCATGGTTCTGGGGAGAAGAAAATCACGTTGGCTCGAAGTGATCTACACTTGCTTTCTGTCGACGCAAATGCTTTACATTAATATCACGTTAATTGCTCCAACTACCAAATGTCCTTTATACCCAACCAGTCCGAGGATACAGGAAGTCGGTTGCATGAACTTGCTTCTCTGCTTCACTCTGTTTCAGCAATCTTCTTCCTCTGTTTCACTGTGTTATTTCCTTCTTCCTCTGATCTGTTCCATCCGTTAGTGACCAAGCTGCTCCTTCATCCCACATTACAGGTAACGTCTTCTTGTGATCACCCCAACTGATCTCTGCCGTCGATCTTTACTATTGTGATCACCTTGTATTCTCCAAGGTCATAGAGACCGAGACAATGTTGAGTTGGTTCAGGTGCTCGCCCTTCCAGGTGAGCAGGCGTGTGGGGAGCTGAGGCTGAGCTGGATAGTGATAGACCCAGAGGGGCAGCGTGCCATGAAAGTTTCGAGCCATAAGCTGGTGCCGATGAAGCGACACTGGCTAAGCGGGGAGGTTTAGGTTTGGTTGTGTGGGGAGCTAAGGTTGAGCTGGATAGTGATAGACCTAGAGGGGCAGCGTGCCATGAATGTTTCGAGCAAGAAGCTGGTGCCGGTGAAGCGACACTGGCTAAGCGGGGAGGTTTAGGTTTGGTTTGCGTCAGTTCTGGCGGGGGATAAAGGATCAGCGTCGGCTAGCCCATTGTGATTTTTGTTTTTGTTCATTGTGACTTACTTGCACAAAAGCGTATACTCGAGCCTGATGTGCGTCTTTCTGGATTGTAGACCCATACCTTCACCCGCTTGCATGGCACCGATTTAAAACAAGTTCCAATGACAGATTTAGCTGTCCATAATTCCACTATTTTCATCATAATTAATCCCATCATTCATAGATAAACGCATCTGATTTGTATAGGAAGGAGGGATAAACGGTGAAAATGGGATGTGCTACAAGCAATATGAGATTCTGATCCCACTTGACACGGTTTAATAGAAGTTATATTCACACGTGCTTTTCAATTATCTCCATGATATTGTGTGTTCTTTTCATCGTTCCAAATTTAAGGACGATAGGTTCACAGACTTAAAAATGAATGAAATAGATAATAAAATGTAAAAATAATTTTTGACAATAAAAATATCTATCTATTTTAAAAATAATAAAATAATAATTATAAAAGTATAATATATGTTATACACAATTAATGATAAATAATTTTTTTAAGTATAACTAGACAGATGTAATTAGTTGTGAATTTTTTTTGGAGGTTTTACAGATAATGCAACAGGTCCCATATAAGTTTTATAATTTGTTTAAAATAATTTTATTTATAAATAATTTGCAAATTAGATTTATTTAACAATTGGGCATGCCAAATATCAAAAGGACAATTTATGTTAAAATAATTAAGCATAATTTTTCTCATCAAAAAAAAATTAAGCATAATTTTTAAGGATTTGTTGTCAAAATTTCTAAAAAAAGAAAAATATATTTTATATAATTTGGCACTTTGTGATTGTATTTTTCATCCAATTTGATAGTTAATAAATCAAAAGGTCGGTCATGGGAGGCTTGTTGGCCCATTTCCTTGGGGCTATGTTTGATTCCTAGGAATGAAAAAGAATAAAATGAAAATAAACTAAAAAAATAGACCAGATAGATAGAAATAATATTTCTATTCTTATTTTTAAAAAACAATAAAAATAATATGTATATCGATTTTAAACGCATGAGTTTACTTAATTTTTTTTTCATAATTTTCTATTGCACCACAAGGTGAGAAAGGAAAAATTTAAAGGAACACATTTTATAATATTTTAAATATTATAATATATAACATCTAAAAGTTGTTTCAAAGAATAAATTGCCTTACCATCTTTTAAAGTTTGACTAGATTATACTTTCTATTTAAAATTATATTTGACTTTTTTTTCCATTTGTTTTTAGTTAGAAAAGTTAAATTTTTTTACGTAATATACATTTCCTTTAAAGATAAAATTACTTATCATAGTTTCATATTACTTATCATCAGAGCTCAGTGAGTGACTTAAACTTCAGCATAACTTCAGCATCCCCATCTTAGACCTCAAACACAAGTATAAATTGTTAGTGCGACAATGGCTATACATAATTTTATTAGACGAAATTCTACAACAGATATTGAGTTTAGCTATCTTGAAGACGAAAGCCAATTTGAAGGAGAAACTGATGAGCACGATGGCCTAGATCCATTGCCAAGTCTAAACATTACCTCTGCATCTGAAATGGATCAACTTCGAGACATCATTCGGGATCCAATTGTACTATATTCATGTAATAACTAGTAGTTTCCATCAATTGTAATACTCTATTTCTATACTATGCACATTTATAATATAACTAAAATATTTATTTTTAATTTATATTTTAATTTTAATATCAATAAAAATAAAAAAGATATATTATGCTATATTATTTGTTAAATGCTATTTAAACAAGAGTAATATTATAGGAATAAATCAAATAAAGTAATATGACTACCCTTTCTGGTAATTTTACACTTAAAAGTGATTCTGGTATATAATATCCCAACAAAATCAATTCTACCAGAATCACTTTTCACCTAAACTTTCCAAACATAAATCACGTTCATGTTAACTCACTTTTACACAAAATCAATTCTACAAAATGAAGGTTTGGAAAATCAATTTTACTCACCATCAATCCAAACACACACAAAGTCTAGACGAAAACGACTAGACTATTAACAAAAGAAAACTATATGTGGTTCATACAATAGTTAGATACAGCATTTACTTGTACTGTCCGAAAGGAAAATATGCCGCTACTGGCATAAACAACTTGTTTTTCCCACTTAAATCCTCCTCTTTCTCAAGAGTGGACAGATTTGAATAGTTTCAGTCATCTTCATTAGTCGATCACTGCGCTGTCAGCAAATAATAAAACATTGCTTCATTACTATTTACATACCGTTACCTGTAAAATTGAAATTGTGACTTTTTTTCTTTTTTCTTTTTAAATTTGAAATTGAAACCACATATATCATAGTCAGTTGTTATATTAATAGATCTAAAATCACTAGTACTAACTTATACAATGATGAAACACAGACTGGTTCTACAAAATAACACTCAACGATCTAAAGAGATAAAAAAAAAAAAAAAACGCAAAACTCGAGACTAGAAATAAGAATGAATTACAAACCAGGCAAAAGATCATAAATATCACATGCAAACACACACTTTTGCAGTTCACGTCCCCAAAAGAAATTTCAAATTTTAAATTTTTTTAAATTGATGCCTAAGCTTCTATTATCAAGCATATATTGCGCCTGTTATTTTATTTCCTAATGTAATTCTTCTTACAAACCTGCTGTATGTATAGTCAATATTTAGAACTAACGTTTCATGGATCAGATTATGAGCACAAAACAGCAGAGATAAGTAACAAGAGAAGGTAATCAGCCTCTTTGAACTTCTACAAGCGGAAGTAATTGCTATATACGATTGTACGTAAAAAGACCTGCTGTATCCACGCATCATGAAAGCAGCATCAAAAGAATAGGTATATATGATTGTATATAATCTATAGACCATTATGGCTTGATAACAAGTGTACATCAAGTTGCATGAATTCTCCAAAAAATAAAAGTATAAAAAAATATGCCATTATCAAAAAATATATACCAGGCATTCTTCTATTGCCGTAGAAGTATAAACAAAACTTGCAGCGGGGCAATTTCTAATCTATAATATAATGATGGAAACCAAGCAGGAGCTAATTGCAAAGCCAGAAAATTAGGAACATCTCATACAATGCCAGAGTTAAACACATGTAGGTCCAGTAATGTATTGTAGTGCCCCTTCTCAATTTCCTCCTCCTTTACTTGATGAAGAAGTAAGGTCTCAATAATCAAGTCTTCCCAGTCAACTCCATCAACAAGCATTCCTCTTCTCTTCCTTTTTTTCTCAGGACCAGTTCCTTCCAAAAGGGAGAGATTGGCACTAGCACTCAGATCAGAATTTAATGGATGCATAATTCTATCTATCCGCATCTTAGCAGCATTGATCTTCTCTCTCCTCAACTTACATTTCAGGCAACCGGAAATAAAAGAAGGTGGCATGGTTTCTAATCCTACGTCCTTCTCAAGTACCTGTTTAAGTAGAAGCTTTTTGGTCAGTTCTGATTTTCCATTCCACCACTCGCTACACTCCTGTAGATCAATTTGTAACCTTTTCCTTTTGGGGGCTTCTTCACTCTGTCTTGAGGATTTGACACCATTGACCTCATCTAAAGATTTCTTATACAATATGGATAAACATTCAGGTGAAATAAGCAGCTTGTTTGCATCCTTGATATTTGGTCTTATAGATTGTACATTACTTTGTGATATACTATACTGAGAATCATTTTGCAAATTTACGGTATCAGTCTTATATCCATATTCATCATGTTGTCTTAAACATTCACTAACCACATCTGCCAAATTAAACTCTGGACGATCTAAGTTTTTCCTCTTATCATCAGGTTTTGACATAGTCTTCTTCTCCATATACTGAATTACAAATGGTGCATTCTTAACTACGTTTTTAGAGGTGATATCTCTTCCCCAAGGCAACACTTGTGCAACTTCTACAAGTGTCTCCAAAAGCTCTCTGTATCGCGTTCTGCAAGTGGAAACCATGGCATGAACTTCCTTGGCTAACTCATCAATCCGAACTTCAACTTGATTCAATTCTGCTACCAGAACCAAAACTGCAACCACCAAGGGAAGTGGCCTACGCCCGGTGCTCAAAAACCACTTCACTGCACACTGTATCAAAAATATCCCCTGCTTCCGCATCCTGTCCATTTTGCTCCCCTCAACTCTGGCAAAACTTGGAGAATTCTTAAGGGCTCTTTCCAGTGAATGCACAATATCAAACTCTGGAAAATCATGCTTTTTCAAATCGATAAAATCAATAACCCGCTGAATCATCTTACCCAACTCAAAAACATCGCATTCAACTGCCCAAGCCACTTCGGCCATGGGCAGTGGGCGATTATCCTTTCGCATCACAACATAAGCACATGCACCAATTAAGACCTGAAACCAATCACCTAGCCCAAATTCACCCTCTGTGATGGTAGAAATCATCGCTCTAATATCACTGCTTTTTGAAGATAAACCTAACCTAGAAGTTAACTCATCGATCAAACTTTGGGCTCCAAAGAATTTCCTTTCTTTGTAACTGTATATGGTACCTGTACCTGCAGTTCCAACACGGATGAATGTTCCTTGTGGGCCATTAATGCCGCCAATATGGGCTTCAAATTGATCATATTCTTGAACAACACCACAAAATGAACATATCAAATCTCCAGACACATCATCCCGGGCAAGAGAGGTTTTCCCACAATTGTTGCAGGAACGTGAGCTTGCCATAAAGAACCAAAGATTTGAAAAGGGGAAATTTTTCAGAGATTTTGTTTCCAAGGGGCTGTTTGGCAAGTGAAATCAGGTTCTAAAAGAATACTCCGGGGAGAAGATGCTGAACAAGCAGGGAAACTTTGCTTTTTTGCAAGACTCCAGGAAAATCTCAGGCAGATTGGTATGCTGATAGCAACACTGCATTTTGTGAAGCAAACATTAGATTAATACAGTAATCAATGATCCAGAAACATTAGACTCAAGTTCAGCTCCAGATGGAATTTGGTTAGCTCATCTACATCTAGATTAATAAACTTATTTATAGAATGGGATTCCATGAGTTCTAAAATCCTACATATAAAATCATAGCCCAAAATTACCAACATACTCAGAGAAAGTTTAGAGAAAACAACGTAAATATGAAGCAGACATAATTCCTAAATGAAAATACAAAAATGAAAAATAAAAAATTTTCAGTGGGTTCACTTAAAGTCGTGCATTTACAAATGTGCAAATAGTATAACTCTTCACTCAATTTATCTGCAAAGGCATTGTTCAGAATCAATTCTGGAGTTTGTTAGACATGAAAAAAATAATTAATTCCATGTTGTGTAAGTTGACATTTTTTCCCCCAGCTTTAAGGTTCTATTGTTTACTCTGTTTTGACGCAACATCATAGAGACAATTCTTCCAAAGCTACTGTAACACTAGGAGGAAAAGGCAATACAGAATTAAAAAAAAAAATGTGCAGATAATCTGAGCTTATTCAAAGTTTGAAAGACCAATTCCCTAATGCAAGGATAAACCGTTAATTTACCATGATAAACCAAAAATAAAATGTTGACTATAACAGCAGCCCAAGCAGATGATACAGAGTGAAGTAAGTACAGAGAGAAATCAGGGAATGAAAATTAACTTCCAATCACTTTTCTAAGCAGGTGTAATCCCTACAACAATTAAGTTTTGAAAATAAATCAACAATTAAATATCTAACAGGGGCAATAATCCAAGAAAAATTATATGGATGAATCCCAGAAACATTATATTCAAGGATGCTTGCTATATATCAACAGTATTCAATCATAAAACCATAGGCCACACCTACTCTGCAGAAGTTCAAATATGTCCTTCTTCTCTTCCTTACTGCATGTTTGACTTAAGCCAAACTTCATATTGAATGCAAAAAGAAAACAATAAAAAGGGATTGATGCTATAAACCTTTGAATTGTGAGCATTGATGATAATACAATAGAGTTGCCCAATATTGCGCTTCCTATTCATAGTATAGCATTACTGCTAAAACCACTTGCATATTGTTTGTAAAAGCATCAAAAGCCATTAACAAATCAAGAATTTACAGTAGATCTTTAAAGACAGGAAAGTCAACAACAGTTATGCATGCCTACGAGGTTCTGAGAGTTATTTGTGAGGATAGAGAACAAATCCATAATAAATTAATAAGTTCCAGCCATTCACATTCAAATATAAATTATGATTACTACATGACAAATAAAATGTTAAACATTGTACATAACAGATCTTCAAGATAGAAAGAGAACATACTCTTTTCACAAGCCCAGGGGAAATCCAGAAAGAAAACCGAGACAAGCAAAACATTATGCAAAATACTTGATATGCTTGCAAGTTGCAACAAAAGCTTTACAATGAAGCACAAACACAAACATGTAAATTCAAAACATGGAAAGCAAATTACTAATTTCTAGCCCATTTTAAGATTACTAATACTACTCAATATAAGAATTTTACAGCTAACTACATTAATGTTCTTTATAGTTGTTTGCAATCTTAAGTACAGAACGCTTGCAATAGAATAATATTCAATTAAGAACTAAAAATTCAGTGTTAGAACGAACCCGGATCCTCTGCGCATAGGTTGGGATACGCACAATGTGCGCATCCCAATCTAGACCGTCGAGATTAGATCTGGATGGTCCATATTTTATAGAAAGAATTTTCTGTCCTTTATGCAAAAAAAATCATTTTTCAAATACCTTCCAGTTATAAAAATAGTTTTATTTTGCATTTTTCATCTTATGATATTAAAAAAAATTTAAAATTTAAAAAAAAATTATATGAAATCTGGACCGTCCAGACCACATCTGGACGGCCCAGATGGATGTGCACAGGATCCAGACGGGTGTTAGAACAGACTGAAGTAGCAGGGGACACCAATCTAACCCAACTCTGAAACAACCCACTAGTTGTTTATGCACTCCAAAGGCGAAGTCATGTACAATCTTGCATTTGAAATTTAAAGTAAACTACATCAACTTCATTTGAAATAACAATATCAACTATTCAAAACAAAGTCAAAGATAGAGAACCAAAGCAAGACTTACCATCAATGAGATTAATCAAAACAAATCACTACGTCCGACACCACTTGAGTTGAAATATAACAATATAGGAAGGAGAAAAAAAACCTTATATTCTATTTAAGTACATCAACCGAAAGAACAAAGAACGCCGTTCATAATCGAACATATCAAAGTTCACCAAACCAACAAACAACATTTACTAAAAAAGAACTAGATAAAATTCAGAAAATGAGATCGGCGAGCATCATTTCTCATTACATGTTACATATTCCCAAATTTCCGGACAAGAAAAGGAACCAAGCAGCAGGCCAAGAACAGGATCTACCATAAAATCTCCGCAAAATCGGAAACCCTAACAGTTTAACCAACGAATGAAATCCAAGGGAGAATAGGAGCTAACCTAGAAGAACCCTTGAAGCTCAATAAGGAAGTGAATTGATGGAGTGAGGCGAAAAGTGAGCAGATCTAGAAGGAGACCAGAATCTGCTGAACCCTAAGTTAAGTGGAAAAAGAAATCCAGAGAAGAATTGAAGCAGAAAACAAATCACTCTGATAATTGGCGCGGTCCGTGCTGCTCGACGGACGGCGGCGGCGCAGGTCGGGCTCGGTGGTAGCTGTAGCAGATTTTAGAGAGGGTGGGTTGCACGAGCAGAAATTTCGAAATGGAGGGTGGGGGTGTCCTGCAGCGCGATGGGAGAAGAAGAAGGATTCGGATATCGTGCTGTAAAGGGAAAAACAGCACAAGCTGCTGTATATAAATCTGGCCGTCCAGTAAATCGGACTGCCACGATTAAATCAACATTTTTTCTGGACAAAATGATGCAAAACGCGCCGTTTCACTTTTTAGTCAACGCTGATGGGTGAAATGACGTCGTTCGACCACCTCACCTATCCCCCGTACGTAGCATCAACTCGTGTCAAACGAAAGCAGCAGCAAAGCTCGTTTGCACCTCCCGCCAACATGAAACACTTGCATTTTGGCACCAACTTTGCCGGCGAAGTGGCTTTTTCAGAGCATGCAAACACTTGTGGCGCCAAACAACGAGAGACCTGTGCAAATGCTAAGTATCGCTATTGGAAAACAAACTTTCATTGACGAGACCTTGGCCAGAACAGTAATTAGCTCCACTCTTCTATTGAGCATTCTATGTTGATTAATTTTATAAATTAATATTTAAATATAAATTAGTATTAATTAATTATAAAATAATTAATATTATATATATTATTTTAGATAATTAATTTTATATTTAATATTAAATCCTAAACGATTTGGATCATAATTAAAAGTACATGATTCGTGATAGGTTGAATCACGTATAAATTCATTGGATAGAAATTTCAACTTACAACTTGACCAATGATTCTTATCACAAATTTGGCTTATATGAAGAAGAAAAAGAAAATTTAATTAATTATAATTTGAAAAGAATTATAAGAGACAATGAGTTTTCAAATATATATGATCATATTAAAAATTACTTACACTATCTCTTCATCTCTATTCTAAAACTCTAAGAGGTAAAATAAGTTGTGTTATCTACTCTTCTTGTTCGTCTTACTCTTCAAATCAATCATTGCATCTATAGATTTATCATTAAGTACGTATTTGTTTTAACTTTTAGTATATAACATAAACTATGATTAAATCATGCTATCAACATATGGTGTCAAAGCATTGTATGATACAAGATATCATCTTATCAATGTTGATTAACCATCTAATTGTGTTAATTAGTCTAAAAAAAATTTTTAATTTTTGAACCTAAGAACCCTAAAATGGGGAATTATCAATTTCAAATTAATTGCATGAAATCAATCAAAATTGATGTTAGATATTAGTTTCCTGACATGTATGGCATGTTTAATTTCATTCAATTGGAGCTTGTTCATCAGTAATTTTCAATTAAGGTTTTGAATTTCATATGATAAGCATGCTTAGTCCCTAAAATTTTGAATCTATTTTCCTTCCAATGATAATGAAATTAAATATTATTTAAACCTTCCATACATTCATATGAACAAGAAGCACAAATCAATTGAAAAAATAGAGCTCATAAACATATAGATCGAAAAGGGACATATTCAATTTTTTTTATTTGATGCCTTTTTGTGTTTATTTTCTTCAATTGATTAATGGGTATTGGTTAGAATGATGTCTAAAGGCATTTTATGATGTTAAATCCATGAATAATGTAGAATTTTGAGGTTTGAGGGATTAACAATGGCGAAAAAATCGCCATTATTGTGCACAGCTAAAGTTGGGAAAAAAAAGACCAACTCCACCCATGCCCACTCGTTCCCACACCCGTGGGAGCATATGTAGCTCACACGTTAGGCTTTTCAACCTAGTATTAGGTCCAAGTCCATTAATGTTTTATGTTCTATTTAAATATTACTACCTTCGGTTTCATATATAAGAAATAAATAACTAACTCACGAAAATAAAAAAAAAATTAGTTAAAAGTAATTAATCTTCTTAATTTTATCCTAAATAAAAATTATTTTTTAAGAATATCCCTATTTAATGCGTGTATTTTTTTTTAAAAAAATTAATGATAGCTACTACTCATAATTTAAAAGAATCATTTAATGGAGAGTATAATTAGAATACTATAATTAATATACCAGATATTAGTGGTTTATTTTTTATATTTTAGACCAAATCAAACTCTAAAAAAGTCTCTTATATATGAGACTAGAGATAGTATTTTTCTATAATTTTTTAGGGCCTAAAAAAATTTAAGGAGAATTATATTTAAGGATACAAAATTAAGGAAATTTATTCTCAAAGACTTGTTACTATTGTTTTAGGGTTGATTACTACTAATTTTAACAAAAAATAGTTGAATCCGGTAGTAACAGGTCTTTTAAAATAATTTTTTTTAAACTTTGGGTCCTCCTTTATAATTCTTCCAAAAATTTATTTTGAATTTTAGAAAATTTGAATAGCAAATAAATACATTGTATGTATTGAATTTTGGCCTGATAAAATTCCTGAATATATTTTATAATATTTTGTATTTTGGTGATAGACACTCTCATAATTATAAGTGTGGCTATGTTAAATAAATTCTTGAATCTTTAAATGTGGATATTTTGGAATATAATAGGCCAACTTTACACTTGATGGTTGCACCTGCTACCGTGGGACCAACCATGGAAGTGTTCTTATTACTAAATGTCTGGGAATGCATTATATTAATAATGGATATACCCTATTGGTGTAACATTATTTTTTTGTAATTTTTAGGATTGAACTCTTTTGGACAGGGAAATAGAATTTTTTTGAAATGTTTTCAATATTTCTTATACTCTCTTGATATGGCTCTATTAAATGCATCTTGTGTAGATTCTTTGTAAAGACAAAAAACTTTATGGTATATGTGAGTTTTATTTGATACCACTTTGTTGCATAGTTGCTTAATTGAATATTTTGATTAGGAATTTTGTATTATAATTATATCATTCACATATAATTAATTATTTTTTAATTTATGGTCATTTTTAGTTCCTGCTTTCTAACAACTAGCTATGATGAAAATTCTTGATGAAACAAATTATGATGGTTGAAAAGAGTCATTGAACATATACTTAACAATTTATAAGAAACATTTAGCACTTAGAGAACCTAAGCCGGCAAATCTCACACTTGAGTCTGGCGCTGGAGATAAGGCCTATCATTAGCAAGCGCATGAGTCAAACTGGATCTATTTGGCGATGATTAAATACACCATTAAAAAGGGAATCAGAGAAAGCATTCCAAACAAAGACGTTGCATTAGAGTACATGAATGCAGTTGGAGAAGAATTTATGAAACTTGATAAAACTCAAAAGGTCTATTATCTCTCGTTGCTTGATAACACCTATTATGATGTAATGTCAAGGGTTAGAACACACATCATGGAGCTCATCCACTATTATAACAAGCTTAAATCATATGGTATTGACTTGGAAGAAAGCACTTTAATTTATTGAGTCCTTCAATCATTGCCATTAGAATATACATTCTTGAAAACTTCTTATAATTCACAGGCAGTAGAGTGATTGATTGATTAGATGATATCCATTGTAACTCAAAAGGAAGAGGCGATTAAGAAGAATAATTCTCATACACTATCTGTGAATTATTTGTCTCATGGTTCAAGCAGTAAGTCAGGTGATAGTGATAAGAAGGGAAACGGACTAAAGAATTAGAAGTTTAGAAAACCTAGGTTTAAGAAAAGTGGTGAGAAGAGTAAGGGTCCATATAAGAAATTTAAGGGCAGTTGTTATTATTGTAAGATACCTAGTTATAAGATATCTGATTGTTATAAATTAAAGAATAAGTATGAAAAAGAAGGTATATCTTCTGTGAATAAGTATGAAAAAGTAGGTATGAGAATATTTTAAACCTAATTCATATTGACATATGTGGGCTCATTACACTTGCAGTTATAGGTGGATTCAAATACTACATTACCTTCATAGATGATCATTTTAGGCATAGTTGGATTAATCTTTTACTCTAGAAGTCAGAATCACTGGATGCCTTTAAGAATTTTTAGGCAACAATTGAGTTGAAGACTGATAAGGCCATAAAATGTATCATATCATATAAGGGAAGGGAGTATTATAGAAGGTATACTGAGGTAGGCAGAAATACAGGTCCATTTGCTTTATTCCTACAAAAACATGGCATTAAATGGGGTTGTGGAGAGGTGTAATCGTACTTTAATAGATATGATTAGAAGTATGATTAGCCACTCTTTTTTGCCAAAATTCTTGTGAGGTAACAACTTGAAGACTGCAATCTATATTTTGAATCAAGTATCTAGTAAAATAGTGCCAAAAACTCTATATGAACTCTTTACTGGAAAGAAGCCAAGTTTAAAGCATTTTTGTGTATGGGTTGTAGGATAGAAGTGAAATCCCATAATTCTTAATTGGAGAAATTATATTCAAGAACAGTTAGTGGATTTTTCATTGGGTATTATGTAGGTTCAAAAGGATGCAGTTTTATTACCCTACTTATACTGTCAAGATTATCAAGTCTGATTTGACATTTTATTTTAAGGATGACATTAATAATGAGAACTCTGTATCAAGAGTTATCAATTTATGTGATGAGAGTATTATTTTGCCTATGCCTCTTTTGACACATTCTGTTAGGGCTGTTTATAGGCAAGGTTAGGTCAACCATCTAGTAGGTCCGATGCCTGACCAAATTAAGACATCGGGCTTATTTTTATGCCCATGGCCCGGTCTTGTCTAAACAAGTTTAGTTTATGTTGGGTTAAGGTGGGTTAGAGTTATTCGAACTATTTTTTTCCTTTATGAATTGATACTTATAATATAAAAATATCTTTTTACATATTCATAGGTATATATTTTAAAATAATAGACTTTTAGAACTCTCGTATTTTTATCAATAATTAAAAAAAATATAGTATTATCAAGCAAAATATAAGCTATACTAGTATAATTAACTTTAGGTAAACATGTATATTTTTATTATTCAACAAAAGAAATATAAGTAAGTATACATATTAATGATGAAAATAATTAAGAAGTAGGGAAGGTTTGAATAAGTAATGAAATGTGCAGCAAGCAGAGAGAATCAGATGAAACAAAAAAAAAGTGTATAAGATAGCAAGATAATGATAACTAAAAAAATAACTATTAGAATGAGTGGGGCAGAATATGTCTTCGCCCATGGCCTGACCCGACTCGATATAATTTTGTTTAAAGTTTTGTTTATTTATATTTTTAGCCCGACCCAACCTGACCCAATTAGGCCGAGTTGGGGCGGATCCCTAAGGCCTAATAGACCAATGAACACTCATACCTTCTGTGTCTAATAGAGATGAGGTTATGGAGAATCTAATTAGAATAGATGCAGAACTCCCTATAGAAGAAATAGGTAAGCCAGTCATTAAATTGAGACACTTTCAAAGAGTACGTAGGCCTGCAATACCAAATGATTACATGGTTTATTTGTAGGAATTCTAATATAATACTACTGATGGTACAGATCCCGAATCTTTTTAGCAAGCAATGTCTAGTCCTCACTTTTCTAAATAGATAGAGCCTATGAGTGATGAGATTGGCTTCATGCATCAAAATCATATGTGGGAGCTTGTGAAATTGCCAGATGGGTATAAACCAGTTAGTTGCAAATAGGTCTTTAAAACTAAACAAGGCAGTTCTGATGAAATTGAAAGATATAAAGTCAAACTTGTAGCTAAAGGCTACAATTAGAAAGAAGGCATTGATTACACATAAACCTTTTTCCAGTATCTATGAAGGATGCTTTCAAGGTAGTCATGACTATTATTGCACAGTTTAACCTTAAACTTCACTAGATGGATGTTAAGACAACTTTTCTTAATAGAGACTTATATGAAGAAGTCTACTTAATTCAGCTAGATGGTTTTGTTGAACTTATAATGAAACATTTAGTATGCAGACTACGAAAATCCATTTATAGGCTGAAACAAGCCTCTAGGTAGTGGTAACTAAAGTTTGATGAGGTCATCACCTTTCTTGGGTTTATTGAAAATAATTTGGATGAACGTATTTATAAAAAATTTGATGAAAGCAATTTTGTTATCTTAATACTCTATGTTGATGACATTTTACTAGCAAGCAATTCCATGAGTTTTTTAAATGAGACAAAACATATGTTGTCATGTCATTTTGATATAAAAGATCTTGGTAAAGTATCTTTTATTCTAGGAATCCAGATCTATCATGATAGATCTTGTGGCACTTTAGGTCTACCTCAAGCATATTGAACGGGTATTTAAAAAGTTTAAAATAAAAAATTATACATCTAGTTTGACACCTATTCAGAAAGGTGATTTATTGTCTCAATCATAGTGCCCTAAAAATGATGTTGAGAGAATTAAAATTGATATGATTCTTTATGCTTCCATTATGAGCAGTCTTATGTATGTATAAGTATGCATTCATCCAGATATAACTTTTGCTATTAGTGTACTTGGTAGATACTTAAGTAATCTTGGAATGATTCATTGAAAGGCTGCCAAAAAGATTATAAGGTATTTACAAGATACCAAAGATTATATGTTGACTTACAAAAAATCTAATAAGCTTAAAATTGTTGGCTATTTAGATTTAGACTTTGTCTCTTGTATAAATAATCATAAGTCAACTTCTAGATATATCTTCATAATGTTTGGAGGGGTCATTTTATGGAAAAGTGTTAAACAGACACTTACAGGTACCTTTACTATGGAAGCAGAGCATATCATATGTTATGAGGCTACCTATCAAGCAATATGGCTAAGGAAGTTGAATTCTAGTATGCATTTGGTTGATTCTATATCACGACCCTTAACTATCTTTTATGCTAATTTGTCTGCTGTGTATTTCTCTTAAAATCACGAGAATTCTAGTAGTACTAAATATTTTGATGTTAAACTCTTGTTTGTTAGAGAAAAGATTGTTGAATTACAAATTCGCATTGTACACATCCCGAGTGAAGATATGTTTACGGATCCATTGACTAAAGGCTTACCCATAAGAGTATTTTAGAATCACGTAACTCATATAGGTCTTGTTAAATCTTTGATGTAACCTTAGTTCAGTGGGAGATTGAGATATAATTGCCTTATATGTTTTAGTTTGAGATCACTTATGTAATTTTATTTTTCTCAATTAGATATTGAAATATTATCAATGTGCTTAATATAATTTGTTTCTATATTGGATTCAATGATTTTGAGTTGTTTTTTTTTGGATTTGTTTATAGTTTAATATACATTAATTGTTTATTATTATTTGAGCTTTATTGTTGCAATAGAAGTTTTAAATAATTAATTAATGCTATCCAAGTGAGAGATTGTTAGATTAATTTTATAAATTAATATTTAAATATGGATTAGCATTAATTAATTATAGGATAATTAATTATATATATTATTTTAGGCAATTAATTTTGTATTTAGTATCAAGCCCTAAACGAATTAGGCCTTAGTTAAAAGTGTATGATCCGTGATAAGTTATATCACACATAAACCCATTGGATAGAGGCCCTAACCTATAACCCTTTAGTGGCTAGTAGTTTCTTATTACAAGTCTAGTCCACATGAAGAAGAAAAGGAAAATTTAATTAATTATAATTTGAAAAGAATTATGAGAGGTAGTGAGTTTATAAATATACATGATTATATTAAAAACTGCTTACGCTATCTCTTCCTCTCTATTCTAAAACCTTAAGGGATAAAGTAGGTTGTACTATCTACTCTTCTTCTTCACCTTACTCCTCAGGTCAGTCATTGCATCTATAGATTTATTATCAGGTACGCATTTGTTTTAACTTTTAGTATATAACATAAACTATGATTAAATCATGCTATTAACCTTACCAGTTAGCTTGGGTTCAACAGTAGCTAAGGCAACTGGGGAAACTTAAATTTTTTTAACACATTTCTTATCTTTATATTGCTTCACGTTGAATAATTTTGGTTTTAGCTACAATTCTGTTTCCATTTTTTTTAATATGCCTTTGGATTTATGAATTGTGGACATTGCCTCTATATTTGGAAAAAGACATTCAAAAGAAAGAAAACCTGATAATCACAATGTGGTTTACATATTTTAAAGCTATCTATTCCTTGTTAGTTTCTTTATCTTTTTATACTGTTTATTTTTCTTTCCTTTCTTTCTTCTAGTTCAATTTAATTTATAAACTTGGCAAATGGTGAACAATAGACAATTTTCATTCTCACTATATTCATTTAGTGGAGCATCATAGGCATAGCTAACCATGTAGTAGTTTACAAAGGATCCTCTTTTTGTTATGAATTGAGCAACTGCAAATGCTGAATCCTAGATAGATCGCTTGTGAATTGGACCTCTAAATTCGGTAAACCTTTATAATTGACACAAGAATTAGATAGACTATTCCTTTAAATAAGCAACAATAATCTACAAAGCAACGATAATCTACAAATGGAGAAATAAAAAAATAAAAAAAAACTTTTGCATTAGAATTCAGAGCCATTAGAAAAGAGAGAAGCAATTAAGAAAATATGCTATAATACCAACTGCATCAACAGAGGAATTATTGGTGTCCATTGTAGGGCATAACTTCACATATGTCTCGAGGCATCAGTACATAGACTTACGACTAGAGCAACGTTGAATGAGACAGTGCCCATGTAGAGAAGCATACCGGAGATGTAAATGAGAGGAACAAAGAAGAAGACACCCCTGGTGACAAAGTTAAACAAAAGGAAAGATTTAGATCGAAGGGAACCCTTATACTGTGCCTTCAGCTCTGCACATAGGGGAGAAAGATGGTGCTTGAACGATGTTGTTCCACCCTTCAACATTGGCCAAAATCATAGCCGTCCAATTTAATGGATAGCCAAACTTGCATATAGCAGCATGTGCTGTATTTCTCATTACAGCACGATATCCGAATCAACCGATTATGGGAACTTTAGTTAAGATAGGGCCTAATTGTAGTTTTCACAATTGCAATTAAGCCCAATGTCTTAGCTACTATTTATCCAAAATTGCAATTACGGTGTCCCTAACTATGATTGTTGGAAAAACTGTAGCTACGTCATTGGGCCATTATAAATTTGGCATCTACTACCCTCTCCCCCATCCCTTGCAATCGAACACCCAAAAATAAAATAGTGGTGTCCCCTAACCTAATGAACCTCCTTTCCACCTAAAACTCATAAATCCCTCTCCCCCACAAACAACAAGCTCCAAATGACAACCTTTAGCTAGATGAATGGTGAGATCTATGAGCTCCACATACACGATGGCAACTCGTTTTTGTTGATAGTTCGAGAGAGCAAGAATAGTGAGGACCATTTCCCATTTTTCTCCTCTTTTCATTTTTTCTTCCTCCCATTTCGTCTTATTCCTTCATTATTGGTGTTCAGAATTATAGGTTCCCTCTTTTTCCAAACTCACTATTCTCAAAGCAATAACTGAAGAACATTATCAAATAATTAATGTTATCTATTTAATGTACATGTGATATTATATTTTATTCTGTTGAATTATAATTTAATTATAAAATTAATACATGAATGTTCGCCAAACGGCTTACACCGCAAGTGCACGGGCCGTGACAAAATAGTATAAAAAGATTATCGTTCCTATGAGGATTGGAGTTGAATCTAGTTAATCATTAAACTTATGCTTTAAACTAGGTTGAGCAGAACAATTATTTATCGAAGTTGAGTGTAAAAATGACTTAGCAAATTAATTTATGAAGGGAGTTAAGAGATCCATTTTGACTTCAAGTATACAGGGGATTTAAGATTATTTCTCCCCTTTGTATTTCATAGCACAAGAACAATCTCCTATCACGGTTATAACCAACAACTATATGTGCTAGTCTGGGGTTCAAATACTATTTGAAAAAGCTTTCTCAAGTAAAAAATAAGTGTTTAATTCTATTAGTTGCTCAATCTCTTTCACAGCTAAATAAATCATAATTTTAAGTTCAAACCCAAATATGACTACACAAGGTTAGTAAATGTATCTCTGCCTCACCAACAAAACCATTCATTCAATACATAAATTTTAAGTTCTTGCATGATTTAACTCAAGTTCAGTACTCAAGCTCACTCTCTCAAGCATCACTCAAGCTAACAAACAACTAATTGGTGGCCAATCAACCAGAAGCATTAAGAATGGAGTAAAATCAACACATATATGTTATTAATCAAAGGAAGTGGAGGATAATCAAGTGTTAATCCATACAAGGGTTCAAAGTAATTCTAGAACAAATGCCTAGCTACTCATAATCAGCCACAAGCTTACAAAACACCAAGAAGTCGAAGCCATAGCAAAATACAAGATGATGAGAAGGAGATGATCAGAAAAACAGATAGAAATACCTTTAAATCTCTCTAAAACTTCAATCATGGGCTCCAACCACTTCTCCAAACTCTAAACCCTAGCACACAAGCTCCCCAAGCTGCCTAGAAGACAGAGGATCCTCTCTTTAGTCGAAAATGTGGGATATATGAAGCCCTAGAGTCTGTCAAGCCTCAAAATGCAATGTTTCAATAAACCATGGTTCGTCGCAGCCAACATATTCTTCATCGCGGCAAAATGGCCTCAGGTTCTCGCCAACGTCTGTGATCAACAATTGGCCTCGGCGAAATGCTCTCTGTTTGCTCTCTCCTCCACGTAAAAATTGGTCGCGGCTAACGTTTGATTTGGCCTCGGCGAACTTGCCAAAACTCCTAGCATTTGAATTCCAGTAATATTTGCAAAAGTATGAAACTGTAAATGTACCAAAATATCTTAAATTAAAATTAAAATTTGCATAATTAAACTAAAAGTGAGTTAGTTAAGTTTAGCTATCAAAAAAATGTACATTTTCCTATTTTGAGTATAGTTTATATACAAAAATACACTAAAAGATATACACAACTCAAGAAAAATGTGTTGAAAAGGCATAAATTTAGAGAGGTTATTAATAAATTTTAAAATATTACACTTTAAACAAACATAAAAACATTAAATTCTAATTAATCTTTCCTTAAGTGACTTCTTAACCTTAACATGCTTTTTTTCCTTCTTTCTCTCTCTCTCTCTCTCTCTCTCTCTCTCTCTCTCTCTCTCTCTCTCTCTCCTCTCTCTCTCTCTCTCTCTCTCTCACAACCAAATATATTTGAGGATGAAATGAGAAGTTGGTCAAAAGAAGCTGAACCCTCCTTTGTATCTTCTTGTCCATGTATGTAACTCGTTTGCTAATATCATGCATATAGAAAACTCGCTTTCTTTTTATGTGACAATGGATTCAAGAATATAGAGATTTAGCTCTTCTTTCCTTATCAAGCCATTTGTAAAGTCAAAGCAAAATAAACACTGGCAACAATATGGAGATTTAACTCCTCTTTTAAGAATCATCCATCTAATTAAACCAATGCATCAAACTCAAAATCCTAGAATGAGCCCATAAATATCATCAATATGAAAAACTTCTTTATAAAAGGCCTTTTTGCCAATAATGTTTTGAAGCCTAAAACTCAAAAAGAGTTACTGGAATTAGGATTAAGTTCCACTCAAACCAAAACAGATTGATTAAGATGAAGATGGGCAGGCTCAACTAATGGCCTTGCATTTACTTCCTTTATTTGATTAATATTCATATCTTTATTAGGAATGTTGATATTTCCATAATGATTTCATTCTTTTGGAATTTATACTTTATGTTTTTTTTAATTACTGCAATTTTTTATTTTAGATTATTTATTTTTAAATGGAGTTTTATGAAAATCAATGTAAAAAATATAGTTTGTGTTTAGTAAATTTTTTTTTATAAATATTGTTATCAAAATTATTGTATTTGATAAATGTTTTAAAAGAAACTTTTTATATTATCAAATTACTTAAAAGAAAATGTATTTAAGAGAATAAGTATTAAAAAAAACACACACACACATATATATTTGCTTATACTTTTAAAGAGAAATTTTAATTTTAATAAAAAATAAAAAAGTTTCAACCACTCAAAAGTAACTTATTATTTTACAAAATTTTGGCCAAACACTTAACTTTTTTTGAAAATGGACCTAGCCTAATTCTATAAATAGGATGAACTACAAGGTATCATAATTCCATTAAAAACACAAATTTTTAGTTCATCTCACAACAATCTTTAGAGGTGGGTATCTGTAGTTTCATATACTTTTTTTTGTTGATTTTTCAAAAATTTCAAACATATGTAAAATGTTTTTTTAAAAAATAATCATACAAGAGTGGGTTATAAAAATTATATATTTATTTATAAAAAATATACACTTATTATATTTTGATTAGAAAATTTAAAAATAAAGATATAAAAAAGTCATAATTTTTTCTTATTAATTTGTGAAATAATTTTATTAAAATGATAAAAATTTTTTGCCAATTTAAAAAGTTTTTATTTTTTTTTTATTTTTTTTCTTTTATGATTTAACTTCTTTTATTCATAGTCACACCATTCAGCCAATATCCCACATCACTAATCCACTCTAAGCCTTCTCCTTGTTTTAGTTGAGTCATCCATTCTTTGCCCAACCATGCACTAGATCTAGCCTTGACCAACCATCATCTTCTTCTTCCTAATAAGTACACACCTTTTAGTTCTTATATACTTGGTGTTTAACTATTATATGCCATTTATAATAACTACTAGTGGAGCATATTTTTTGAGTGGTATCCTATTCAATTCATGGTTTCACTTCATCTTCATCTTTGATTATGGTTGTTGAACCAAAAAGGTCTTACATGGTACTGTGAATCAATTTAAATTTAATTCTAAGTCATTTTACTCATTTGAATCAAATTTAATTTTAAGGTTAATTTTAATTTAAGTTTGGGTTATTAATAGAAAAATATAAAATTAAACTATCTAGGATGTAATATATTTGATAAGTAATAGATTCCATTTTCTTAAAAATTTGCAAGGGGCTAATATATCTAACGCTTAATTTTTTGGTTTTTACAGATCTGCCAATACCAATAGTATGAATGATTTTCAAAATTGTGTTCTTCCTTATTAAATTCTAAGGGTCTTCTTTAATCTAAATAGCTCGTTTGTTGACTATGAGCAATAAGCTTCATTTTCTAGATTATCTTAATTTTTTTAAAAGTTTTTTATACCAATATTGGTCTTAATAGGTTTCTTTCCCCTGCTTCATACCAATATA
Source organism: Erythrophleum ivorense (assembly GCA_026724425.1). NCBI lineage: Eukaryota > Viridiplantae > Streptophyta > Magnoliopsida > Fabales > Fabaceae > Erythrophleum > Erythrophleum ivorense. The sequence goes on from JAIUCV010000278.1 coordinate 725,683, forward strand.
AGGGTAATCTACATTTTTTACTATAAAGAGCTTTCATAAAGTGTCATCTTGATAGTGTATACAACATATTCATTGACCAATAATTCTTAATGGCAAAATACACTAATAAGGTCCACTACTTCCTACAAGTAATCAGAACACTAACAAGGTCCACAATTTTCCCATTCCATCATAACACACTAATAAGATCCACGATAAAATACAATATCAAGAGTCAAACTTATTTATGGCATCATATAAACACATAAGCGTATACAAGCAATTAAACATGATTTCACAATAAATATGACTGGAATTAAATCTTAGTTACATCTAGAGATGCTTACACTTCCCAATTAACTATTAGTACCTTCTAAGAAAATTCCAAGCCTCCATAATGAATCTTCTAATTTTGCACATAAAGAGTCACCTAAAGAAAAGGTTAAGAAATTGGGGATTAGGAAGATAGTTTTTCATTGGTTTTTCTTAAAACTAGAAGCAATAAATTTATAGACTTTAAATCAACCATTATGCTCGTTCATTCAAAGAATGTGACTTTCAATAAGTTGTTTTAAATTGTCTAAACCTTCTAACATTCATTTAAATGTTAAAATTGAAGAGACATAAGCTTTCAAACAAAAAGACACCAAAATGGATTTTAAACTTTCAATCTTCTGACATTTCAATAATAACCAATTGATTGTGATTGCTGTGCCAATAGTCATTTTTAACTATTTTCTAAGAGCTCGCCAGTCGACTAATCTAAACACTAGTTCATTGTTTTCAATCGACTAGTTGGTTGATGCTTATTTATCAATCAAATGTTATATCACAGCAGTAAACTTTATCTATCTCACTTGGACATTGTTCTACTAGTTAACGGCTATAGTGATTAGTTGACTGGTGATCTACCATACCAATCTACCGACACTTATAGAGGCAAATTTTGTTCCATTCTTTAAAAGTCCAATCAACTGATTATTGGCCATCAGTTGGCTGGTTCACCAAACTTGGTTTTCTCTTTAATTTTTCAAACTATTCTTAACAAGAGATGCCCTTACTTTAGTCAAACTAGTAATTAAGTTTTCTCAAACATGCGATTCACATATACTAAAAGTTACTTCCATTGTTAGTTTTATAATATGAAGTTCTTACAATTAAGTTAAGAACTATATAATTTGACGTGTACGATCTTAAGGTATAATGTTTCCCACTTTTCCATAATGGCTTATAGATTCATGGTGTAAGATGTGAATAGATGAATTTTTATAATAACATCTCAGCCTTGAATAGAAGACTAAATGGAGCTTGCCTAAGTCCTTTACCAATTTTTGGCAATAACAATATATAGAAGGTCGAATTAAAGGTTTTTGATTTACTTTTCTCTTGTTAAATAAAGCAATTAATGGTTTTTTTTTAGTTTTGGTTTGACATAGTAATGGCTAGTTAATGAAAATAGTTGGATTATGTTGTCTTAGGCTAATAGACACAATTATGTTTGTCGGTCATTTACACCCTAAAGAATGTCCTAGTGGCTCTTCTTATGGCAGGTTTTAACTTACAGTTCATATTATGATGGGTGTATTATCTTTTAATGGGCTAGTTTGATGAGTCTTCTCAACTGCTTAATTTGTGTGGTTCCAGACAAGGCACTCTGGATCAGAATTCCATATAGGTATTGATCATGATGAGACTTTTCTTTTTGTAGTAAGATTTTATTTTTGAGTAAATTACTATATTGGCCCCTAAAAGATACTGCTACCATTAACTTAGTCCTTGAAAATTTATTGCCATCAATTTAGTTCTAATGTTTGTAAAATACATCGATTTAATCCTACATTAACTAAATTTATGGCAGTAAATAGTTAGGGTTTGGATTTAGTCCCAACTTAACTAAATTGATAACAATAAATAGTAAGGGTTAGGACTAAAATGATATATTTTAACAAATATTATAACTAAATTGATATCAATAAACTTTGAATGACTAAATCAACGACAAAAGGTATCTCTTAAGGACCAATTAGGTAGTTTATATTTTTTATATTATGATTTCCTTTGCCCTCCATAGTCTATAATTGTATTTGAACTTATTTCTATCTAAAGGGCCAATTTAGATATGATTAATACTTATGAAATGATTTATCCAGCTATTTAGACTGAGCATGTTGAATTATGGAACTGATATTATGGATGCACTGCATAAACTCATCATATCCTTGGTACATGATGTAATGCATCAACCCTAGCTAAAATGACATTAATAATTTTTAAACTTTGTACTAAAGTATCTCCCCTACTTTTCTTATTGCAAGCTACCTCAGGTGGAAAATATGTTGATTTGTGCTTGGGCACGCTAGTGAGTAATTTCGCACTACTTTTTTACTTCCAAGAAATGCCGAAACAGCCATGTATTATTTCAAGAGAATGTAAAGTTTCGGATCAGGTGCCTGAAGCTTTGAAAGATATAGCTGATTTGGTGTCCATTGCCCCTTAGCAACTATCTCCAATAGTAGTCCAAAGAATGACAATTGTCTTAAGTAAGGAACATGTGGGTTCAATTTGCTCTTCCTGTCCTAGAGCTCAAGCAATATCTGTGAGCTAGATATTGATCCACTTAATAAATTTATTGTGGTTCATGTTTCATGTGTGTTAGTTTGTCAACCAGTGTGATATTAATTTGCATTCTATATTTTTCACTCTCCATTTTTAAAATTCGGCATCTGGAAATTTTAGATTGGAATTTGGTTTTACTTGAAGAATAAACTTTTGTAATACGTCAATAGTTCTCCTGTTGTCGTCTAGTCAATCTTATTATTTTCATGTGAGAAATTAACGACTGCAATGGGGCTCTTGTATGGCCTTCTGCTGGGCTTTTCTCTATGAAACATGCAAAATTGAACTACAAACTTAATTAATGATTACATTTAATTGATCTTCAACTTGATAAGTATCATTCATTGTGTCCACAATGAACTATTAATCCATGCTTATCACAGCATGCTATACTGCATAATGCGGTTGACATCATAAAATGCCATCCATAGCAGCCTAAGTATAATGCTGTTGAAAATAGGCCCTACACCTTACGTTCAAGTGCTTCTTGATCTTTTTAGGAAAAATGAACTTCCCTGCAAGCTGCAAATTGGTGCAGTGTGTTGTTCAAGCATAATTTATGATATTGATAATTCTATCTACTTTTGCTTTAGGATGAATGCTGTTGCTTATTTGCTAGTTAGCTATCTCATGTAAAGTTTCTTTCAGCCACATTGGTTGCTAGCATCATACAGAGGTTTGGGAACATTATTGAATTGATCATTCGTGACCAAGTTGATGTCTCTGTATTATAGTAAAATATGGAAATGGATATAATCTGATGTGATTATCTTTGTGTCAGGCTAGTAAGTTGGTGTTTCGAATAAAGCATGTTAAACGATGTTGATATGACTCCATAAGCACATCGGGCATTTTACTCTGGGTGCCAGGTAGAATTAAATTTTGACCTCGTGTTGTGTAATTATTAACTTGCATGAAATTTTCTCTTATATTGCAGTAGTTTATTATGTACTTTTCTTTCATTATTTCGACTTGAAAGCCGAAGATATTCTTTCATTTAATATATATGTATATTGATGTATCGTTGATGGTAAAAGTCATATAACGTTTGTTACTAATATTAAATGCCTACTAAATGTTGTCTCAGGTTAAATCGTACTGCATTTTGTGCAATTAATTGAGTTTCATGGTCATTATAGTTCAGTTATGTTTGTTTTCCTGTATGGAGGCTAATCATGTATTTGCTGTATTTTCGCATCAGACCATTGATGGATGTTCCGCGGCTCAAACTGCAGCTTCTCACTATGCCCATAGAGTCAAGCTTGAAACATAAATTGAACCCCTTGACAATAAGGAACTCTTCACACAGTTGTGTCATGGTTTGTGGAGGGCATAGCATGTCTAAATAGATTAATTTTTTTAAACTATCTTGATCTTCTCCTGATGTCAGATGGGTAATGATTATGTCAATTTTGTTTATTTAGCTCTCTTGAAACCTTTTGCAGCCTGTCTACTTTGGAGCCTGAATGCCTGATATAATTTTTTTATACAGGTATGTTTACCTAGAGTAATAGAGGAATTTCTTCCGTAGGCAAAGGCTGCTCATCTTTTCACCACGTCAGAGTAGTTTGTTTTCAACGATGTGCTCGATTCTGATTCTGGGGGGATGGATAGACTTGACATGTTCTTCCCATTTGATTCATGTTTGCTGAAGAAAAATGATGGGTATATGATATCTTATGTTTCTTGTAATGAATTAACCTATCACCTCCACGTTTCCCCTTTGTTGAATTGTCTGCTGATCTTGTGTTTTGCTCTCTTCCTCCTAGTCCTTCCCCAATTCTGTTTGCGTTCACTCTCTACAGATACATACGTAAATATTTCATCTGCTGGTCAATGGTCAGAACTACCCATGGTTGTGACGATAATAGTGATCATGAAGGCATTGGCAGTGAGAGTAACAATGGTGATGATGCAATGATGAGTAGCTTTAAAGAGGAAGGTCTCTTGATATTAAATCTGTCTTGAACAGAATGTCTACTAAGGCCAAGAATTCTTTGAAGTATAGGTTTGAGCGAATGCCCTCAAGAATCAGGCCATCCACTAGTCCAGAGTAGTTGTGACGTTGGCTTGTTATATCCCTTTTACGTGATGCGGAACTCGCCAATTTGTGACCGTCTCAGCAACAGCTTGGTGTCCTTGGGAAGATAGATTTTGACATAGTTTTGCCTATTATAATCTTTTAGGCCGATTTTCGTTTTCATTCTCATCTTTTGTAATGGAAGCTACCAGTCCTTCCGATATTCCTCTCCCTGCTATTCTGTAATTATAATAAGGTTTAGCTACATCTAAAGTTCACAGAATAGCACGATGAGCATTTTTTTTTGGTTTAATATAAAGTAAAATTAACATTAGTTATTGAACAAAATTTGAAAGGCATTAATTGATCTCTTGTCTAATTAAATATTTCTAATAGTACAAACTATTCTTTAATTGAACAATGCATTATGCATAACAGAGTTTTGCCGGTGATTTGCATTTACTTGGTTTCGGTTGGATTAGTAAAGGCCTGTCCAAGAAAGACCATGAGACAGTGGCGAAATCAACCTGAAATGTAATGGCAATTATATGGAATAACTGAGGCATGTATAACTCTTGGTTTTCCAAGGCACCTTGGAAATCTTAGCTGGACCTGGACCTCAAATTCCGGCATACCCAACCACCTTAGCTTTAGACAATCCTATTTGTGGATGAACCAATTCTAGGGAAGCTGGATTTGTGATAAACCTACAATCATTGCATTTCTGTGTTGCCACATTCAGTTTTTGGGAATGTGTTGTTCATTTTCTTCATCTTCGTCGAGATGTCTCCTCAAAGAAGCTTGGCTGATCTCTTTCGATTTTATAGTCCTTGGGCTTACTTTGTATGTGTGGTTTGCTGGCTTGGGCCAGTCTTTTTCTTGTTCTCGTCCAAAAATAAAATGACATGGACAGTCTTTTTTCAAAGAGAAAAAAGAGACAGTATATGGAATTTAAATTTAAAAAACTATAGTCCACTAATTATGTGTTGAACTAAGTTGTGTTGTTCTATTTTCACAATTGACGTTAGTTTCTCTACGCAATGTGGAGAATCCAAATTCGTTTGTCATATATACTCCTTCCTTCTATCCCAATATTTTCATTTTCTACCATAGGAGCAACAAGTGAATATCATATGTCTATTTTTAAGCCCTCTCAATTGTTCACCTTATATTCCAGCTTCCTTGCTTACCAATACCAAGAATATAGCCATAGCAATGTAGAGATAGGCTTTGCGAAACAAAATGATGGTCTTAAATCTATCTTGGACTAAAATCATATATGGAAGTAAAGAGATACTTAAGAATATCGAAAATTCAAACAACAATGCCACACAACTGATCTAAAAATGGACCAGAGCAGAAACTCAAAAATGTGGAGGCCCCCCAGGTGGGTTCACAATATTCAAACGTTCAAAGAGCTGCATCACTAGATTCTGAGTGGTGGCCACATGCTGTCTTGTTTCATTCAATTGTTGCCTTGTCTCGTTCAGTTGTTGTCTTGTTTCATTGAGCTCCTTGGTCGTTGTTTCAAGCCGCTGAAGCACCTCCTCCGCCTCCTGTTTCTGTTCATCCAATCGAGCCCGCCACTCTTGGCTCATAGAGCTTATCTGCTTATTCAGCTGTAACATCTGATCAGCCTCAAACTGTGAGGGTTTTGAGGTCATCTTACCAGCTGGAGCAATAATTCCACCAATTATCTGCAGACGTTTCCCATGTCTCACTTAGTATTTCATGGGAAATCCTTCACTATCTATACCTTGAGAAACGTTAGATATTGAAACAGATATGAAACACGATGCAATATTATAAAATACAAAATGTCGCACTAGTTTTTAATTTGTTTAATACTAACTTGTATACAAGACATTATATGATAACATATATAGTATTTAAATATGATTTTAAACATTGAGTTGTGTTTAATATAAGAGTCAGATACGTATCTAATATGCAAGTATGACACAGCTCCACTTTTAATTTAAATATAAATATGCTTCATGGTTTATAGCATTCAAAGTAAGAAAAACTCCATCAATAATATATTAATGAAAGGGAATTAAGGAAACAGAAAATTATAATATTTCATTAACGTTATTTCTTTTCATTCATATATATACAAGAAATTCAACTTATGGGGTTCAATTGAATTCATCTTGTGTATTTAGTAGTTGTTAGTATCTCATGGAACTTCCATATAGGTGGGAGGGGGTGAGTGAAGTAATTAAAAGCGGGAAAAGATTGAAAATTACATGTAGGCTAATTTCATATTTCTACATTGATGTCTACCAAGTACCAAAAAATTAACGCTAATTCACAATAAACAAAGTATATAAGTGGCTCAATTTAGTTTTTACAAGGGAAAAGAAGAGTTTGAAGTGGGATAATTTTTTCACAATTGTTAATGCAAGTGTCATGAACATACTATCATATGACCACGGAGCTCGGCTTTTGTACATTATAATTAAGGAGAGAATGATATATATATATATATATATATATATATAAAAGAAAAAGAGAAGGGAACCTGAATGGGGGAGGCTGCAATTAATCGTCCATGGACTCGTCCCCCCAAAACTCTGCGATCTAATTGAGTCACTGAGATTGTCAAATGTCCAGATTTGCTTAGAGCATCTTTGCTCAGGAGAAGTGTCCCTGACAGCGACAGAATATCAAATCTACCCTACGTATATATATATATAATATATATATATACGTACCAAGTGTGAGCGATTGGGATCATCATGATTATTTCGCATTTCAAAACATTAATACATTTTTCAATTCTATGGTCTAAATAATTTATCAAGTTGAAAACTACTACTTTGTTTGCCACAGGTATATATGCATGTACTTCCAAAAATCACTAACCAATTTGTTATTCCAATTGCTTCACAAATCACAACTACATATTATATAGACGTACATTATCGGAAGAAAGAAAGAAGATATTTCCAGTTCCACAAAGAAATGAAGATAAAAAGTTATGAGGATGGAGTTATATATCTTATGACTTCATTAGAAAATAAGGAGGAAAGAAAGAATAGGATATGCGAAATAAATAAAATAGTGACAAACCATGAAAATTGATACAGCTGATTCTGAGGGTTGCAGTAGCTCAACAAAGGACAAGACACCACTTGCTGCTAATATGAAAACAGCTCCATTGTCTCTCGCGAAGGATATTATTTTCTCAGAAACATCCTGGTTCGTTCGTTCGTACGTACGTAGTTCAACAAAAAAATAATTTGATCAAATTAGTTTTCATGTTTCTGGAAGGGAAATTTATACCGATATTTATCAACGCAAGTATACCTACAAAGAGCTTGCAAAATGATCAGGTTCAGGCATGAGTACATAAATATCAAGGAGTAGCATGGAAATCTGAAGCTTTTATGAATCATAAGAGCGCTAATATATATAAACCCTAACCGAATAGAATAGTTGCAAACCCTAACATTATAGCAAGTAACAAGCATGTTATTCCTGGAGTACTCCTGCAACTATATAATTATTAGAAACCAGTCCTTACGGGGGGAACCAAGGAGAAAAGAAAGAGAGGAAAGAAAGTTAGGTACCTCCATTTCTGAGACAATGATGGTAGCTGGTTTAATTACATTTCGTTTTGAACCTGCAAAATCAAAATCCTATCTAAGAGATGATAAACAGGATACATATATGCTTCTTCATTGAATCAATTACAAACTTTGCCCTTACTTTCTACTTTATCACCTCAAATGTGAGTCACAGAGTATTTTAGAATGGTGGATTAAGAGATCTCACTTTTCTCTCTTTTACTGTTTTGAGGCATCGTTATGAATCAAAAGCATGAACGAAAATTATACCGAGACCCCATGTTGTGCTTGTTTTATTAATAAGGACCGAAGGAGAAACCTCCATTTTCCCTTTGCTTGATGAAGCTATTCCCTGCTTCACGCTCTTGCTCTTGGATGATGCGTCCACAGCCTCTTGTACTTGGGCCTGAGAAGCTGCCTCCGCTGCTGCAGGTGCTTGTGCCGTTGACGGTGCTCTCCCTTCTTGTCCAGTAGTGGAGGAAGCCTCCGGAAAATACTTCCTCGGTCGCCCACGCTTCCGTTTGGTGGGCAAGGAAGGGATCGCCACCGCTTCGTTGCGGGGTGGAGGTGGCGGAGACGATGTGGCCACCACGGTGGCACCACCAGAAACAGGTGGACTATCCGCCGGAACCGCTTCTGAGACAGCAGAAGAAGGTGTCGTTGTTTCAAGTTCTGAGGGCGCAGCCGATGCGAGTACGGTGGGCGCCACCTCACCATCTTCTCGAACCGCAGAAAGTGGGGTCACGAGGGCCACACCAGAAGGCGGTGGTGTGAGTAGTGTAACGGCACCATCACCATCGGGGCGCAAGTTTCCAGATGCTTCTGGAAGCGGACAAGATTGTGGTGGCGTGTGCAACACGTGAGGAGAGGGTGACGGAAGGGGACCAAACTGATCAAGGGAAGGTAGATAGTTATGAGTAGACGACGGCGTCGTCATCGTCGTCGATGATGATTGAGTATCAAAAAAGGAGGAGAGGCAGCCAAAATCTGCAGCTATAGTGGTTCCGAAATGAGAATAGGGCGAATTGTAGTGATACACAAAGCAGCTACTGCTAGTACTTGTTGCTTCATCATGATCCAACTCCGAAGCCGAAAAAGGCTGGAAAAGAGGGATTGGATGATCATGAGATGATGAAGAATACCCTCCTCCTCCATCATTTCGATTATTATTGTTTGGGTCTGAAGAAGACATCTTTTCCAAGGCCGATGAAATGAAATGAAACCTTTTATGGGCCTGGAAGGTGGAACCCTAGGGTTTTTTAATGCTACACACAGAATCTTAATTGTGGAAGGAAAGCGATAAATGGGTTCAAATTATAAAATTATACTCCTTCCAGTCTCAAATATAAGTCACTTGTTGGAGAATTGTTTTGGTCCAAAATATAAGTCACTTCTTAAAAGTGTCTTGATCATTAAATGATTTTTTCCTTAAGTACCCCTAATTAAATAGAGAGTCGTTAAAATTAATGTAATTTATTAAGAATAAAGGTAAGCTCTTTAATTAGGGGCAAATATGAAAAAAATTTTGCTTTGATACAAATTTAATTAATTAAATTACCTTTAACCAATTTTCTTAACATTTGTGATGTAAGTATTGGTGACTTATATTTTAGATCGGAGGAAGTAAAATACATTGCATCTTGTCTTTAAATCTCACAAGGGCATTCATGGAAAGCATTTTTGGTAGTAAAGGAAGGAAAGTAAGAGTTTTGAATAATACTATTATATAATTCAAATAAACACCTAAATATTGTTGGGTAAATAATATTAATTAATTAATAATGTAATTAAAGAGCATTGAAAGGTATAATCAAAATAACCAAAAGAAGGGGATGCTATTTTGAAAGTCATTCAATGCTCTGAACAGCTTTAAATTCTAGGCATTCATCATATAATTCAAGTGAGGATGCTATCAATAAACGCTCACAAATTCATTTATAAATGAGGATCCAGAGGGTATGGTATAAACTGGGCTTTCCAATTCGGCATATTCTTTCTTTGCAATTGGTGAGAAAATATCCGCAATAAAAATAATTCAAGACATATATTAGAATATAGAAAAAAAAAAACCAAAAACAAAAAGAGACTATTACCAAGTACCAACGGCATTAAAAAAATGAATAATAAATGAGAATCCTAAAATAAAGAGAACAGAGGACAAAATACTTTTCATCTTCACATTTTGTTCCAAAAAGATCCTAACGTAATATTCGCATAGATCACAACCTAATAATGGAAACTATAGTGTTTTAAAAGTAAAATTTAAATCTTCAAATAAAAAAAATCTGAATACTCTCTTTTTAAACCAATTTATACATGTGTGTGCCACTTTCTTGATAAATAAAATGAATGTGAAATATAGAATATATTCCACCATATATAATTGGTGAGATACTTAATTAAGGGGTATATTTCACATATTATGAGTACAGAAACTGAAGGTGGCAAACTCACAACTTTACTACGCCACAAACATTAGGGCTCCATCGACTTCAAAAAAAAAATTGTGGCAAATGAAAACAAATTAATTAAAACTTAGGTAGTGAGATGCTCCATCCAAAGTCTTCTTTTTCTTGCAATGCTCTTTGCAGCATGCAAAACAAAGCTTAAAATGCACAGAACATAGAGAACAGTAATTCTAATCCACTTTTATGTGTTGAAAACTCGGTCTCTAAACTTCATGTGAATTGAGAATAAATTTGAAGAAAGAACTAGTGAAATATATGCCAGACATATACGCGGAGAATTTTGTTGAGAAAATGCAATATGTAAGTTGGCCTGGGAAGAACATTGTCAAATTTTTACCACGTATTTGTGGCCTTTTAAAAGATTTTATATTATTTGGTGTACTACTAGCACTCATTTGTACTTCAATTATGTTTTATTTCCATTTTTATTCAAAAATAAAGAAAACAAATACAGACATTTTAAAATTTTGCATAACTGCCAACAACCATTTGATTGGGTCCAAAACTACCATTAAACTTAAACTTTTTAATTTTTAACTATACATCAATCATAATTCCTTATTTTTTTTCAAGGTAAGATTTTTATCTTGTATTTTGGAGAGACGTCCAAAGACACTACTTAAATTCATTACTTTTATTATATCAAATTAATTAATACATGTAGATAAATATGACACAAAAATATGTAAAACTATATATTATAATTTTATGAACGACGTATTTGAAATTTTGATTTGAAAATTTGTCTCAGAATTCTCTTTGTCAAAACTGGAGATTTAGTCAAGGGTGTACTTCAATTGCAAAATCGTGGACTATCATTCATGATATGATAGCTTTTCTTCCCCCCCCCCCCTCTCTCTCTCTTCTCTTTTCTTTTTCTTCAAATACCAGCTCCCACAGAGTTAGAGCTACTGAAGTTGGCAATTCCCTTGATGAGTCATTTATAATTTTCAAGATGTAAATCATTCAAAAGAAAATTAGGATCTATTTAACTTGTGACCACTAGCTGCATGTATTTATACATACATCTTGTTAGAAAAAAAAAATTGTTGTGTTTATGTGTGTAGCTCATACAACTACTTAATCAAAAAAAAAATTGAAAAAGATGGATTTGTTCCCTCAAACCAATTTATATATGATTCGAACTGGTAGTTCCTTTGGCCATTATGAAAGAGTAGTTTATCAAAATAAAAGTTTTATCATGATTGCCCTATCTTATACACCTTGGAATGAATTTAAATAATTTTACTTTTGATCTCGTATATAAGAAATTTTTTTAAAATTTGATTTGATTTCAAATATAAAAAATAAATCACTAATATCTAATATATTAATTATAATATTTTAATTATACTCTCTATTAAATAAGTCTTTTAAATTATAAGTAATAATTGTTATTAATTTTTTTTTAAAAATACATATTAAATAGAAATATTTTTTAAAAATATATTTTATTTGAGACAAAATTAAAAAAATTAATTATTTTTTAACCAAATTTTTTAATTAATTCTTGTAAATTAGTTATTTGTATCTTATATACGAGATAATATATAAAAAGTTCTAATATTATAATTAAGTGAATAAAATGGAGGTGATTTTCAAATACAGAAGTCAAACTAAAATATCTATTACTAGATTTGAACTGATTAAGGGTAGCCTGCTTATGATTGTAAATGTCTTTAGACTAAGACATTGTAACTATATACGAAGAAATTTTATATCAAAACCTATAATTGAAAGGACAAATTCCCATATATTGTGTATGTAATTGAAAGAACAATAAAAGGCAAAGCTGAGAAGGCATCATAGGCGGGGACCAATCTTTGGGAAAACATAGAATGAGAGGTTAGGGCTTGCCGTCTTCTCCTCTCCATCTTCTCCGCGCCATCTTCCCATCTTCCCACTTCTCAACAGCTCAAGTTGCATGGACTCCCAGAAGCATTATGCTGCGTTCGGCCATGGGAGGCTCTCTGGCTCTAAAAATGCAATTTCGATCATTTATTCTGGGGCTCATGTTCTCTGAAGTTGGTAATCTCCCCAGCGAGACGCTAAAACAGAGCTCGATGGCTCTGCACTGAGGAGGGTGATTGATACACACACATTCACTTTCATGCTGCAACTGAAAAGACATCCATATTCACCCAAACACACAGAGCCATGCATGTAATAGATATCTCTTTTGGAACTATCCTTGTTTTCTTGCAAAAGTTGCTAAATAATCAATAGCACTCTCAACTTAACATAACATCAGAAAGATACTTAAATAATAACCCATTAACTAAAAGCCAAAAAAAAAAACCTATTAACTGGTTAAGATCTAGAATGGCCCATAATTTGATCCATCCTTCTTGAGAGAGTGACAACTATAGCTGAGGTGAGAGAGGGCTTATATTTTCTCCAGCTTGCAGATACTTCCACTCCCATTCAGCCCACCATAGCACATGTTGCTTCCACACCTGATTCAGATTTTGACCTCTGGCATTACCGATTTGGAAACCTGTCTCATACAGTATTGTGAACTCTACACTCTCAGTTTCCTTTTATTACATGTAATCCTGACACTAAACCATGTGACATATGTCATTTAGCTAAACAAAAAAGGTTATCTTTTCTTGCTAGTGCCTTTATTTCTACTGGTTGTTTTTATTTGGTCCACGTAAACATTTGGGGACCTTACTCTGTAACTTCTGTTCATGGATACAGATATTTTTTAATTATAGTAGATGATTTTACACATTTCACTTGGGTTTTCTTACTCAAATCCAAGGCAGAGGCACGACAGTACCTTCAACATTTTGTAATCCTTGTTGAAACACAGTTCAATAATCAAATCAAGATTATATGTTCTGATAATGGTTTAGAGTTTGCCATGCCTTCTTTTTATCATAGCAAGGGTATTATACACCAAACTTCTTGTGTTGATATCCCTCAACAAAATGGTTTAGTTGAACGTAAACATCAACACATTATTAATATTGCACGTGCCCTTCTTTTTCAATCCAAATTACCAAAACTATATTGGTGTTATGCTGTAATGCATGCTGTTTTTCTTATCAATCATTTGCCTTCTCCTATCATTAGTAACTCTACTCCCTATTTTCTGTTATATGGTTTGCATCCTTCTTATTCTGATTTAAAGGTCTTTGGCTGTTTGTGTTATGTTTCTACTTCTTCTTCCCATAGAACAAAATTTGATCCCCGTGCAAAAAAGTGTGTTTTTTGGGATTCCCTTATCATACAAAAGGTTTTATTGTTCTTGATCTTAACAACCATCAACTTTCTCTCTCATGTAATGTCATTTTCTATGAGACTCATTTTCCTGACATTTCTTCATCACCTCCAAACCCTTTCCCCTTTCTTCCCCTACTGATCAACCGCCACTTGATTTTTCCATACTTGACCTTGATTCCTCCCCTGTTTCTTCCTCTATCCCTAACTCTCGTATCTCTCTTGACCCTTTTACTTCTTCCATTGCTCTGTCTTGAGTTTCTACTAGATCGCGACACCCTCCAACGTATATGCAAGATTACCACTGTTCCTTTAACATCTCAGCTCAGCCATTATCTTCCTCAGGTATCATCCTTTATCTAACATTCTCTCTCACTATGCTCTATCTCTTACCCATCAAATTTTTAGTCCAAACATTATTTCTGAGTTTGAACCAAGGACCTATAATTAGGCAGTGAAACATCAAGTTTGGAGGGATGCCATGGCTGCTGAGATTAAGGCACTAGAACACAACAATACTTGGACACTCACTCCGCTTCCTGTTGGTAAGAAACCCATTGGTTGCCGTTGGGTTTACAAGATTAAATACAAACCAGATGGTTTTGTTGAGAGGCATAAGGCCCGTTTAGTGGCCAAAGGTTATACACAAGTTGAAGGCCTAGATTATCTTGATACTTTTTCCCCTGTGGCCAAGATGACTACTGTTCGCCTTCTTTTGGCCCTTGTTGCAGCTAAGGGGTGGCATTTACAACAAATGGATGTGAATAATGCTTTTTTACATGTAATGCAACTCCCTCAAGGTTTTTCTACTTCTAATGCTAACCTTCTATGTAAACTTCAAAAATCTCTTTATGGTTTAAAACAAGCTAGTCGTCAGTGGTATCATAAACTCTCTACTGCACTTATCTCTTATGGATACACTCAATCCAAGTCTGATTATTCATTATTTGTCAAAGCTTCTGCTTCTTCCTTCATAGTTCTTCTCGTTTATGTTGATGATATTTCAGTAGCTGGGAATGATCTAGTTGAAATACAATCTATCAAGTCCAACCTTAATACTGCCTTTAAGATCAAGGATCTCGGTCAGGTTAAATATTTTCTTGGACTAGAGGTGGCTCGTTCTTCTTAAGGTATCTCTTTATGTCAACACAAGTTTGCTTTGGAGTTACTTTCTGATTTTGGCTTCCTTGAATGCAAACCCACTTCTACTCCTATGGATAGACGCTCTTAGTTATCTAAAACAGGTGGTACTCCTTTAGTGGATAGTTCTTCTTATCGTCAGCTAGTTGGCCGTTTGTTATATTTGACCACTACTAGCCCTAATATTTCTTTTGCTGTTCAGCAATTAAGCCAATTCATGTCAACCCCCACTAACCTACACTTGCAAGCTACCCACAGAGTACTTCGATACATTAAGAAGGCTCCAACTGCTGGTCTTTTCTTCTCTTCCAATTCTGATTTTCATTTAAAAGGCTTTTACAGACTCTGATTGGGCTGGATGTTTAGATACTCGCCATTCTCTCATAGGGTATTGTGTTTTCCTTGACCAAGCTCTTATATCATGGAAATCGAAGAAGCAATCCACTGTTTCATGTTCTTCTTCAGAGGTAGAATCACTACTTGTAAAATTCAGTGGCTTCTTTTATCTCCTATGTGATCTTCAACTCTCTCATTCCTTTCCTGCCTTGTTATACTATGACAACCAATCTGCTCTTCAAATTGCTACAAACCCCACTTTCCATGAGCGAACCAAGCATATAGAACTTGATTGTCATTTGATTTGTGAGAAAGCACAAGCTAACATAATCAAACTTCTTCCTATCCGTTCTGAACATCAACTCGCTGATATTCATACCAAGCTTCTGTCAACTGCACCATTTCATCACTTATTGTCCAAGCTGGGCATGTTGAACATATATGCTCTAGCTTACGGGGCGTGGCAATTGTAACCAATAAAAAAATGGTTAATTTTTTTAAATTAGTTTAAAGTTTGTTAAATAAGTTATATTTTTCATTAACTTCTGATTGCACAGTATAACCAGATAATAGAAAGAATAATACAAGCCATTTTCCCATTTATCATTTTTGTCCTGTTCTGCGTCAAGAGAGCAAAGCATAAGATTTCATAATTGCAATCCAGGTAATTAAAAACCCACCAAAAGGATATATAAATTTAGTTCATGTAGCACCACGCACGCGCACGGCTTATGCAGGAAATGGTGTATATGTATGTGTGTAAAATCACCCCCCCCCCAACTGCAGAGCCATCGAGCTCTGTTCTAGCGTCTCTCTGGAGCTATTACCAACTTCAGAGAACATTAGCCCCAAAATAAATGATCGAGACAGCATGTTTAAAGCCAGAGAGCCTCCCATGGCCGAGTGCAGCGAACGGTGTTTCTGGGAGCCCATGCAACCTGAGCTGTTAAGGAGTGGGAAGATGAGAAGATAGAGAGGCGCGGAGAAGATCGTAAGCCCTAACCTCTCGTTCTGCGTTGGTCCCCTCGTTTGATGCCTTCTCAGCTTTGCGTTTTGCTGCAGGGCTTTTTATTTATCTCATTCAGCATTTTTAATGCCAAGCAGGTGTCCATTTTGTCACCGTTTGTCATGTCAATCACAGGGTTATTACATTTTGAATTGAAAATTATAGACACTAACGTTAGAAGCTTAAAAAGTATAGAAATTAATTTTAAAAAAAAAATTATAAGAATCAATCTAAAAATAGAGATAAATTATAAGGACTAAATAATTAATTTTCTTTAAATGTATAATTCAATTTTTTAGTTAGACATGTTGATACAGCCTATATGTATTTGATATATTATTAAAGTCTTAATCACCATTATTTGATTGTAGTATAAGACCACGCGCGCATATATATATATATATATATATATAAAGATACTGTTAATTATAAGTTTATTGATCAAAATTAACTTTTTTTAAAAGATTTTTTTGGTTGTATAGTAAAACTATTATCAATTCAATTTTTACGTCAATTGAGACTAATTATCTTCATAGAAAATCTTAAAAAGCACACCACCGCTTCAACTAATTATCTTCTAAATGCTAACTTTAAGATTTGAATCCAAATAGTTAAGATAAAAAAAACATACCCCCTTAACCATTATAGATAAACCAATCCCTTGAGGTAATCAAATCTGACGTTTGATGTGTTTTTTAAAACAAATTTATACGAATAGATTTTTGTAGCGTACATGAAACATATACTTACACTCGGTCAAGGATTAGAACCTGCCCTGCCCTAATTTTCTGTTAATAAATTCATCAGTGGGCATCGTACTGAAACTGAGATTCCTTGCTCATTCTTTTCATTCCATCATCAAGCTTATAATTAATTGAAAAAACTGAATATGCATATGACCGTTCTTTTATTTTTTCCATCTCTATTAGTCTTCATGAATAACTTCATGTGTGGAACATAAGGTAGGATGTATATTTATGAAGAACTATAAATCTAGCTTATCTAATTAATTTCCTATACAGAAGGGAAGGATTCCCCCCCCCCCCCCTTTTTTCAGAAGAACCGCTTTCGATTTCATCTAAAATCACTGAATATCCATCTAAGGAATCACTTTAATTTCATTCGTTTTGATTCTAGACGAAGAAAAGATAATTATATAGTTAACTCCCGAGATATACAATGCACTGTCACTATTTCTCATGAAGTCATCCTGCCATATTTTCACATTGTATTATATAGATGGTATAGATTTAAATTGGAGGGACCTCAGAATTATATATGCCACAAATGGAATATTAATTTGATGAATCATTAAGTATGATTTATGAATTAATTTACTGCACAAATACCAAACAATTCCCCTTGAAAATGAAAGAGAAAGGAGGGGTCTCATTTTCTATACGGGCAAATATGCTAGAGAAGTTTCTTCTGGCTAGTTAGCCCATTAATTTACACCTCGCTAGTGTGGCCTTATATGTTTTGGGGCGCATCTTACATAAGTTAAATTATGACGCAAAAGAAAAAAAAAATTATCAATTTTTTTAATTTTTATTTTATTTTATTTCATTTATTTTGCTACATAAATTTTTGTACGTAATAGTCCGTTCCCAGTTCAGGTAGGATTTTTTTTTATTTACACATTCAACACCCACACACGAAATCTACTTTAGACAAGCATAAACAAGTTTAAACCCAAGGATACTTGAGTATATCTTTATGTTAATGTCCTACGTCAAGTTCAGTTCTAAACTTACAGAGTTCAAACAATTCATTTAGGTTCCGTTTGATTTAACAGAAAAAAAGAGAGACGAGAGAAGAGAAGAGATTAATGGAGGAAAAAGAAGAGGATTTAATGAGTTTTGTATGGTTGAAAAGGAAAAGAAAAAAAAAGAAGAAAAAAAAATTATTGTTTAGTTTAAGAAAAGAGAAGAGAAAAAGAAAAGTAAATTATATTTACACAAATTTATTTTTATATTATTTTATTTTTTTTAATAAAAAAGTTATTTATATCAATATTTTTCAAAAAAATTATAAATTCTAATCTTTTTTATTTTTAATTCCTGATGAAAAAAATTTATTTTAATTTTTATTAAATATTAATATATTAAAAAATTAAGGAATAATAAAATAAATTATAAATTAAAAATTTTTCCTTTCCTCTCCTCTAAAACCCCCCAATTTGAAGGAGGAAAATTTGCCTTCCCTCTCCTCCCCTCCTTTCCAATTTTGTTCAACCAAACATCTTATCCCCCTCCCCTCCAATCTCCTCCAAAAACCTCCAACCAAACACACCCTTACTTTTAGATGAAGTAATTTAAGAGGAAAATTAATTTTTGAAACTATTTAAATTATTTCATGACATAGTATAAGGGCCTATTAGGCCTTAGCCAAACCAGATTATGGTGAGCTACAAGTGCTAATCCTTTTGGATTTTCTTTTCCATTCGAGCATCATCGGCATTTTCAAATCAAATAATCAATTGCAAATAGTCATCATAAAAACTTGATTTTACAGATCTCAGCTTGCAGAGCTATATACCAGTTCAGTATAACTGTACAAGCTAATGATAAAATTGGCAATATGGCACCAAATTTAGCTAATTAATGACCACATACAAAATTATTCTGTAAATGGAGTATTCACATGTTAATTAGCTCAGAAAAAAAAAAAATTACTTGTGAACATTAACAGAACCAAGGCTAGGGTATTCAAATTCCCGTGGTTTTGAGAAGATACCACAAAAAACCTGTAACCTTTGAGCTCCAACGAAAGCTATAAACGCGAGCCGCTAGTCAATCACTAACTTTGACCTCCTTTCAGATTGGGACGGGGAGACTGAACCTAGAGACAAAACTTAGAACTAAATGAATTAATTGAAATTATCACCCACTAGAACACGGCTTTGCTAAGATCCCAAAAAAAAAAAATCCCACTAAAGTGGTTGTAACAGGCCATACTTTAGCATTAGGAGGTCCCTTTCTCAATCTTTTTAAAGCACGAGGTTTGAAATCTCCACAGTTGACCAAATTGTCACCTGAAAGGCCAGCAACAAGCAACGATCAGAAATGAAAACGAACCAGCCCTGCTTATATAACAAATTGTATAACGGAAAACCTCACAAATATTCACAAGTCACGAAGGTCAGAGCAGGAGTTTATCATGTCGAACTTTGATCATGTAAACCAGAAATATTGAAATGTGAAAAAAGAAAAGAATGAAAGAAAAAGAGAGACTATTATAATATATAAATGCAGCCTCCTAGCAATTATGATACAACTTACCCATAATAACACTCATAATAAAAGGAAAGATATGATTCTTTTATGTTTATGCAGGTTGCGCACCTTAAGTGCACCCAAACTAAAGGGTACATATGTATGAATTAGTGTAAATATAAATAGAGATCGAGAGTCAATGTTATGCAGAGTCATTAAGTTTTTCAAATTTCAATAACGTACTTTGTTTATTCCCTTCTTTTTCTACCTAACCGATGCTCTCCCTAATTTCTGTTCAACTAACAGCCTAAGTTTTAAAATTAAAAGGTCTTTATGAAGAACAAAGATTGCCTGCCGTGTTTGTAGAAATGAAGAGGCCTGTCGGCTAACCTGAAGTGTTAGAAACATTCATCATAACATCCACCTTGTCATTACAATGAGAATCTTTCTGCACGCAATCATAATCAGATCGCTTTGTGGAAACATTGACAATACCATGCTCCATCTTTTGTTCAGCAGCTGCACACTGTCCTTTGAAGGGCTCCATATAACAGAACCTAGTAGAACAAGCCCTTGATATAAGATTACTAGCGCAACAGATAGTGTTTTTGTAAGATACAGTATCAAAAGTAGTAAATGGTGATTCAGAAAACAAATATATGATCACATATAAATTTTTCACCATAATAGGAATACCCCAGATATATGTAAAAAATCCATCTGCAGTTTTCTAGTAATCTATTTATTTATAACCGGACAATATACCTTAAGACTAGCTTCACAAATCAAAATTAATTAAGCAATTTTTCAATCTGTATGATATCCTTTTTTGATAGAAACCTGTATGATATCATTCATAATGATATCATTCACTGAGCAAGTAAAAACAAACAAGGCACCAAGTCATATGTTACCAACAAATAACTCATACCAAGGCACCAGCGGAAACAAGTTTATCCAATATTTATGCTAATAATTTGTTAACTTTATTCCATTTCCATCTAAAAACGGTCATGTAGACATGGAAAAGAAGAGCTCATGGTCAAGACTCTTTCCTAATTACTACATGCAGCTATCACAGGCATCAGATATTTTTTCCTCTCTGGGCATAATTTCCATGTATTCATGTCCTTCTGTTTCTGACAAAATTGCACACATTTGGAGTGCTTTTCTACTAGTGTCATTATCAGGGATACAGAGTACAGTAGGTGAAAATTCTACATGCCCAAGCCTGCAGCATAAAGCTAATATGTGCCAACTATGTCTTGAGCATTCGATGAGCAAAAAAGCCAATAGGAGAAAGAAAGGTCAATACTTTAAACAATAAACCTTCAAATACTAAAAAGGATAAATTATGTCATACCAACATATTATGACTCCCAAACCTTTATATGCACCATATAAACACCACCGAAAAAGTAGAAATACCCTCCAGCACATAGACATGTTAAAGAAACTAGGCCCATATGGATCTGCTCCTGGTACTTAGTTGGGTGGAAAAAATTAACAGAAGCATCATAACAAACACTGGGAAACCCTGGACGGTACAACGCATACACATTCAAACAACTATGAGCAAAAATGAGAATCATCACCCAATCACCAACACAGATGTGCAATGACAGGATAAATCTAAGTTGCTAAAAAAAATTACTCATCCATAATCACAGGCAAGTAAACAGGCACAAAGGATCCAACAAAACAGATGCATCATATCTTTAAGAATATACCATTGTGCAGGTAACAATGCGATGTCAAAGTCAAAAGGCAACATTCTCCATTTTCTGCACTTGTCACATTGTACCCATTCATGATCTGGTTTGTAGACACAATTATCATTGTCCTGAAGAAAAAGTAAAAGTAAACAAAGAAATTTAGCTCACCTCCCCAATAAGATATACATGTTCAAGCTACATAGCTTGTAGTTAGTGCATAAGTGAATACATATTAATTCATTCAAATATGGCTCATTTGCCCAATTTAAACAACTATAATAATGTTGGAATCCAATAAGCCATATCTTAATCTTATGATGAAAAATCCAATCAAATGTCAACCCTTAACATTAATCATTCAAGTTTGATTTTAAATAACAGCTAGTGATACCTAATTCAATAATATGAAACAACCTCCAATGCAGTAATCCACTTATAAACAATATTTAGGGCACAAGGAATGACAAGCATCAGGCAAAGATCTATTTATGAAGAAATTTACAAAATAAGTAATTTACCAACTTAAGTGAATCGAAATTACTGTCCCAGTATTCATCTACTTTTCTACCAAGCCACAGCTCTAAATGTGCATATGATTCACAGTCCTGGAATCCCTGCTTGTTATTATGCACCCAGACACGACCATCCCCATCATTCTGTACCATGCAAGATGCAAGGATAACAGGAGTTCAGATGTTGTGAAAAGAATGTTGTCTTTCAATAAAACAACAGCCAACTATTGAGTAAGCATTTTATAAAAATATGGGGAAAAGTTAATGTGCCACACAAGGAATTATTGAAAGCTAAGCAGCTTAAATCATGATTTAGGCTTATAACTGATAATATTTTGGCAACTTACACACACACACATAATTAAACTCACAAAAACTAAGCACATTAAATGAAGAAACCGTCAAATCACATATTGAGACTGCTTTGGTTTTAAAGGTTAGGGACCATGTCAAACAATATAACATTTGAGGACAATGAAATTGGAAAATACTTCTAAATTCTAAGGGAGTTCTTACCATCAAATCAGTCACATCTATGACACCAATTACACCACGACCCACATCTGCATTATGAATCATGCCACCTACTCTCTTGTAAGCCTATAAAAAGTAGAGAAATTTGAAGTTTAGTTCATAGAAAGAATGTACAAGATGAGCATACATGGCCGATTTCATAATGAAGCAAGAAAGCTAATCCATTCTCCAAGACTCAAGACATGCACAACTCTAAACACACAATATGCACAACTTGAACACTTACAACAAGCAGACACAACATGCACAATGCACACATCTAGAATACCAAGCCCAAAAAAAAAAAAAGCTTGAGGATGAACACAACAAATGAAAAGAATACACTAGAATTATATGAATGTCAATGTATTTTTGCACATTAGCGAGCATTTGGCACATTAGCATTTTTACACTAGCATGTATGCCCATAACTGGCATGGCTACAAATGCCTTCACCATGGGAATGTAGGATCCTCATGCTATCCAGATATCCATAATCTTGGGCATTTCAGGCATAATTTTGAATTATTTTAAGTTGTCATAACATAAAAATACCTACCACATACTTGTACAAACACTAATGGTGTATCAAAAGCCCATCAATGGCTTAACCTACAGTATGGACCAACTCCTCACCTCAATTAAGCGACTGTGCCAATATAAAAATATTCCACAGTTTGCCTGCTCCCATTCTAATTGGCTGAATCCCAGAATCAAGTGAACACGTTTTCCCAAGACACAACCAGTTTCAATGACAGTTTTAGTGAGAAAATTTCCTAGTGGTCGACTTCTAACCTGTGCACAGTTGAAGTTAATTGTTAGAATGAAACTCAGCATGCTCAAAGAACACTTTTCCTCCTTGGATAATACAATAACTAATTTCATCCCCCCGCCCCCAAAAACATAAAAATAAAAAAAGGAAAATTGAAATTACCAGCGAATGTTGAACACTTATTTTCATCCGAGGAACTAAGAAGATAACTTCTAAATAAGATCGTAGTGAATAATCCAATGGAACCTAAAGACAAAGAGCAACATGAAATGAGCAACATATTTTCCAATGTTTTAAAAACCAAACTAGTCATTGAATTGAAATAAAGAATGATTCACAATTCAATGGTTCAACTGCAATTGAACCAGGGTCAAATCATTCTTTTTAAAAGAAAAAAAATATATATATATATATAGAGAGAGAGAGAGTATAAAATATATATATAGTATAAACATATATAATATTTTACAATCAAAATAATACATATATTATAAAATAATATTTAAAATAAATATAAATATTTAAGTATACAAATTAGCTAAAATATTTTGCATATAACAGCAAATTTATCTTAAATGAGTTGGGTAGAATCCATTCAACATCATAAATCTATATCACAAAAATGTCACCTCTGATTTAGGCAAAAAGATCAAAAACCAATTTTACAATTTTTTACCGGTTTGGCTAACTTTTGACCGGATTTTTGCCAAGACAGTTTTGGAGGGTCAAACTAACTCAAACCATGGCTATTTCACATCAAAAAATCTCTTGCAAGCCAAAAAATAAAATAAAATAAAGATTCCCAACCTTTATACTGACTTGCCCAGGGCGAGAACGGGTCCTCCTAGAGCGGATGAAAATATCACCATGGTGGAAAGAGCTGCCACCTTTCAATCCATCATGCCATTGCAGACAATAATTTGATCCCCACTTATCCAGGTTCCATATGTAAATTTGAGTTCCTGTGCCACTGGAAAACAACGCTGCCTTTTCACCAATAAGAAACTTATTAAATGGCGAAAATTCCTGAATGGCTTTTAAATTGCATTTTGCCACAGCTTCAGACTGAACACTTGTATCCACTTCCATACGCTGCCCTAATAGGCGATAACTAACTATGGGGATCTCAATATTCTGCAGTCAGAGAATGAAATAAAGTAAAAGAAAAAATTAAACAATATTGAAATAAGAAATACAATCCAACAACTCAAGTTCTAATTACAGCTTCTTCAATGTAGGAACACATCAGAAACAAGATTATGATTTTTTTTTTTAACACACAACCTAGCATCTCTGAATAATTACCAGGAAAAAGAATAGTAAATTCATATTATTTAGGTGAAACATACCTCTTTCCCTTCATTCAAAGACTGTGAAAGAAAAGCTATACATCTGGAATTAGCAGTCTGGGTTAAAACAAGAGTATCATTGCCAACCCTCATCGCTCCAGTCTGGGAAAAAAACACACATGATCAACAATTTAGAATCCACTATAGCAAGAACCTCAGAAAATATAGATATAGGTGTAATTGAGGATACACATTAATTTATTCATCCAAATCAACATGAAACTTATCAAGGTTATGAATTTAAGGTTTATTTTTGGTGTATTCCTTATACCCAGATCAACAAAGTAAAGAAACAGACTCAGCCAAAATTAATAAATTATTCTGTCAATTACCAAAACAAAGACTAGCGGTAAGACAAAAGCTAAGCCAACCTCACAAACAAACAAGCTTAGCTTTTGTCTTACCGCTAGTCTTGATAAGGGAAAGTATTAATTAAAAGAGTTGATGACGTAATATCCTACAAAAACAGCAAAAATTTCAAAAAGGAACAGACAGAAACATTAACTCAGTATGGCTCTCCTATGAATATGCATCAAAGACCCTGAAATAACCATATGGTTAAACACAACAAAGCTATCCCAAATCACCAGAATAAAATGAAAATGCAAGCACACTACCCTCCCAACCCCCTTCAAAAAAACAAAAATCAAGAGAGCAAAGAATTAAATTAAAAGAATAAGAAAAAACCTACCTTGAATCCAACACCAAATCTGCCAATGCGATCTGGATCATCACCATCAGTTTGCTTGTGCCCAAAAGAAACCATTTTCAAAATATCTTCATATTCCATTCCTTCACCATCATCAATGACTGAAAGCATAGGTTCATCCTTGCCGGATTTCTTCAACTTTATCATATCTATAAAAATGTCCATCCTGTTACATTGCACCAATAACAAGAACAGTTTGATGGGAAAAAGAGCTCACATGAAAGCATTCTAGAACATAATGCATCAAGTTATACCACTTCCCAATCCTTTCCATTCCAAATATATCTATCAACAGTTCAAATCCCTCTCTCCTTTTGCTTGGCGAATGGATTTGTTTATTTTATTGGTTTTGGTTGGCTAAGTTCCACGAGTTATGAAGGAAACAATGGGAATTGAACTCTTTTGAGATCTAATTTCCTGCTATTCCTCAGTAGCTCAGTGGTAGAGCAGAGGCATCTTTCACCCAGTATCAAAAAATCATGAAAGAGAATCAATGTGTAGATTTCAGCCCTCTTTCTCTTTTTTTCATAGCAGACTTTTGGTTGATTAGGATAAAATTTTATCCCTTAAGAGCCGTACACGCACCTTTCAATTCATACAGAGGAAAAAGGTGACTTAATGGCTATCACTTTCTACTTTAATAGAAGGCCCCTAATAACTATATAATTAGGAGTATTCTGCATATTCTATTCAAACATCAAGTGGGCATATTTTGACTTCTTACCCTCAAGTGTAAAGATAAGAAAAAGTTGGTGCAATTAACTCCATGTCCCCTTACCTTTCACTTCAATGAGTTAACATTAGCGCTCTGAAATGCTACTAACAAATCCAAGATCAATCGTATTAGGACTGCAAACTATTCTAAACCCTTTTGTAACCCTTATACCTAATTTAAAGGCAATCACAATAATACTTCAACTATTTGGGAAACAACTAAACTGACATCAAATCCCTTTCCTTGCAATCAAACCAGTTTGATGTTGATATTGACATTACCAAATGTTTCCCACATCAAACCAGAAGAATCAACAGAGCGCGGAATTCATACACTAGTGATCCTGATGGAACTTTCAACTATATATTATTTATATAAACTGAATTACAGCTTCCGGAGAATGGAATGGTTATGGTAATTACAGAGCTGAGTATGAAAAAGTGAAGAAGAAAACATAACCCACTCCTGGCTTGAGAAGCCAGGTTCTCTCCACCTTTATCCAAGAAAATCCACACCCCTCTCCAACTCCCTCTTCCCCAATATGATCCCCACACACACCAGCTACTCTCTCACTCCACGATAAATTTATTTACCCGCAACTAATTCCCCTTTCTGTCTTTCTTCTGTCACCTCATTTCTAATAGCTTTATGGGCCTTTGTTTCTCTTCTTCCCAATGTAAACATTACCCCATTTAGTATCCTTCTAAGCCTTATTTTTCTTCCTCACATAAATCTTGCCTCCAAAACCACTAGGTCCATCATTTCCTTTCCTATCAAGCAAGTTTCACCTTGTCCTTAAGGTGGAAAGTTGGGAATTGTACTCTAATGAATTCCATATTCTCCCACATGCTATCACAATCAAGTAGGCCCTTCCACTTAATAACGACTTGTTGCCATCTAGTGGTCATTTTTCCTGCCTTCTTCACCTCCTCAGGCTTCACTTATAGCTCCATCTCCTCAAAAAGTGAAATGGGTATTGGTTGTGTAGGAATAAAAGGGTGAAGGGATTTCTTGAGTTGCGAAATGTGAAACACTAGATGAATTCTTATTGTGCTAGGTAACTCCAGCATGCAGGCCACTATATCCAACCTTTCTATTATTTTGTAAGGACCATAAAACCTTAGGACTAACTTCTCATTTTGTTTCTAAGCTAGAGTCCTTAGCTTGTAAGGTCTAAGCTGAAGGAAGACCATGTTCCCAACATCAAATTCCACCTCCCTTCTTTTCTTATCACGTTGCTCTTTCATTCTCATCTCTGCCTGCATCAAATGGCCTTTGAATTCAGCTAGAATCAGATTCCTTTCCTTCATTAGTTCATTAACTTCCTTCACCATTGATAAACTATCTTGCCACTTGAACAAGGTGGGTAGATCCCTCCCATATAGAGCCTTGAAAGGAATCATTCCTATAGACCGATTACAGGTAGTTATGAACCAATATTCAGCCCAGTAACATTTTGACCTATTACATAGATGCAAAGCATCGCAAATAAGTCTTTAGGCTTCTATTCATCACCTTGATTTTGCCGTCTAACTCAAGATGATACCTTGAATTGTATTCAAGAGTAGTTCTTGCTAACATGAACATTTCCCTCCAAAGTTAGCTAATAAAAATTCTAATTCTACCCTTATCAGATACTATGGTTTTAAGGAAACTATGGTGCTTGACTATTTCTTTCACAAATACTTCAGCTATATCTTTGGCATTGAAAGGATGTGAAAGAGGTATGGAATAGCTGTATTTAGTGAATCTGTCCTCCACCACCACCAAGATGGTGTCATACCTATTGGTCTTAGGGAACCCTACCACAAAATCCATGCTAATGTCCTCCCACACACATTGAAGGATAGGTAAAGGTTATAGTAAACCAATAGATCTCAAGGATTCATATTTGTTGAGTTGGCAAGTTTCATATTTTGCGACGTACTCTTGTACATCTTTCTTCATTCCCTTACTATGGACCACCTCAACTAGGCGTTTGTAGATCCTTAAATATCTTGAATGTTCACCCATGGATAAGCCATGAAACTCTTTAATGAGTTCCATAGTTTTAGGGGACTTTACTGGTAGCATTAGCTTGCCATTACACAATAGGCAGCCACTTTTAAGGCTATATCCACTTGGTGCTCCTAAATACATGATCACTTGTTGCCTTATAGTCTTCAACTTGTCATCAATATTAATTTCAGCTTCAAATTCTTCCAACCCAACATATAGCCATAGAGAGAAAGCCTTCATTTCCATCATGCTATCTCTTCTAGACAAAGCATCAACAACTCAGTTTTTAGCCCCCGGCTTGTATTGAATTTCAAATTTATACCCAATTAATTTAGACACCTATTTCTTCTAGACTGGATCTATGACACACTACTCTAGCTAGAACTTCAAAGCCTTCTAGTTTATGCATATCAAAACTGGCTAACCAACAAGTAATGTTGCCATTTCTTCACAACTAACATGATAGCCATAAGTTCTCTTTCATACATCGACCCTTATCTTGCTTTTTCAGATAATTGCTAGCCAAACTAAGCAATGGGCTTCCCTTTCTGCACCAAAATAGCCCCCACACCACTATTAGAAGCATCAATCACCACCTCAAATGGTGAGTTATAGTTAGGCATTGCTAGCATTGACACTATCATCATGGTTGTTTTGAGCTGTTCAAAAGCTCTCTAGGTCTTTTCCTCCCATTTGAAAGAGTCTTTCTTCAATAATTCAGTAAGAGGAGCTGCTATCTTTCGATAGTCTTTGACAAATTTACGATAGCAGCCCATGAACCCAAAAACCCCCATAAAGCCCGTAGGTTCTTAGGAATTGGCCATTTCATCATTGCTTCAATCTTTGAGGGATCAACTTGTACAACTTCATATGAAATAATACGCCCCAAGTACTCCAACTTCTTTTGCCCAAACACATTTATTTAAGTTGATATCCAGCTGATGTTATTGCAACACTTCTAAGGCAATTCTTAAATGATTAACATGTGAACTCATGTCCTTGCTATATATCAAGATATCATCAAAGAAAACCAGTATGAATTCTCTTAGATAATCCCTGAATATGTCATTCATGAATGATTGGAAGGCGAATGGTGCATTAGTTAGCCTAAAACACATAACCAAGAACTCAATATAACCATCATGGTGCGTTGGTTTGATTCTTATTTGGTGATACCTAGACTTGAGGTCTGGCTTTGAAAAAATGTGGCTCCACTTAACTCATCATGTAGCTCATCAATAGCTGCTATGGGATATTTATTCGGTATTGCAATCTTGTTCAAGGCATGGTAGTCCATGCAAAACCTCCAACTTCCATCTTTCTTCCTAACTATCAATACCGGACTTGAACATGGACTTATACTAGGTCCAGCATCTCCTTGACTAATCTCTCAATTCCTGCCTTTTATGAGTGTTCATAACAGTAGGGCCTGATATTAAGAGGCTGCTCTTCATGTTTAATCAGGATGGACTGGTCTTTAGACCTGTGTGGTGGTAAACCAACTATTGGTTCACACACATTAGAGAATTCCCTAAGTAGCTTTCGTATTTCCTCATCACTATCTTGCTGTCCAGCCTCTGTCTTCATTATAACTACATCAAATTCCAACAAGAACCCTTCCCCTTTCGCTTTTAGAGACTTGATGATTGCTTTGAATGAAGCACTGGTCTGGGCCAACGTAGGGTCTCTTTTGAGGCACACCAACCTTTTGTCCACATTAATCTTCATATATGACTGCCTCTAGTTCACCCTTAACTCACCAAGAGATTCAAGCCATGGAATTCCCAATATCAAATCAACATTGTCCAAATTAAAAGGGTAGAAGGTCTGAATTATCTGGATTCATCCTTTGCAAGCAATCTCCTGCCATCCCCCACTACTATAGAAGAGCATTTAGTATCCTGTACAGGAAGGCTGAGTTTTTCCACCATCTTCGTTGAAATAAAATTGTGAGTGGCTCCACTATCAATTAGCACCAACATCTCTTCATCATACGCTCTTCTCACCAGCTTCGTTGTTTTATAACCAGTGATGCCAACAGCTAAGGTCAGTGGGAGCTCCATGGAAGCCACTTCTTTTCCTAGTTATTCAATTGTCTCAACTCCAACTAATTCCTCATCCTCCTCCTCAGTCAATATCATCATCTGCAAATGTTTATTTTTGCATTTGCAGTGGGACCCAAACTTCTCCTCACACTTAAAGCATAGCCCTAACTTTCTCCTTTTGTTTATCATTGTCTCTGACAGCATCTTCCAACTGCCACTACTGCTACTACTATTGGTAGTTGATGGTGACCCTATTTGTGATAGTTTTGGTGCCCTCTCCTCCTTTACTATCCTGATTTTTGCTCGTCATACCACTACCTAAACTTCTAGGTACCTTCATTGGGCTAGAGAACCTTGGGAAATTAGGTTTAAACCCACTCCATCTTGGTCCCAAGTTAGTTTTTAGCCCTTTTGATTTCCTTTCCTCACGAGCCTTTTGTAGGACTATATTTTTTCCCTTCTACTTAGGAAGTACAGTCCATGCGTTGCTTCAAGGTTCTTGGTTGCATCAATCTAACTTCTGCTCTAGTTTCCTCAACCAACCCATTTTTTAAGACTCCTATTAAGACCTCATCTGGTACATCACCTAAAGGAGCTGAGAGTAGCTCAAACTTCTTCCTAAATTCCTCCACTAAACCTTCTTGTTTTAACCTATTAATCTCGCATAGTTGACCCCAATTGGTGATAGTGGAATCAGTCCAATACAGCCCTTGAACTCCCTCTAGGCTTGCACAAGGGCTCTAGTTTCCAACCACTGGAACCAGTTAAGTGCCTTCCCTTCTAAACCCACAGTTTCTGTGTCTAGCTTCTCCTCTTCTATGATCCCATTAACAAAAAAATACCTCTCTACCTTCTACCTTGAAGAACCACCCAATTGGATCCTCTTCTGAAAAAATAGGAAGCTTAAGACGTCTGATACCTCCCTATTTCTTTCTTCCCAGCAATGTCGGTCATTTCCACCCCAATTGTACTATCCTTCACCCTTGTCGGCAAGTTCTGTGGCTCGTCACCCACCCTTCTCTCACAGGTTCAAGGTTAAAGGTAGCCCAAAAATCACTCAACTTGTTATGGAACTCCAACAACATCAGCTTCATTGAGGTGAGTCCATCTTTCATTTGGCCCTATCCCTTCTGCAACTCCCCAACATTATTTTCTAATGACTCCACTCAATTATCCATTCTTGTGCCAACCATGCCCCAGACATTTTTGCTTTGATACCAAGTGATGGAACCTTCAACTCTGTATTATTTATATATACTGAATTACAGCTTCCTCTCCCTTATAGCAAGGAGAATGGAATAGTAATGGTAATTACAGAGCTGAGAATGAAAAGAAAATGAAGAAGAAAATGTAACCTACTCTTGGCTTTTGAGAGGCCAGGTTCTCTCCACCTCTATCCAAGAAAATCCACACCCCTCTCCCACTTCATCTTCCCCAATATAGCCCACACACACACCAACTACTTTCCCATTCCACTCATGCACTACAAGACAAAGTTAGTTATCCATAGCTAAATCCCTTTTCTGTCCTTCTTCTGTTACGTCACTCTTAATATCTTTATGGGCCTTTGTTTCTCTTCTTCCTAATGTAAATATTACCTCATTTAGTATCCTTTTGGGCCTTATTTTTCTTCCTCACATAAACCTTGCCTCCAAAACCATTGGGTCTATCAGATCCTCATTCATTTGCCATGCAAGTAGTACCAAGAAATATAAGAAATAACGAACAACAAAGGTCCCAAAAAAAAATAAATGAATAGATACACATATTAATTGATAGAGTGCAAGAAATAAAACATAAAACCTACTTAGTTGCTTTCGCATCTCTTGAATTATCAACAAGTTCAGCTATTCCACCAAAAATCCATCCAGAATGAACCTGACCAAGAGTTTTCAGGTAACTTGGGTCTACCCGTACGTAATTTTTCTCAGGGAGTCTGTCCTGCTTCACAACATGAGATTGAGGTTTGCTACACAATTCAGCTGTTGAATGACAAGCACAATCTTCAACTTGAGAAACCTTAAGGGTCGGGGAGGGGAAGCATAAATCTGCATCACTTGCTGGACCTCTTGCCATTACAGTATCAGATCCACCATGCCCCTCAGCCAGATGAGAACCTGCTATGGAATCATTTTCATCCTTGTCTATATGCTTGCAGAAACCACGCTTAAATGAAAAAAGTCCAAAAACAAAGATGTAATATGTACCAAAAGACCAAACTCACATCGATTATTTAGGCTGCGTGTTTGTACTATTAACTTATTATACAACATTTGTACAAGATTTTCTGATGTTGTTAGACATCATTCATTGTATGTGACATGGATTACTTTCGGGGCATAAAAACAATTAAGTGCAGAAGAAAGACCTGATTCATAATCCCTTGAATTGCCCATCCAATATGCTACTCTGACTGGGCTAGATGTTGAGGCTTCAACAGGAGGCAGTATGTAGAACTTGTACTGCTCAACCATTGAAGTAGCAACCTGCAAAAGTAAAGTCTTAGTGAATGTTAGGAACCCAGTATTTCCCTTGAATTACAGTAGAAATCATACCCAAAAACAGAGAATAACAAAGAATAAAACAAGAAGTTCCCAGCACTTCAAGGGCCTAGATGTCCAGAACCCCCCCACATGAATACCCAAATTCTACCTATCTCTCCCTCTGCCCTCACCCCCTATTTGTTTCCACTAGCATAACCAACTTCTTCAAGAAGTCTTCTTGTTACCCTCCATGTGTCCCACACTAACCATCACACTTTCCATGCAGTAATATAATCAAGCCAATCCTTGTTGCCCAGTTCCCTCTTAACTGCCCCATATCATTTAACTAGGGGTTCTAAAAGTGAATCACATTTAACTGCTCAAAAGAACAAAGCAAAAGCACAAAGAAATATATACAATAAACCCATTAGTTAATCATACATGTATGCCAGCACTGACAAACTTTTTTCATGTAGGAGAGGGAAAACAAAAAAGATAGTGTGAGAGGAACTAAACCACCAGGAAGCAACGCCAACAAAAATAAATGAGAAAACAGACAGATTTGCCATCCTCATGTTTAGGACATTGATGCAATCCCATTCTATCTAATGCTAATCAAATAACTCTGGTCAACTCAGCATCTGCCAACAACACAGATATTAGATGACCCAATGTGGAATAAAACACTTCGGATACACACCTAGAAGCTATAGCCACTGCAAAATCACCAGCTGCTTATTATAAGTAAACAAGTCAGACTCAGTTGTGACTATAATGACAAGCAATGTCAGAGAACCATGGCCAGTAAGAAAGGGTCATTTAACGCACAAGACAAATCAAGTAAGAGACATAACATCAAAAACAGGGAGTTAGATTATCCTATTTAGTATAATAATATATAATTTCATAATATCCTATTTAATCTAATAATATATTACTTCCTTCATAATTTATAATGGCAACCCAAAGAGCTTCCTTTTCCCCCCGTAAAACTGCCAAAAAGTGGATAGAAATTTTATTAAATTCTAAGTTTTTACTGTCAGCTAATACGCCACTGCCAAGCAATAGATAGCATAAATAGCAATGTTTTAAAAACTGAATTGATCATTGAATCGGAATAAGAAACAGTTTAATAGTCCATCTGTTATGGGAACATTTTTCATTTTTTAAATTATATATATATATATAACATTTTATAATCAACTTAATACATATACTATAAAAAATTAAAACAAATATAAATATATTAAAAAATGAAATTAGAATAACAATTTTATATGATAATTTTTATATTCATATGGAATATGAATTTTTTTTATAAAATAAGAATTCCCCTATCAGTGTTTATAAAAATAAAAAATCTTTGGAGATGTAAAATTATTTTAATTATTTTTTAATTGATTGTTTTTATTATTATTATTATTTATCTTATTGATATCAATTAAAGTTTAACTTTTTTATTTTGAAATTTAATTTGTTAGAAAAGAAGGAATAGATGAAAATAGAGCAATCCTCTATTAAATATAACTGTAGGTGTAGAATATAACATGAGGAGTCTCGAACAAGCGGCCACACCTTGCCCTAGTAATCCTTTGGTGCTGGGTTCCCCACCTATTGGGGCCATTTTGCAAATTAGGCCTCATGATGACAAGTGATGTGGCAGAATTTGAAGCTGCCACATCACTTGCAATCAAATTGATTTATCCAGTCAACTTCTGAGTTTGGCCAGTTCAAGTGTCTGGTTTGATCACAAATGGTTAGAGCTTGGACCAGACCATGGACCAATTTCTGCTCCAAACAATTGAACCAACCAGTCTGGTTCTCATAACCATGATAAATAAACAACAAACTTTATGGAATATGAATCACGTTCAAAATGATTTCCAACACACCCACTTGATCAGTGTTTATGTTAAAAAGGCAACAGTTTACATTTAATTATTGAGGCCAGGTTACATTTTAACTTCAACGTATTATTTATTTTCCTTTGTCTATTTTCTCACCCATCTCAAAAGATCTTCTATTTGTACACTCCTCGTGTTCTTAGGTTTGCCTCCTTGCTGGTTTTAAAATTTCCATTTTGTTAGATAGCCACCAAGAAAACATACCCCAGTCAAATAAATAAATGTTACCAAAACAGCATCACACACAAAAGAACTTGCAGCTATAAAAGCAATAACAGCACTTCTGTTTCCAGAAAAAAAGCCATAACTTGTCCTGATATACATATGACTAACTAAACGGGAAAAAAAATGAGATTTCATCCAAACTATGCTTAGAATCATAGCATTCAATATAACTAAATGAGTCCATACAATTAAACATCGGCTAGAAAAGTAATAAAAGCACACAAAGAGAAGAGAAAAGGATTTAAGAAAACATTTATCATATACCATGTCATTCTTGAGTAGAAAATTCAAAAATCTCCCCCACTCGTCCTGGTCACGCGCATTCTTTGGGGCAGGACGTAATGAAAACTGAGGCAATCCAGAAAGACTTAACTTCTTCTTTGGAAGTATAGGATTTATGTTCCATTCTGAAGGCCTGTTGATATTTACAGGTTGAGATTTATCACTCAAACGACCATTGTATGTTTTGATTGATCTTCAAAAGTTTTAAACATAGGTAATAATTAAGTAAGAATTAAATCAATCTTAAAGCATCACAAAACAAATTTTTACGAGATGCATGTATAAAAGAATTTTACCAAAGATTTTTTTCCCCCTCTGATCTTATCAGCAACAGAAATATTCAGCTCTAGTATGAATTATAAAAATAGTATGTTGCAGTGTAGGTTGACCACATTTTGACAGATTTAAATATTCTTTAAGCATGCTCACTAATTTTTCTTCTTCCAGATATATTGTTGGCCACTTTGGTAAACTCTCTAGTCAAGTTGTTATTTATGATCTGTGTTCAGGGGATTAAATATAAATAGAGAAAATGGGAGTTAGCTTCAACTTTTCCCCCTTTTGTAGGCAAATTTATTTTGGCAATGATTACATTCTCCACTGATTTGCATCATCCTCACATGCTATATCATACAATGAACGTATTGGACTACTATTTCCTTTTGAATTAAAAATGCTATTTTATTAACATTAGAGATATTGATAAAAAAATCAAAACACCATTTTGGTCTTTTACAATTTCAATATTTCTCAATTTAATCCCTTATAAAATTGTCTTCTCAATTTGATCTCTTACATATAAGTATTTCTTATTTGGACCCTCACAAATAAGATCATTATAAATATTATCCTCATATCAATCTATTGTATAAGAAATTAACAAATGTAATGATATATAAAAATACTTTTTTCATAAGTTATCACTTAGTCACCATTATATAATACATAAATTGATTGTTAGTTTTATTGACAGTAGATTAACAAAAGGATATTATTGATAATGATTTTATTTGCGAGAGACCAAATTAAGAAATACCTATACGTGAGACATTAAATTGAGAAAACAATTTATAAGGGACCACATTGAAGAACACCCCATCTGAGGTAAACCAATCATATTTTTCACTTAACAGCTTAAGTGTTTGCATTAAAGTGGTTTTTGACATGGTATCAAATCCTCTATGACCAAGTGGTGAATAATTTAACGTTCAACCCTTGCTGCCCCTATTCTCCTAATTAAATAAAGTTTTAGCACAAGATATGGTGAGCAAGTTCCTTGTCCATGCTTCAATCCCAAAGGGATTTTGTTTGAGAAAGCATCTTAGAGATATTAATAAATCCGATTCATCTTGTGAAATTTCAATTTATTACATCTTGAGGGTAAGTGAGTAACTTTTACGAGCCATAATTTACTTTAACCTTTTGGAAGAATTTAGAAATTAATTTAATTAACCCAAATTTTGAGAGCAGTTAGTGCTGCTATAGAATAGCTTATATTTAGTACTAACCATTTCCATAAATTTATTCTTCACCGTATATATAACATAAAGTACAACTCCTTTCCGTACTAAAACCTACCACTTACTCTGCAAGAACTTTATTTATGTCATTCATTACTTTCTTTTGTGAGTGCGCACACACACAGACACGCACACACATATATATCAGAATAATCATGAAGCTGAAATAACTCTATATAATAACTTTAGAAGGAATAGGACCTCGTATAATGCAATTTCAAAGATAATATAGAGCCAATAAAGATAAAATCTCATACAGTTCAG
Source organism: Erythrophleum ivorense (assembly GCA_026724425.1). Lineage (NCBI taxonomy): Eukaryota > Viridiplantae > Streptophyta > Magnoliopsida > Fabales > Fabaceae > Erythrophleum > Erythrophleum ivorense. The sequence goes on from JAIUCV010000278.1 coordinate 762,269, forward strand.
CCGGTGGGTCAGGGCACTTTGTGTGGCATATAATTTTCCGATCTTTTCTAAGGAGAATGCTGCTCATCTACATAAAATTGGAGGGGGAAAAAGGGTTAGTTTCTATAAGCCATATTGCATTATGAATAGAAAAATAATCTTGTAATTGCATTTCATTGCCCTGAACAAAGTTACAAAATTGGCCTTTAAATCTGTTGAGGTCGCTGTCGAGATTGTTGTCGCCTTGGCCTCGCAATATACACAACATATTCACATACAAAGTAGAGAATGTATATTTTTTACATATGAGAGTTTGATATATAATAGAACAAAGGAGCTTGGTTCATATAGGAGAGGAAAAAACTCTCATCACTTAACCCTTCGGAACAAATAGGAAAACAAACAAACAAACTATTAACAGAAGAAAATTTTCAACTCGCAGGTTTCACTAGAAAAACTATCCATCAAGTATTAAGCATCATGCAACACGAGGAATAGAGATATATAAGTTTGGCTCGTATAGAAGAAAAACGAGTAGAAATAAAAAAATACACTCTCGCGTCACTTGACCCTTCCTTAAAGAAGGCTACCAACATTAGGTGCAAGATGAAACGAGTAAACAAACTAGAGGCGGAACAAAATATTCAACATGGGGGTTTCAGTAGAAAGAGAAAGACTATCAAAGAGCATCGTGCAACCGGAAACACCAACTATCAATAACTGATCCCTGGGAATAAAAAGATAAAGCTTCCACCTTCAACTCAGGGGTTTATCCAAAAGGGGAAACCCTAGAAATGCAGTGGCCCTAACAATGTCAAGCGAACACAGCAGTGAGACACAGAAGAGAAAGAAAGGGACAAGCCGGCGTTTCCGTAAATAGCAACATGAAGAAGTTAGAGGGGGAAGTTTGGTTACGGAGAAAGCGAGAGTCCGAGAAAAGCGAGGAATGAGGGGGAAGAGTGGGGAGACTTGGGTGAGAAGTCAGGGAGAGAGGGATGTGACCGTCGGTTTCAAGAAGGCAGAGTGGCACGCCAGAGCCAGGGGGGAGGGGAGTGTAATTTTTAAGATTTTTTGTGTTTTTAATTTATTATCTTTCGTATCTAACAAAATCAATCTTGTTAACGTCAAGTCTGGGTTGGCCGAATGCTTTTGGGGGGTGAGTCGAGTGACGTGGCAATTCAAAATCACTTTGACCATGTAGGCAGAAATTCATGGCACATCCTCTTTCTAGCGGCAGAACATGGTAGCTCCTCAAATTTGCATGACAGTGGTCCATACAAAAGAACAGGTTCTAGAAATCTAAGACAGGATTTGAATATTATTAATGATGATGATTAATAGAGCTAAAGCATTTCAGTCTAACTTCACAGTGATATGATAGCGATCCCAAGTGTGATTAACTTATAATAATCCTTTGCATTGTTAACGCTTCCTTGTGAAAAGAGATGACGAAAGGGGCATTAGAGTCAAATCCATCAACACAATCATTTTCTATTATCACTCCAATATCAACGTAACACTTATCATGAAAAGAAAAGAAAAAAAAAAAAAAACCCTACTATTATTAACATTTAAACCTAAGTTGACATATTCCTTTTCAAATCTTCCAACAAAAATAAATAATAAACGTTCCTCGAAAATTACCAAAGTTAATGATCGCTATAATTGTTTGTATAACCGACAAACCAATTATTATAACTATTCTCTAGCTAACCATCGTTATGTCTTAGTCACAATTCTTATTATACCACCGCAACACTAGGATGACTACAAAAAATACGAAAGATAGTCATTAAAGAAATTGAAACCCAAGAACAAAAAAAAAAAAAAAAAAGGAAACAAATAAGCACCCACACTCATAAAAAAAAAAATAGAAGAAAACACTTACAAGAAGAGGAAGAAGTTTATTTCCAATAATAAAGAGAAGATTTGGTTCTTCCACGATTAGAACCACATAGAGCACTCACTGAGGAAAATTATATCTACCCAATTTTATATAAATCTACTAATAATATTATTACTTTTAAGGAATATATAATGAATTTATAATTTATTTTTTATTAAACTTATAAAAAAAGAATGAAATGAAAAAAAAAATTTCTCTCTTTTTTGTTTTCACTTCATTTATGTCATTAATTATCACTTTATCCACGGTCTTTTTCTTTTTTCTATTTTTACTTCTTTTTGTGAAAAAGAAAATACTCATGTTAAGTATTTTATTTTTTAGTGTTTGATAAAAAAATGAGAAAACACTCCTTAATAACAATAAAATTACCCCAAATTTTTTAATTATAGCAAAGTACATACTTAGATACTAGTGAATAATAATAATAATAATAATAATAATAATAAATATTTTTAAATTTTACTTAAAAATTTTTCATTTCCTTTAAGTATTATTTGGTTAAAGGGTTTTGGAGGGGAGGAGAACGCTCTCCCTTATTTGATATGGAAAAATTGGACGAGAGGTGCCTTCTCTCTCCTCCCCTCCAAAAGTGGAGGTTTTTAGAGGAGAGAAAAAGTTTTTGATTTTGTTTGACTAAATTGTCTTTACTTTATTTTTATTTTAAATATAATATAAATTTTATTTTTTTAATAAAGTTTAATATAATTTTTTATAATAGAAAGTAGGAAAAAACTTTTTTTTAATAAAAATATCTTTAAAATAAAAAAAAATTAATTCTAATATCATAAAAATATAATTGTTCATTAATCCCTCCCATCCCATTTCCTCCTCAATCAAACAACATATCATTAAAATCTCTCCTTTTCGTTGAACCAAACACTCTCTTACCTTCTCCGCTTGATACCAAACAAGACAATGCTTTTGAGAATAGAAGTGAAAAAAATGGGAGGATTTAAATTTGATCATACGTATATCAAAAACTGTCTAATAATTATATTAAAGGATTATCACTTGAGCTAAAATGTGTAAGTCCTGCTCAAAAGTTTTAGTTTTTAAGATATTGTATTGCCCAAAATATAAACAAAGTCATATTGTGAAATTTTTAATCTTGATATTTTTGATAAAATATAAATGGCAAAAGTTTTCATAATCAAAGATTTAAAATTTAAATAATCTATTAAAGAATTAAAATTTAGTTTTCTATACGTATAGAGAAAATAAATCTATGAATATAATCAGGAAGTTAAAATATGTGATGCGAACATCATAATACTCCTTAATTATAGGCGCTATAATGCGCGACTTTCAGTTGATGTTCTAGAATAACCTTTCTTTTAGTTTTGATTTTAGAATGTGATCTTTTATTCTTTGCACTTTTTTGTGTTATAACCATTCTTCCAATAATTTTTTTTTTGGGTTAAAATAATGGGACTAAAAGTTCTAAGAAAAAGAAAATATCATGGCGGGGCATAGAAATCCCCACTGTATCATAAAACAAATACAGGAAAAATTCACTCAATTATTCCTCTTGAATATTTAAAATTACGTAAAATTAGTCTAAAAATTTTGACTTAAATAACATTTACCAAGTTATTTCTCCCCTCGCCACTGGGGCCTTAGTTGGACCCCCCAAAAAAAAATGTATTGCTATTTTAGAAAAATAAATAGATTTAATTTTGTGATGATATTACCTTTTTTTTTTCTAGAATATTCTGCCCATCGTAATTGCCCTCGCCAAATTTCACACTGATTTAAAATTTGATCCTTTTTTTACACTAATTTAAAATTTGATCAAAACCATCAATGCTGCACCCAGGATGTGTTTGAAGTTGGACAGGTGCTCGTGTGGACACAAGGAATACAAAAAACTGGGCATGTCACGGCCCCTGAGCAGAAAGAGACAAAGAAGGAGGAGCATTTGAAAGCTGGACCTCGAGCTGCTTCAACGGGGGAGCAAACTGAGGCCTACCGTGATGACAAATAATTGGACCTGTCATCAGGACCCACTAATGATTGGAGATATTTTATTTTGGCATTAGGAATAGTTACTCTAGTTTTTCTTGTTTTGTTGTTTGCCTCATATGTAACAGAACTTTTAAATTTGCTCTCTTGTTAGCAGGGAGTGCAAGTGTTGAGAATGTATGGGCATCTAGCCGCCATTGGAGTATTCTCTTTACTCCTAGCTGAGTTGTTTCCTTTTATTTTCAATCAACTGCATTTATGTTACTGTTTCTTTTCCTCATCAATTTTAGCTAGCTGATTCTTTATGTTGTGTTATCTGAGAATGATTTTCACAAGAATATAAATGGAAACAAGAATAAAAATAAAATTTTATGGTATAAATTATGTATTATATAACATAAAAAGAAAAAGAAATGTTATTCCAATTATATGTTTGACAAAATGAAAATAATGCAAGAAAAAAAAAAGCTAAGCAAATATTATAATATGCTTAAGATTAAAAAAATTATAAAATATTCATTTGTGCAAGCTAACTGGAACCCAAACTGTAGGGATGGCAGTGTCATTTCAAGGGTAATTTCATCTTTATCAACTTGCAGTCCATGGGGATGCCCAGATTTCATCAAGTTTCAGATGGAAATGCTTTAAACCGAAATGGTGAAATGAAACTTCAGAGGGAAGGGAATCAGAAGCATCACCATGCAACCAAACATGTACCAATTAAGGAATGCTTTTCCAATTCCCTTTCCTGGCCACCAACTCCTATTAACCAAACATAGCACTAGTTCATCACCTAACAATTCGTTGCTTTCATTATTGAACATGGCTGAAGGAACCCGTCTCCATATACTGGAGGAGTCACATAAAGAACTAGAACCTCCTATCTCTAATCATATTTCTATCACTGCATAAGAAGAATCCAACCCCAAACTCATACATAATAGCAAACGCTCTTGGAATATAATACAGTTTAAAATGACATTGCTTTAGTGTTAATCTACAATCATTTAAGGACATTGTCGTCAAGAGAAAAAATCTGTATATCTACATGAATTTACTCGTTAGCAACTGACTCTAGTTCTACCCTCTTGTTGGTGGAGGCAGCAGTACTAAAATGAGGCTTAGAGGGGAATACAAAAACAGAACTTGAAGAATTTGAAGGTTGAAATGCTCCTGAATATCTCACTGAAGTAATGGAAATTTTAGGTAGCTGTAGAATACCGGAGGCAAGTGGCACAAGTTTATAACTGAGAATCTGCTCAGATTTCGGAAGAACAAATATAGTGTCATTATGAGACCCAGATAACACAAAACTTTGTGCATCTCCTAGTGAATATTTGATTTCTTGCAGTAACTGCGTCTGGTTTAATATTTTAACATGGTACGTGAAGGGATCTCCTAGGATGGCATAAGGAGGGCACTCCAAACTCACAATCAATGGTGGTAACTCCACAATTATATCTGGCAGCTTTTGTTTAGTCACAGCCCAAGGTACTGTCTGGGTAGACATAGATTGCTCTTCAAGCCCCAAGTCCCTCCTCCATCTCAAACACACAGTTCCTGGTCTGATCTTTGAAATGTTCACGTTGGAAGTGATTGCGAATACCTTCTTGAACTCTTCCCCAGGCACAAGAAGAGAGGAGTTTGAAAGTTCCGAATTTCCATCTTGAATAGAGCATGTCCTTTCAACAGCATCATCTTCTGCTTCTATCGAAATGGACTGTAACCTTATTGACACCTCTGCGCAATTCTTTGCACTAACCATGAGCACAATTTTCTCGTTCAAGGGCAGTGATTCTGATTGATCAGACTCCAAGGCTTGCTTGTTCCTTGAGAGTAACAATGGGTCCCTTCTGAATGGCATTAAATAATGATGACTAAGAACAACAGCAGCATTTCCTTCAATTTGCAAATTCTTGTGGACATGAACCTTTTCTGAATTTAGTTCATCACTGTATGGAGTATAACTTAAAGATACATAAAGCATGATAGGTTTAGGCCGGTGCCACTTGATTTCTAATTTGCACGTCCAGGAGTCTCCATTTTTCAGGAAGGGAACAGAAATTAATCCAAATGATTGTTGTATTTTCTTTATTTGGTCAGAATCTAACTGCAATTCATTTTCCCCTTCTTGTCCAGTTATACCAAGCAGCTCAACATGATGACTATCCATAGAATACAGTTCAGATTCTCTTGGACTAAACAGGCCACCTCCCCTCACATCCACAAGATTGATCTTCAACTCACCAGAGTAGACATCATGTCCCCTGGCGATTAGAGTTACAGGTACCATGAAGATCTCTCCTACTAATGCAGGACCAAAAGCACCAAGACATAGATCTACCTGCGGATCTGGTTCTTCAACCTGGGATGACTTTAAACCAGAGAATGCAAGAATAGGATCTTTTATTGGAAGAGTTTCTACACTCTCCTCCGATGTGCAGAGAGCTAAATTATCCAGAGAAGCAGGGCTTTCAGCTATGCAGCATATTGTGAAGTGCGATCCAATTTTTGCAATAACAGACAAGCATTCAAGTTTTCCACTTTGATCTGGAAGAACCATATAGTTGTCTCAGATCACAATCAACAGAAGATGGCTAGAGCAAAAGCAATCAAGTTGGATTGGCTAGAGTGAAAGCAATCAAGTTGGATCCTCTCTAGTCACCTCAGCAATGGAAGAAGGTGCAATCATGGGTTTTAAACTTTTTTTGTTTTTAAATAATTTTAGGTCAAAATTGTAAGTTTCAAGATAAAAATTGTAGTTGTGAGAGAAAACTACACTTTAAAAAATTTTAACTGTGTTATTGCATGGCTAAAATTTTTAAAACGTAGTTTTCACTCACAGTTACTATTTTTGACCTCCCAATTACAATTTTTATCTTCGAAATTACAATTTGGAACCCAGAACTTAAAAAAAAAAAAAAAGATTTTTAGCCTTGATTGGATCCTCTATCTGTTTTGGAAAGCAATACTGCTAATGGTATCAGAAGTACATGCTTCAAGGTGAACATGAAATACACAGAGCCTATTTAAACCCAATCATTGGTTGTGGAAATAAAATGGCCACAACTATGCCTTCAAAATGAACTGAACGGATAATTAGAACAATGTGAACTGTTGTTAAAAAACAAAAAGTATCTCATTTACCAGATTTGATGTCATAGGTCAACCTTAGCCATTTGTTTGATGCTAATGACAGAGAAGGTGACATCTCCATTCGGCACTGTTGAACATCAATAACTTCAATTGATTGAGGTTTTCGAGCATTTACAATGGTAAAGTTACAATCAGATTGGTTGAACTGGATATCCAATTGGTCAATCTCAATGGTAAGGGGTAACTTGGAAAGAAGTGATATTGTGACCAGGGTTGATGACCCAGGCTTGATTGCCTGCTCATGGAAAGCAACCGAAGCAAGCAGCACAAACCTAAGGGGACTGACAAGATCAACATCAAGATGAAGTGCTTTATCTCCAGTTATCTTGAGATTATTGAGGCGTTTATTTGATGTCAACCCTGATGCTTCATTCACAAGCTCAAAAACCTCCTTCTGTATAATTTCTCTTTGCAGGAGACTCGCAGGACCAGCTGGACCAGTGTCTCTCTGGACACCCATACCAAATGATACTGGTAGTGCAGCCAGTTCAAGGGAATACTCCACAAACTCTTTAACATTGCCATTTTTTATTGAGCACTCTCGTAAGTAACCCAAGACATCCCATAACAAAGTTACCCACCCCTCTTTTCTGTACAGGGTTGCAATACTACTAAATATCTGCTTTGCATTACTAAAATCACCTTCAGCAAAATATTCTTTGGCCATCTGGAACCCACAATAGGAGCCCATTCTCTGAACTTTAAGATTACTGTAAGATTCATAAGCTTTTTTAAGAAGAGCAATAATCTCTAATGAATCTCGGAACCTTCTTCCTTCAGAAACAGCATAGCACATGTACTCTTCATCGGTAAGACTGCAAATCAAAATGAAAAGCTTCACAAGAGAAACAGATCAGAATAAGAACTTGTTTACCACTTAATCAAGACTTACGGTAGCATTTCAACATTATCCCCTTGTTCAAGTAACCTAGCAAACTGACCAACATACAGTGAAGGGACCACTGACTCAGCACCACTATCAATCTCATTAGAGGCTTCTGACATTGAAACTGCAAGTTCCAAAGCTGACCTCTTCTCCCTTAGGTACTGGGCTGCCAACTGTTTCACAAAGATGAGTTGTGATTGATTACACAGTGAACTAAAGTAATCTAAAAACCACAAGAATTACTTCAAAAAGCACCTTTGCAAACACACAGATAAAAGATATTCATAGAAAGACACCTGTTCACATTGCTAATACACACACTCACTCATGGATGGAGGGAGTTTCTTTCCCTGTTGACACTAGCAGCCAAGGAAGAAATGAGATGCCAGGACTAAAACAAGCTGCAAAACATTGAGGTAAAAAGACCGGTATCTCTAGATCCTCCAGTAGGTTATAAAACCCCTAGTTACACAGATTTATGGATTTTAGGAAAATAAAAACTAGATTTATGTCTTTCCACTATGATATAGGAAACTAATTACGTTAGTCATGTCTCTACTTTTTTATTTCCTATTTCTAGTACCAAGATCTTCACAAACCAAGGATGTTTTGAGAGGAGAATTCAAATTTCTTTAGTAACCACCTAATTTTTACTATATATACATAGCCATATTTTCCTCGAGATTTTCTGCATTCTAATTTTCACTCCTACCAAGCACACCCTAAATGAAGGAGTCTAATAAATCAAATTAGATGGAAACCAAAGTGTAAAAATTGTTAGCAAGGTATCTATAGCCCCATAAAAGGCCATATTCTTTCCATTCTGAATACTGTTACGGTAATTTATTGGTATCATTATTCCAATAATGCCATCATGCATGGATTTTACATGTGGCTCATTATTGTTACCAGGAAAGTTCCTGACTAGAATTGAAATCTCTATACCAGGATACTATGTTATGAAACCAATAATTTCAAGTGCTTATGTTGAATAGAAGTGGTCTAGTCATTTGCTTCTAGCAACATATGCAGTATGATACAAATGTTAGGAAGTAAAGGGCTGCTCACTTGGTAGTAATAAGCTGGATAACATTCCCACTCAGACAAAGGTTTGGCTGAAGAGCCTAGGACAACAGGTGAAAAACTTTGAAAGTTTTTTGAACTTGTCTCCAACAACTCTCCAAATACCAAAAACTGCCTACTCATCCATTCCCAGTGAAGAAATATTACTTCTGGAACCCCAATAAGCTTTCTGTATGCATTCTTGTGCTGGCGGAACCATGTAACTGCTTCTGTAACCTTCCCACTATGCAGTAACAAGGTTGATATCTTGAAATGCAATTGTTCAGCAATAGTTTTTATCTCAATTAAGCGTTGTACCGGTGGCAATCTTGTTGATACCCCAACAATCTGTATACAGGGTAATATAGGCAGAAAATGCACATAATGAAATTCAGCTTCACAGAAATCAAAGTAAGAACTAAGACATAACAAGTTTGAACGTGTAAACTTTATCCAATAATTCAGGACATGATGGAGTAGACCATATAAACTATCCAAAGTCCAAAACAATGAAGGAATACTCAGTCAGAATTGCATGCTCCAAAGATAATGGACCAACCAGGCACCACAGATGCTTTTGGGAGGATGAGAATAAAGCTCCCTAAGAGTTTCTGACTTGAAGAGCAAAATATGAGGCATGCTGATTCATTTCATGGTGGCTGTGTTAAGAAAAGCCTTATGTTTGGAAATACAGATCCAAGCACAAAGGATAGCTAAATTACATGCATTATGGTCATCCATGTCATGTAAAAGATCAAGTTAATTACTTAAACCTCTAATAGTCGTCCTCATATCCATGACATAAATATAGAGGTGAACAATTATGTACAGCAGCATAGTCATGAGTTAAAAAATGCTGTACCCATTTTGCTTTGAAATCTATATAGCCATATTACTTTTATGTGCCTCCTAAGCCAAGATATTGCACTAATGATCAACTAATTTTCTTATTGATATTAAAGAAAAGACAATTATGAGTTTAACCTCTTATTAGTTGACTTTACCAACAGAAGGAAGGGGGGGATATAACACCACAGATAGCAGCCGAGCTCTGGGGATTTACCATCAACAATGAAATACATTAGTATATGCAAACACAAGAAGTTTAAATCTAAACACACCTCTCGTAGTGTATGATAAGCCTCCTCATAAAATTTCAATGCTTCAAGCCAGTCACTTCGGAACTCTGCATATACAGCAACCTAGCAATTCATAACATCGAGATAAATAATGCACAGTTGCACAAGTTCACATAAATAAATTGCATAGAATGATAGAAACATCAAATACTCATCGGACATCATATAGTATGATAAATGATAAAGTCTCCAGTCTCTTTTACTTTTAAAATACAAAGATAAACAGTATATATATACATCATAGAGACACAGAAAAAATATACATACAGGAATTAGTGAATACGTTTTATCTGCATGCATTTTAGAATTTAGATCAAATAAAACATGAGAGGATAAAAGTAAGATCACGTATTTCTGACTGAAGCCAATAAAATCCATTTCAACTTCTGATTTTCATAAAGTGTACAGCAAGCAGGAAAAATCTCAGTTCCTTGACATATTAGTTAAGTGGTTACTTATAAGAAACTTAGTAAAAGTGAATTCTTACTTTGAAGCAGTAACGGACGATTAACTCAACAGGGCTAACACTCTTCTTTTCTATTCGCAGCCTAATCCTTTTTCCTTCGTCACTGTAATATGTACTTGCTAATTCAGCAAATGTGTTTGCCAGCCTACACAAGAGCAAATGTTGCGCATGATGATAATGCTGTTAATGAGGAAACAATCAAAAGAGTTAAAAGTTCCTGAAACAAAATGAACTTTGCATGCCTGCTGATAGAATGTTTGAGTTCAGATGAGTCATTTGGTTGAAATATAAGAACATATTTCGAATCAACTTCAGCACGCTTTCGTAGAGCAATCATTCCATCTTCGCTGATCTCTTCTGCATCAAATACCTAGAACATATTACTACACACGCTATAACTATTAATAGCACAGAAAATAGTAATATGCTTGATTCAGTTTACACTCAGCAAAGCAAAAATCAAAAATTAAAAATTAAATAAATAAGTATATTTGAGGAGTCTATTGTGTATTATTAAGATCCAATCGAGTGTAAAATTTATTTTTTTTAATAGTCTTCAATTGAATAGGAAGCAATCTCTATTTTGCTCGGAGAGAATGAGCAAGAGAACCAGTAAAGTAAACTAACCACCGGCATCCGAGTGAACGACTACAATAGCCAATTTGATGTTCCTGGGACGAATCACAGCTCTGACCAGAAGCACAACCCATACAGATATGAAGCCAAATCAAACAAGCAACACTATAGCAGGGTCAATAGGCCAAAATTTTCTAAATTTACAGGAAAATAAAAAATGCCGAACCAAAAATGCGAAAGTGAACAAAAGTAGAGAAAGGCAGAAATTATAAGTCTGGTGAAGAGCATTCGTACTTGATGGAATCGAGATCGGAGCAGAGCTGAAGCCAGTGAGCAGGGTCCCCAAACACATGTTGAGCAGGGAATAGAAGGGCCAGCACGGAGGGTAGCCTGGTCCGGTGCTTGAGCAACCAGGCTCTCTTAAGAATGCCAGCTATGGAGGATGGAGGGGAGGTGGTGTTAGAGTTAGAGTCAGAGTCCTTGTTCTTAGAGAAGAGACGGATTTTGGATAAATCAGGCAAGGCGAGGGTGTTGATGGGTGGATTCCCAGAGAGGAGATGGGTTGAAATTAGGGTATGCAGCTCTGGGCACCCCACCATCGATATCAATGTCACCGGCGGCGTGCGCAACTCTTCTGGGTATTCTTCCATTTTCCCGTCTGGAAAATCTGGAGCCGCTCCCAAAAGAATTTAAGGAAACTTTCCGGGCCTTAGTATGAATGACACAGAAAGACTGATATGATATAGCCCACAAAGCCCATTGAAAGGCCCACTCCTAAGCACGAAAAGATGAATATTTGCATCTACGATACTTAAAAAATTATTGAACACAAATCTTAATGTTAAAAATATTTTGACAAATTCTTCGTACACAAATATGGGGGACGTCATCGGTGTGGGAAGTCGGCAACAACTTGGTTTTCTTTTCTTCTACCTTTGTCTTCTTCTCATGCTTTTCTTTCTCCCCTGCTAACTTGTCGGTTTGGATCCATAGCTGCTATACAAACTCAGTTAATCATCATAACTTCTCACCAAAAGTATTTTTTATATTCACATTCTTCAAATTTAGATTCATACTCAATTTTTATTTTAAAATTAGATTATGTATCTTTTATCAAAATTAATTTATTATAAATAACAATAGTATTAATAATGAGTGTTCAGTGCTATATAAACCTATTCACTATTTATTACTGCACCGTAGAGAAATCCTGCTAGCAATTTAAAAATGTAAACTTGCCCATTATCGTGCTTATGAATATGTTGTTGCACTACAATCTTCGTTGACCATCCCTTGTAACTCATCGTGCTTAGATGAAAATAACAATATATCCATTTTTTTGGGGGTAATATTCAGTAAATATATATCTTAGTTTCTTATATATATATATATATATATATATATAAACTATTTATAATTATTTTTAGCATAACATGTGTGTATATATATTCTTAAGTTGTTTAATAAATTTTACACTCAAAGATATCACAAATTTAGATTGTAATAAGAGGTCAATTGACCAAACAGCTCTTTTCGAAGTTCAAACAAGCAATTATTTTGAGTAAAAACTTCGTTTAACTCTGTTAATGTTGACTTGGTTTACTAAAAGATTAAAATCTTTAGTTAATTAGAGAGATAAAGAGAGTTAGTACCATAAAATAATATGGCATATTAGCCTCCTTCTGTGTATTCAGGACCTTTGTCAGAAGCTTAATATTAATTAATTAGTGTATGTTCAATGACGTAAGAAGGATGATTTTGTTGATAATGAAATTTAAAATAAATTAATGTTTTAATAAATCATTGAATTATAATAACAAATAATTTACAATTCAATCATTTGACGGTGATTAATACAAGATAGAACCAATTTTTAAAAATATGTAAAAAGTATAAATATATATGATATTTTTATAGTTGAATTGATACATATATTATAAAATAATATTTAAAAATATTGAAATTAGATAAAATATTTATATATGACAATAAATTTATATAAAATAAATTAAATAAAGTCGAATAAATATCTTAAATTTTTATTACAGAATGTCAAAATTTTGATTTAAATAAAAAAAATATTTTGATTGATTCAATATTAAACTGTTCGATTTTTATTAGTTTTTATAAATTTTAGTCAATTGATCAATTTTTTGTTAAATTAATTTTTAGAATCAACCAAACTGTGATTATAATTAACTTATTAATTTTTTGATTTAACCAACAAGTTCAATATGATTTTCTGAACTATAGAATAAACAAAGAGAACTTCATATGTCTTTGTACTATTAAAAAGTACACCTATCAGTTTATTGCAAGTTAAGCTGGCTTTCGTCGATCGCAAAGGGAAGATTTTTCTTATTGGCGTTTGATTTTGACTTACAGTTTCATTCTCAATCAATCCACAAGTTCAAATTCAACATACATAGGAAGTGACATTTAATAGTACTTTTGTCATCAACTTGTTTCAATCGTTATTATTGTCTGGCCATAAATTTTGTATTCTTTTCTATATAATCTATTGACTTTGGAGTCAACTCGAGATTTAAAGTATCTTTCAGAACAAGAAAAGAGAACTTAAGCAGGTAACCATAATATTTATATATGTTAAAAAGTGACATTGACTTCCTTAAAAAAAAAAAAAAATTCAAAAGAATTACCGTTCAGTCATTTTAGCATGAATTACACAAGGATATCTGTCAAATATATAGTATAACATGTCTCTGGAAATTCACTATAATTGATCGTAGGTATAAGTTTCTTAGAAGGCGTCGGCAATGAAGATTGATTCCATATATTGGTAATATCAAAACAGAATGTGTTGCGTGTTACGTCCTATATATGTCACAAGTCTCAACATAGAAAGAATTCACGTCTATAAAATACAGTGACATCGGTTTAAAAACATAAAAATAGTAGACAAGAGCGCATGTTTTACTTTCAATTTGCGATTTGTGGAGGAATAGAATTTAGTTGAATTAATTATATACTAACATTTTAAAGGGAGACTAAGTTTAAGTCGTACATACATATATTAAATCAGTTGAATGTAATAAATATATTTTGTTAATATTTTTAAAATTAAACCAGTCTCATTAGATTGAGTAAGTTTATCATTTTACCTTTAATTGAATTGATAATAATTAAATATATTTTTTAAAACATTTATATATTCAAAATTATAATGTAACGAATAAATATTTTCAATTAATTTTTTATCAACTCAACCAGTTTTTAATTGGTTATTTGACTAATTAATTTTCTGGGTTGACTTGAGCCAGCCAAATTTGATCTAATTTTTATGACAATGTTTGTATTATTTATTTTCAACTGACTTGTTCCCTTCTGAATATGAGAATGAGCTTTCTAAGGAATGGATCGTTATTCCATTCAATTAGACGGATATTATTTTGGCTTATTTTCATTTGGACTGCCATTACACATTGTATTCGTGTCAACCAAATGCCATCTCAAGTGTCACTTTATAGCGTATATCTCATGTCGTGGATGCATTGAAATAAGATTTAGAAGAGGGAACCAGTTTCTCTACATCTTCAAAAAGTCGTTGCTTTGTGTTGCTGGTGTAATCATGCCCTTTCGTCTCATCCAATGACCACATCACTATAAGTTGGAGCGTAGCGTTTCAATCAAGCATGTATGCTTAACCACGTGCTGCCACTGTGACAAATGAAGAGCCCAGGAATATTAATATAGATGGCCAAGCCTGTATGTATGCTCGACTGACTCTAAAGTACTAATTTCTTTTTAATGATCCTACATAATTCAAATCAGTTATATAAGTGAAAAGCACAAGAGTCCTAACTTACAGGTGGATTTAGCAAATGTGATTTACTTGAACATGGGGGGCGCAATGGGTGATACTGGTTACTAGGCAACTATTTAAGATACTATTAAAATGCTGGTTCACATTTAATCAATAAGCAATTATGAACAACCTGCAAGGCACCATGCAAACTCCTGAGAAAATGTAATAGTAATAGCATAAATTCACCTCTATGCATCAAATGTTGATTCAAAAACCTACGCCTCAATTGAATAATTTTAGTTGGGTTTTTCTTTTCTTCTTTTGTTACAAAAACACTATAGGAACAAGTAATTTCACAATCCAAGGTCAGAACTTGGCAGGAGGCAACAAGCTAGCATTCATCAATTTCAAAATACAGCATACAACAACCTCAAAATAAGGATGGATTTGATGAGATCTTGGAAGAACCTGCCAGAATAGGTTTGATAGAATGAGATCTTGGAGGAAGTTTCTTGTCACCTACAATAATTTCTTCTCACCCACCAAAAAAAAAAAAAAAAAACCATTGCGTTCACCTTTGATATTAATCCCTTCTCACCTTCCATAATTTCCTTTCAAAGGGACGAACTCAAAGAGGACTTTGCCTCTTGTAACGTTCGAGTGAAATATTGAACGAGGGAAGGGGATTTTGGCTTTCAAGGGGACAAACTCAATGTTGTGTTTAGAGGGCTGAGGGAGGAGATTGAAACGTTGCGTTCCAACTTATAGCAACGTGGCCTCCTTTGTCCATTGGATGAGACAAACGACCATGATTACAAATATCTACAAGTGGCAACTTTTTGAAGATGCAGAGAAAACGATCCCTTTAGAAGAGTGGGTCAATAATCCAAGAAATATCTACAAATCAAACTGTAATGAGCACGTTGCCTTAGACCACTTCACCGATTAATCCCGAACTACCTCCCCGATTTACCACCCACCTACCCACAACCCCTTCTTAATTTGTGCATTAAAATGCTTCAAAAAAAAGTGTGCATGTATATCCCTGTATCAAAAACATTGACGAATTTGTTGCTAGATTTCACGTAGTACATATTGTAAGAATTTTATTAGTATTAATTATATTATTATGGTGTTTTGAATTCGTATGATTATTAATTTATCTTACATATATGTTTTTTTTTTTGGGTTTTTGTCCTTGTTTTAGATAGGAAAGAACAGATATGCAACATGTTTTCGGTGCAGTATTGTGTTTAACGAAATTGTCGTTTCACATTAAAACCAAAAAGGACGTACAGGGATGAAAGTTACCAAATACAGAGTTTTTGGTACAAGAGAACTGAATGCAGGCTATCTAATATTATTTTTTGGTTGTTAGTGCTGCATCAGTTGGTTTGAATGTGTTGTGGCACCGAATATGGATAAACAGATAAGCTTGGGAAGCTAGCTAGCCCCCGTAATTAATGTGTGGTGCAGGGAAGGTGTTTGTCAAAATAGCTCACTCAGAAACACACAAGAGTATGACAATAAATAATATAATGGAAAATTGAAGTGAATATCCACTCAAAAGTAAAAAAATATAAGAAGATTGGGCAGTGAGCATTTAGTTGGCTGTCGTATATGCATTGAAGATATATACTTACGTGATTGGAACTGATATGAGCATATATGAAAGATGCTCTTAATTTAATAGGAGAAAACAGATCAGTTCTGAGCTATCTTCATTCTTAAAACTCACCTTCGATTGGACTTGAATCTAAGGATTCAGGAAGCACACCATTTAGAGTGACCAATAATGGTTTTCGTTGTTAGAAATAAGTCACTAATGATCGAGATCTTGTATAAAGCAAGTGAAAACTACGTTGTGTGTTAGACTGCTAACTGCTAACTGCTAACTCTTGGGATAATGATAGCATGATCTAGAGTGCTAAGCCAAACTTCAATTCCACGAAAATGCTTATGTGTGTGTGTGTGTGTGTATTGCAGGGCAGGGTCCATAGATTTCACCCCTTGAACCATTCACTTTATGTATGTAAAAATTTATCGTTATCGACTTCAGCAAGCAAAAGTACCTTCGTTGAAATAATTAGGAGTGACAAAGCACATTACCAATATTATGTTAAGAAGTTTGGTGATATAACTGATAACTAATAAATTCATTATTGAGAGCTGGAACACATATATAGAGAAAGACAGTATAACAAGAAATTTGTGATCAGTATATTCTACTCATGATCCAAGGTCTGATTCCCCTAGCCAGTAATGGTGCACCATATCAAGACAACTAATTAATATGCCATAATTAGTTTCCACAAATTAACAAACTGAGAAGAATCCTGCAAGTTTTGGGTTTGATTTCGCACATCAATTGAAATGTTGGTTATCAAGTTGCTTTCAGAGAGACTCTCTCTGCATTTAATGTGTGTATAGCTGCATGCTTCCCAAAGAGATTACAAGATATAAGTTAAATATCGTTTTCCAAGTTACATAGAATAATAGTATAGAATGGCTCAAGCTGATATGGACGTACCATCACCATGGGACTGCAAATATTTAAAAAAAATCGCACACATGTCACGCACTTCATTATTGAAGAGTCAAATAGTCACAAGTCACAAGGATAGATCAACATCGATATCGATCCCAGTATATAATGCAGTATACTTGTTAGCGAAAGCAACATATTAATGATTCTTATTTCAGTCGTTATTTTCAACGATGTGGTTGGGAAGATAGCCGTGCAAAATAATCAATTTGAGACTAGTTCTTGTCCTAAGTAATGTGATTATATACGTTTTTCCTTTCCGGGTATAGATATAATATTAAAATTTCTCATAATTGGCGTCATTGCCCGATCAAATTCTGTTAAACATATATACTCATCACCAAAAACAGAAGTTTTTAAAATATTATTTATTTGATTCGTTATTGGAGCAACAAACTACATTCATTATTCCAGCATATTTAGTTTTTATTTTCTTACAGATTTAAATCTCTCAATAATGGGAAATTCTTGTATGTAAACAGTGTTTCCTCAAATATTAATTCTTTTTTTCATACTACTGATGCTATTCTTTTTTTAACCTAAAATTTTAAGTCTTCAATATATTTTATCGTTAGCAGATTATATTCCCTTGAGCTAAGGTAAAATACTTCCATAATAAATAAATAAATATACAATCAACTCTATTACCTAATCCCTCTTTCATGGGCACACGTCTTTCAGCCAAAGGATAATTTTTACACGTCGCATGTACATATAGGTTTATGATAACAGTAATCGTGATTTAAAATTCATGAATATATAAACATTCAAGGATTAACTAGTTTTGTTTAGACTAAATTACACATAATCTCTTGAACTTTGAGTAGAAAAACTCCCCTAAACTTTTAAAATTTGCAATGTATCCTTTTAAATTTTGAATAATTTATGAATGATAATTTTTTAAAATTTCAAATATGTGCATATGACCTTCTAAAATTTTGAATTATTTGTAAATAATTCCCTGAATTTTGAATTATTTATAGATAACTCTCCTCATATATGTTATACTTTCTAGATGGTTATTTGCACATTTCTAAAAGTTGACAAGATTATCTGTATATATCTAAAGTTTATAGGAATTATTTGCATGTTATCCAAAGTTTAAGGAGATTTTTTGTCAATTTTTAAAGTTTATAAAGTTATTTGTACATGATTCAAAATTTAAAGGGTTATATACAATTTTGTCTCTTTTTACATATAAATATACATATGCATTACTTTCAAACTTCAACTATGAAAAAACTAAAAATAAAATCGAACAACTCCTCCGACGTCATCCTCATCAACGCCAACGTTGAAGGGATGGGATTTGTTGGGAATTAAAGTCATTTTCACGCTTTGCATGCGGGAAGAAGAAAAAAATGGAGAAGAAACATAAGAGGCCTTTATCTTGTGTGTCTGTGCTTGACTTAGTATACGGCCTCCCTCATCAAGCCACCTACCTTATCCTCTATGCATTCGCTTCCTATATAATTTTCCATTCGTTTCCCACACTTCAAGTCTCAAAACAACTAAGCTTAGTTAGATTTAGCAGAGCTCGTCACCCTCTTATATAAGCGTCAGGCCTCATGTCATTTCTTAATTTGCTGGATTCTCTTAATTAAGAATTACGCCATAAAATATATTCATCTATCAGGAGAAAAAATCATACTTCTTAACGTCTATTTTAAGCTATACGACTAAAATACCCGACGATCAATAATTGATCATTTTAGTAGGTGAAGAATAAATGGGTCAAAGTACAAATTTTGGGATTAGCACAGTTCCCTCATATGAGGCCATGTGTGAGTATGACTTAGTTAAGTTATATATCTATGCAATTAAGTTAATTACTCTTAAGTCTTAACTCTTATAAAAAGCACCGTAGCTGGTCGAGAAAACGTGTAAGCAAAATATTTTATCATCCCATCTCATTTACGTACGTAGTAGCTAGTGAATATGATTATTATCACAATTATTATAACTGCTATCTATATTAGGTAAGGTCCCAGTTTATGGCGTTTGCTTTGCTTATTTATTCCATGAATGCCCACAAAATTGCTCTCAGAAGTAACTTGACAAACAGTTTATGGGGTTCACATCATGTCCACTTGAGATTTAATTTTATCGTTTCAATTAAGTCACCAATATTAAGTTTTGGGTAAGATATTTAAGGGGACCATTTTGTCAAGTACATTTAGTGCAAAACTTGCGGTAGGTTAGCTGGATTAAACAGCTATAATTAAATGATATTTAATGCAAATTTGTCACCAACTCTCCCCTCTCTTCCTATGTAGCTTTCTTCTTAATTTTGATTTCAGAAGTTGCTTCCCATAGTGTTTAAATTCTTATGTGACCAAGTTTTATATATATATATATACACGCTTATATTTGTGGTATATCACGATCCAGATTGTTTATTTTTTAATGCAAAATATACTTTTGTGTTTTTTTTTAACAATAAAAAAAATCTAGTTTCTATGGAAAATTAATTATTGTATATGCTTGAAATTCCTAGACAAAAATATACCAACTTTCACGTTAAACACCAAAACTATTTTGTTGGACTATAAGAAGAAGGAAATTTTTTTCTCAAAGCATAATTAAAAAACAGTTTTCCGAATAAGTTAAGATGGTTCTATTAGAATTTGGACCAGAAAGCTTCATTCATTGGGTAGATTCATTGATCCTAAGTATATACCATATGTACTCCTTTTTCTATTAGTGTCGACTCGTTGATACGATGATCAATGTATGTGTTTCATCTCACATGTCATGCAATTATTAAGCATAGATTATATTTACCAGCATCATAAATAATTTAAAATTATGCTAATAAGACAAACGTGTGTTTATTTTTATGTGGCAATAATTTGAAAGTTTGAACTTGAAATATCTAATATATTATTGTTAAACTTTCATCATACTTCGTAAGCGTGCTTAACATTGTCTTCTTACTAATGGAAAATATTGAGTTAAGTGTTTAATATAATAATATCTTTCAAAGTGATAAAGAAATATAATTAGAAGGATATATATATATATTTATTTATTTATTTATTTATTTATTTATATTTATATTTATATATATACTGAGATTATATATGGCTGCTTTTAAAAGGTATATAAATTTAAAACCACATATAGATATAAATATGATGTATCTTTTTTTTCTTCTAACATTTGTAGCCTATAAATTTGAAGCAATATCCCGATAACAGTGTTCCTTAATTTAACAGCTAAAAATATATATTTATAAACAAAAACTCTGAAAATCAATTTCCCCATCAAATTTTGTAAGAGTTATCCGAATTTATTACCAAAAAAAATCAAATATGCAATTTAGGATTCATTTTTTAAGATAATTGAATATGTGAAACAAAATTATAATGGCGCACAAAAAAAAAGAGATTTCATTGCCACGTAGTTCACATGGCTATTTATTTTTAGCCAAGTAGTGCATAATATTAGTTCATTGTACGAATTTTTGTTTTGAAATATTATTGGCAACGCACTCTCTTTTGGTCTCTTAAAATTTATAGATATATAATAGAATACTTTCCTCGCCGTGCACGAGGGTCTGATTAATTATAGTTCTTGCCATTACTCGTTAAAATGGCTAATAATTTAAAAAAAAAAATGTTTGAGAGGAGGGATTGAGATTTGAGGTGGTATACTTGCTGTTTGATAGGTTTGGTAGGCTGAATTATACTATATTTAATTTGAGTCGTATGTAAAATTTTAATGAATGATCAAGTCAATTTTAAATTAGAATGTTTAGTCCATGGAGAAAAGAAATCTAATGTTAATTAATCATTTTTTTAATTTTCAGGTTTGATTTAATTAAGCTTATTCGAAATTTGTATTTAATTTACACATTCTAGAGGAAAGCACGGATAATCGAGAAGAGGTGGCTCAAATTCACAATTTATAGAGCAGTAGCCCAAAATGGATTTCAAAAGTTGACTATTCCTCATTGTTAGTGTTTTCGTGTTAACAACACCTTATCTCTTGTTAGCATTGTATGTTTAGAATTACATTCATAGAGTGTTAGTTTGAAATTTCAATCTTATGTTAATGAGGGATAATATTATCATCTGTCTTGTTTCAATTCCCATTCCGATTTACCAGTGACTTTGGTATCTATTAAAGTGTGTGTCAATTCTTTTAATTAAATAAAAAATAACTTTTTCGTATTTAAGAAAAAGTAATAAGAACTTATTTAATTACTTCTTTTCAAACAGCCCTGGTTTAAGCAACATTTCTTTTAAATTTAAATTTTAGAAAAACTTAATAATGTACTTAAATTTAATTTTTACCTTACTTCTTTTTCCTTTCCCAATCCCCAAGACTTATACTTCTTTTGTAACAAATAAATAAATAATGTTTCACTTTCTTCTTATATCAACAATTATATTTATTTGTTATATTTTATACTAATATATAGTTTTAGGACCAATGGTAAAAATACTCTAAAGCCGTATATATTAATATAAATAAATATTTACACAATTTAGACCCTGTTTAACTTTACTTCTGTTCCATTGGCCAAAAAAAAAAAAAAGGAAAGAAAAACTTCTGTTTAATCTAAACAGATATTTACAAGTTTTGGCTTTTTTCTATTGAAATCTCTTAAAAAGAATATGAGTTCGATTCTCTTATAAAACATTATGATATTAAATCCTAAATTTAATAGTAAAGTGTACTCTCAAAATCGTGCATGAAAAAAATAATCTCCTTAACTGTAATAATTAAAAAAATATTAATATCAGATGTTAAACTTAAATCATGGCAAGCTCTTTATCTTAGTAGTCAGGTATGTAATTGGTTGGATTAGTACTTACACACAGTTCATCTTTCGTTAGTAGTAGGTGTTGTTTGTTTTTTTTTTTTTCAAACAATAATATTCGTATATAGCGAAGCAAATTAAAATATAACACAAAAATTGTAATTTTTTTTACCACACACAAGCAGCAAAATTATAATGTTAATAACTAATAAACTAAATTAATATAAAATTTCCTATAAATGAATTGCTGATACCAAAAATGAAAATAATAAATTTTTTTTGGTTGAAATCTTTTGATTGCGCATTAGTCTATGTTATGATAAAATTGAAGTATTTTTCTTTTCTTTTTTTAGCCGAAAGATAAAATTGAAGCATTTACATAAGAAATTTCTTATTGTTACGCTATGATAAAATTAAGAATTTATACAGTCCACGGTGTTTATGTTTTAATATTATATTGTTCTTATTAACTTCACATGCTAATTAGGGCAAATTATTCATTCTTTCATCTGAGAGAACTTTCAATTATATATTTTTCGTTTTAAAAATATACAAAAATTCTCTGAAGCCAAAAGATATATAAAATATCCTTAATAAATAATAATGATGTCGATTTAGTTTAATGAAAATACAGTCATTAAAAATATTTTTAAAATTTTTATATTGATGTTATGTGTTTTGCGTTGAAAATTATATATTTAATTTATTTTAATTTTTTATTAAATTCATAATATTGCTTATGTTTATGAATAATACAAATTTTATTGTTGAAATTGAATTATTATCTTTAAATTGGTTAATTATAAAAAATTACGAATTTTTTCTTTATTTCAATAACTATTTATTTTGTTATTAGATAGTTTTACAATTTGCTAAGTTTAGAGAAGCAAAATATTTCATATTAGTTAATATACATTTAATATTTATTGTGTTATATAAATGATATATATAAAGATATTTTAGTCAAAATATATCTAATAGCATATTTTTTGTTATTTGAGAGATAAGTATAGGATATCTTTTGGTTTTAAAAAAAGGAAAATGAAATTATTTTTAAAAAAAAGTCTGTAATTTCAAAAACTCTTTGAAAAAAATGAAAAAGAGTATAACGTACGCTAAATATTAACAACTTGATGAATATGTCAAGTGAAAAAAAAAACTACAGATAGTGTTATCTTATGAAATTTGGATCTCCTAATATTATAAACTCACTTATATGAGGAATAATTTTGTTTCAGACTTCAGTTTGGAAAAAAAAAATAACTTTTGGTTTGGATGTCTTTTATTATAAAAGTTATAACTGTGTTTAATAATTTTTTATTTAAAGCTGCATCTTTCAATATGCTTTTTAAAAGCATAGTATTTTAAGAAGTGTGTTTAAAGCCAATGCAACTACAACATTCTAATATAGGTTTGTTGTCGTTTGGGCCAAATTATAATATAGGTTGGTTAAAAGTAATTGTTTTCTAGTGAAATCTCATAATGAGATACGGAAAATAGAAGAAAAAGAAAACACGTTTTGATAAACTTTGTAATTTCTCTGTATGCATTATTTTTATATGTCATATATTATTTCCTTTGGATAGGGTTCCAGTCTTGCACATCAATAAAGTATTAAGAGAGCATTTAATGTTACACTACTCTTTCTTCACTTTTAATATACAACAATAAAATATTGGATACTACAGAAAACTTAAAATCAGACAAATTTCAAAGCCGTATCTAATAATAACATATCCTTTTAATACAAAAAGTGATAATATTAAACATCATGTATCTTAATTATAATGTCATAAATATTAAATATAGGAATAAATTTAATAATAAAAAATAATTTAATTTTTATGAAAATAAAAAATAGAAAGTGTATTTTTTCTATTTGACGACTATTATGTCATAATAAAAAAAATAGGCTCAAGTATATCGAGAGTGATGATGCTAATAAATTACTAATAATTTAACAATTAAGATTTGAGAGCATGTTAAAAGAGAAGGGAGTGTGGCTTGGGCTACAATTGAGAATGAGAAATGAAAAAGGGAGAAAAA
This sequence comes from Erythrophleum ivorense, assembly GCA_026724425.1. NCBI lineage: Eukaryota > Viridiplantae > Streptophyta > Magnoliopsida > Fabales > Fabaceae > Erythrophleum > Erythrophleum ivorense. The sequence goes on from JAIUCV010000278.1 coordinate 786,526, forward strand.
CGAAAAGAGAAGAAAGAAGGAAGGAAGGAAAGAGGAAGGGCGACAAAGGCGGACGGCACGCTGTACGCGTGGGCAGAGATCCAGCCTTTCTATAAAAAGGCCCCCACACCCCAAACCTTTCTCTTCAACCATTCCCCTTTCTCTCTGCACATTCTTTGCACCCCAGAATTTGTGTTCACTGTCCTCCCTTCTTTTTTTTTTTTTGGTTCCAAGTTTCTTCTTGTATTATTTGACTGAATCCTTCCTATATAAGTTCGCCGGCCGGTTTCCTTAACGCCAATGGACGTTCGCCGGCGACCTATCAACCCCGTCCGTTCAAGCTCTGCCGGCGAACCACTCAAACCTCAGAGGCTTGCCCACTATACCCCTCAGAAGGCAGCTTCGGATTCGCAGGCGTTGCCATTGATGCCGCTTTACCTCACCAATGGAATCTTCTTCAGCCTTTTCTTCTCGGTGGCTTACTTTCTCCTTCACAGGTGGCGCGAGAAGATCCGCACCTCCACTCCTCTCCATGTCGTCACGCTCTCCGAGATTGCAGCCATTCTGTCCTTCATCGCCTCCGTCATCTACCTTCTGGGTTTCTTCGGCATTGGCTTTGTCCACCCTATAAGTTCTCGTGCTTCCTCCGATGACGAGCTCGAATTGGACGACGACGACGACGCCATCATTACCAAAGATGATAGCCGCAATCCCGGCCCTTGCCCTGCTGGCGTCATTGATTGCTCTGTCGTCTCTTCTCCACCGCCACAACAGACCCAGACGCAGAAGGTGGTAATTCCTCCCAAAATCTTCGATAACACGCCAATTCCTCTCTCTCAGGACGACGAAGAAATCGTCAAGTCGGTGGTGTCAGGGTCAACTCCTTCGTACTCGCTCGAATCGAAGCTAGGTGATTGTCGTAGAGCGGCGGCGGTTCGAAGAGAGGTGGTGCAGAGAATCACGGGAAGGTCACTCGAGGGTTTGCCCACAGAAGGGTTCGATTACGAGTCGATATTGGGACAGTGTTGTGAGATGCCAATCGGTTACGTGCAGATCCCTGTGGGGGTGGCGGGTCCATTGTTGCTCGATGGGGTTGAGTACACAGTGCCTATGGCCACCACGGAGGGTTGTCTTGTCGCTAGTACCAACAGAGGTTGTAAAGCCATTTACGTTTCTGGTGGAGCTTCTTCTAGTTTGCTAAGGGATGGGATGACCAGAGCTCCTGTGGTGAGGTTCTCCACTGTCAAGAGAGCTGCTCAATTGAAGTTCTTCTTGGAGGATCCTCTCAATTTTGACTCGCTTGCTGTCGTTTTCAACAAGTAATTCTTTCTTTCATCTTCCCTTTGAATTTCCAAGTTTCGTTTTTCTTTCTTTTTCTTTCTATTATTCTTGAACGGAAGCTCTATATTTTTAATTGCTAATAACCCCAAAGTTTTTATTTAATCCTATTTTTTTCTTAATAGGTCTTGAAATTTATTTTTTGTCATAATTTCAAGCTTCATTTTTGCCCATTTTTGCCATCTATAATGGGTATCAGTGGTGCGTGTGTGTACGTGGAAAAAAAAGTAGACAAAGGGATATGAGTCTTTTTGCAAGAATGAAATTTTTTTTCTTTTGAAGATTCATGTTGGTTTGAAATTTAGATTTGTTCATCCAAAAATTTTAGCTTAATTTCATCCGTCAGTTCACAATTTTGGGAGGGTGAGCTTGCTTTTTGTCCTCTTTTATGATAGAGATTTCTTTCCAGTTTGCTCTTATTAAGATTCCGTTTAATTATCCCCCGTAGAGCGATGAGCCCTTCCTGAGGATTACATGTAAGAATGAATGAACTAAGACCCATGCATGGTTAAATAAATGGTATGCGCAGGTCAAGCAGATTTGCCAGGTTACAGAGTGTTCAGTGTGCAATGGCAGGCAAGAATGTATACATCAGATTCCGTTGCAGCACGGGGGACGCCATGGGGATGAACATGGTATCCAAAGGTGTCCAGAATGTCCTGGATTTTCTTCAGGATGACTTCCCAGACATGGATGTTATTGGCATCTCTGGTAACCGTCACTTATTTATGATGTTTTTTTGTTCTTACTTCTTAGTCATAGAAAAACACTCAAACTTTGTTGCTAAATTGTTAAAAATGGACATATATTCATCCTGTCGCGCCTTGCACCAGGAAATTTTTGCTCGGACAAGAAAGCAGCAGCTGTAAACTGGATTGAAGGGCGTGGCAAGTCTGTGGTCTGTGAGGCAATAATCAAGGAAGAGGTAGTTAAAAAAGTTTTGAAGACTAGCGTGGAGGCCCTGGTGGAGCTTAACGTGCTTAAAAACCTTACTGGGTCAGCCATGGCTGGTGCTCTTGGCGGGTTCAATGCCCATGCAAGCAATATTGTCTCTGCTATCTACGTGGCCACTGGTCAGGACCCTGCCCAGAATGTAGAGAGTTCTCACTGCATCACCATGATGGAAGCTGTGAACGACGGCAAGGACCTTCACATCTCTGTCACCATGCCTTCCATCGAGGTATATTTAATTATTTTTTATCAGGCTTTTTGATTTAATTATGAAAATATATTTCCATATTATGTTTTCATTGAAGAATATAATAAAACACTGAAAAAAACTACATCTAAGCCTTGTCTTTATATGGTCTAGTAACCTGATTATTTAGTTAGAATATACTTTCTAATATTTTTTAGTTTGAAAATCTTTGATATAAGATGCCTTTAGTAGTACCTAATACTGGGGTTTCAATGTTACAACATTTGTACCTTGGTTGTATTACCGGCATGCCTCGCATTTCAGTTAAATTTTGTTGGGAAGGTAATTTAAAAGGGAGATCGGTGGTTGGTCCTTTACCTATCTCTGGACACAGTCTGTCCAACGTTATTCTCAAAGAGGGAGTGACAACAAATTCTGTGTCTGCAAGACAGTCTAAGATTTAGTGCCCTCAATGTTGATCTGAGAGTAGTTTTACCACAGAATTGAATCTTTCCCTAGCAAAACTTTTTTTTTTTAATTGCATTCTTGTCTTTTTCTCTTCCCGCATAAAGGAAAGAGAACAGTTATTTAATTTACTGTTTATTGTATATCATGTTTATCCGCCATGTGTACAGAGAAGCAAACTCTGTCACAGATAGACATAATCTTATTACTTGGGGGAATGAGCACCAACCGAACCTCTCTAATTTTTGTTTCATACACGTCCAAGGATATATGTATACAACTATACGTCCTGCGAAATTCTTTAGTACACTCCTTGCACCAATTAGCTATGCAAGGGGCCAATGGATGCTCAACAAAATGATGTGTTTGTAGACTCCATCATTTGAAATACTCACTTGATGAGTTTTTATTAGCTTCTTGCATAGCCAGCCATACATTACATGTATTCAAGAATTTCTCTCTGTTATCTAGTTAGGTCATCCCTTGCATAAACCAATCTGGAATAAAATTAATTACTTAGATCTCAACTGCGTTGTGTGTTTCTTTTCTAATTAAAATTTATATACTTGTTTGCATTTTAATATAACAACACTTCCTGTGTGTGTTCTGTTGTATCTTATCATTCAGGTGGGTACAGTAGGAGGGGGTACCCAGCTTGCATCTCAGTCAGCTTGTCTTAATTTACTTGGTGTCAAGGGAGCCAGCAAAGAGTCTCCTGGTGCAAATTCTAGGCTTCTAGCCACCATAATAGCTGGTTCGGTCCTTGCCGGGGAGCTTTCGCTCCTGTCTGCCATTGCAGCTGGGCAGCTTGTTAAGAGCCACATGAAATACAACAGATCAAGCAAGGATGTGACCAAAGTTGTCTCCTGAGCTGGCCTCTCATGACAACGGGAATATGAATTTCTGATGCAGAGACAAATAGTCCAAGCCTCAAATAACTGAAAGAATTTTTAAAAAAATTATATATAAATGAATTCAAAAAAGGGCAATTGGGGATGGTGGGTGAAGAAGAAGAAAAAAGAAATGCGATGGTTGGTAATCTAGTCCCAAGAGACATGTGGCTACGAAACAAAGCCGGCATCGAAAACAACTGAAATATCTGTTTCCTGTAAGGTTTTGTCACCTTCTGAGACTGTACAGAAGGACTCGGATTAGAGGGTGGAGGAAGTAGCCACATATTTGGCACTAGTTTTATCATTTCTATTTTTTTTTTCCCTTCATGTGCTGTGTCTGTCTGTCTCTTCTAAAGCTACTCTCTCAAAGAATGGTGGAATTTTCATTATCTACAAATTAGCTATGTTGTAATCTCCATTGTTTTGTTGTTAGTTAGTAATGAAGGGTCTAAACATCTCCAAATGTGATGTAGAGTTGTCCCTCACCAAGAAAAGTCCCCTGTTTGTCCCACCTTTTTCTGCACCATCTTCCATCTTTAGACGTATTATCTCTTTCCAGTTAGCTTTGTACATGTTGGCTTGTTGTGCAAGAAATTTATGGAATAGGTAATTTGGTGATGCTCATACCATAGTGCTAGTTGTGGATCTTCTTCAGTTAAACCTGCACAAATTGAATTGGAGCTGGCTCCATCTGAGACTAGGTGATTTATCTGAGCTTTTTCTTTTAAACTCATATAATGCTCTTGAAGAAATATGAATCAAATAATACAAGTTGCGCAGTACTCGATATTTATAAACTTACCGTACTCTATAGATGAGCTGAACTGAAATCAAGTTTCAGTTTGTGCGAATGCTGGGCTTTAGCCATTTGCCTAGTGTAAGTTCAAGATATATTTGGACTGATGGGAATAGAAAAAGAGAGGGAAGAAATGTTTGATTTAAATTTAAAAGCAAGGTTTAAATTAAACCTTTTATTATTTTCTCTTCCTCTTTTATTCTCCTCAGATGAAACATTTGGATAAATCAAGGTAAAATGTATGAGAAACTTCTTTTAATCTTATTATAATTCTTTTATTTTTCAGTTGTTTAGAATTACTTTTTGTAATTTAGTTTGCTGGGAAATTCTTTGTCCCTCCTTTTCTTTTCTTTTTGATTTTTGGACGAGGAAAACGATGTCGTACGAAGAGTAGGCAAATTTTTATAACTCAAGTATCAATAAAGTACTTTAACTGGAAGCAACGAATGAAATTTTAAATTTTGATTTTGTATGCGTAATTTGGATTAAATAGTAATTTAATCATTCATGTTATGGTTAAATATCATTTTAAAAACAAGAGTGAAAAGAAAGAACGTGATAGAAGAGTCTATTTGCTTAGCTAAGAAAGAATACTCATGTCCTGGGCTTTCTAAATTCTAACTACCGTATCAAAAGGATTGTAAAAAAGGGAAGCGGGATGGTTAAAAGAATAATATTTCAAAAAGAAAAGGGTTACGATCATGCACAGCACAACGCCGAGTTGTAATAACTAAAACCAAAAACAGATGTGAAAGGGGTTTTGTTGTCTAGCAGTTGCAGTTAAAAGAATGTTGCTACAGCGACGCAGAGTCACCGAGGAAAAGGCACATGGAGTGGCATCCCATCACGTGATGCCTTTCTCAACGTATTACTTCGTATCCTTGTTATGATATGACACCAAAGTTAAGATAATCTCACTTCAGAATCCCCCGTGAAAGCATAAGACTGCGATGCTTCTTTGTTAGGAGGACAATTAACGTCAAATTGAACCCATTAAATCAAATCAAACCAAATTCAACTGACCTAAAATCAAATATAAAAAAAAATAGATCTAACTCAATTATTTACATGTAAAAATCGACAAAATTAGTTTGATTTTCGATTTTTAAAGATTTAACCGGTTGATACTGAACAATATGTGTTTTTCAGCCATTTTAACCTACATGAAAAAAAAAAAAAAAAAGGACTGCAAGGGGGATAAGTTTTGCCGGTATCAAGTTATTCAGATAAAACATATTGAAAAATAGAGTTATGGTGAAATGTTATAAAAAAGAGGAGATCAATTCACCTTCCTTTGATTTCTCTTGAAAATACAATAAACTGGAGTTGAACAAAAAGATTTCTTCTGTGCTAAAGCACAAATGTTAGAAAAGAAAAATATTACAAAATCTACTAATTTCATATTTCAAGAGCAAGCAAAGATTGTCTTCTAGAAAATATGCAGTTTCATCTACTACTAAGGGGATTCAAGAACATGTTCACTATAAAATAATATAATTGCTAGAAAAAATCCATTCCACATCAGCTTTGGTTTTCATTTCAGATTAGTTCAGATGTGCAATAAATTTGAAAATTTGAGATGGAGACACAAACATCTGCTCTCTTTCCATGAAAATGTCCATATCTCGTCAAGATAATGTTGATAAGAATTACACACTTTTTTCACTAATTCATTAATAGGAAAAAAAAAACTTATTGTAAAAATGAAGTAAATTTGAATCAAACTGATTACATATAAAATTCGATTAACTTTCTTTTCGAAAAAAACTGTTTAATTCAGTTTGATTTTGGTCTAAAATTAAAATAAAATAAAAATATAGACACTCTACTTTTCATCATATTAAGCTTTTAAGTCTTACTCTTAATTACATTCATCAAGTTAAACGTCTATTATCAACCGTGAGTAATGCAAATATATATATATATATATATATGCATGTGTGTGTGCGCGCGTGTGTGTATTTTTTTTAAGTTAAGCAACACTGACCTAATCTTAAAAATTTAATGATTATTTTTCTAATTTGTTTATTTTTGTAATATTGAGCAGTGATTAAAATTTATTTCACTTTGAAATGTTATGAAAAAGGAAAAAAGAAGAATTCGATCAATGGATTTGACAATTGCCCGAACTAAAGTCAAAGATGGCTGTTGATTGGAGAAAGTTAAAGTAATTATAGGGGTATCTATGGCGAGGCCCAGCAATAGTACTTACTTTTAGAAAAATCCCTAATGAAAATTTATGACTCATTTTCTATTATTTAGATTAGATCTAATAGTTTATTAAGTTTTAAATTTTATTTTACGTAACAATGCAGGTCATCTATGACTAGTAAAATGCATTCAACCCTGCGCTGTCCTTCAGTAGCAGTAGCTGAAAATGGCACTGGGGGTGTGTAACAAGACAGGTTTTTAACCCTTCCTATAGTTTGCTACCATTTATTTTCTAATTTCAAGAGGATTAGGAAATAAAGCCACTTACTATTCATTTCAGAATAGAGCCAGAACCGAGCTACCTTTCAGGTTCATCCATCACGTGACAATCCAGAAGCAATTCTGCCCCCCGAATTCTCATACAAATCCATGACATCTAACAAATCCACAAGACCAAATCACTACGAAATTATACATGAATAGCTTAAAAGTACTGCTATAAGAAATTTTTTCCAGAACTTGACTTCACTCAGTCAGCCAAGAAAGTTGTATAGACCAGCCACAATGAACAAGCCAGCGTTTTAAATTGGAAACTAAAGCCAGAAAGCTGGTGGCAATTTATTAATGCATCTGAGTTTATCAAAATACTGGAAAATAGCTTCGAATCGTCACAATCACCGGAGATCAAACTCCCATCTCACCAAGGGGTGATGTGGGAGAGATGCACTCTATAGGCCGAATAAATCACCAATACATTGTAACATGGGTATATGTGTGCTTCAATGCCTGGATATATATTCATGAAATGATAGCAGGAAAGTAATATTTGAGAACATAATGCAGGTCGATGTAACTTTGCGATCACAGAAAAACATTTTACGAGGGTCTACAACCTTCATCTTCTATTGATCAAACATTGCTTCTAATTAAGCGTCTTTTGAACTGGAGGCACACCTTAGCTACTCAATCTCTTTTATCTTCCTGTAAGCCAACCTCTTGCAAGTAATGTTCTGCATCCAAGGCTGCCATGCACCCTGCACGGATAACATGATTTTCCTTATTCCTGAGAGAAGAATGCTGCTTTTTATGCATAGATCTGACTGTGAATACCAATATGCAAGATGCATATTAATGAGGACATCTTTTATACAATGGTCAATCATAACCATCAAAGCCACAGACAGCACAATCATTTCTAGCACACAGAAGACATTGAAATATAATGTAGACAAATGGCAGTCCCCAGTTATTCCAACACATACCCTTTAACTGAATGAACATAAATGCATTAATGCAGATGCAGTTCCAAAAACAGAGCCACAAAGCTTGAAAATATTCATATTTATACCGTCAAACAAGGCAGAATTAGCGCCTCCAATCTTTTAAGAATCAAGCCAACTAAGCAGGAATGGCAGCCATTAAGCAAAAAACTACAGAGGAATAAGTTCTTGTGATTAAAAAAAAACATCAGATACATAAGCACACCCATCATTTACATGATCAGGGCAGGTTTTAACTTGGTTATAAGCATGCTCATTAAAATAAGTGTGCATTGAAACATTGACACAAGATTCATGTGTTGTACAAAGAAAATGTTATTAACTAATAACATCCTGATCGTGAAAAGTTCAGTTTGTTTGTTCTGTAATGATAAGGTCAAATTTGTGCAATAGAACATATGAAAACATGATGGGGAAATTACTCTCCTCTCTCCAAGAGATATCCTCTTTTATTAAAATATACATAAATCTCTTCTGAGACCAAAAGACAACCAAAATAACTTTAAAGATAATATTGACTTCTTTTTTAATTAAAAATATAACTTACTGGAAAATGTCTTTCTTAAACTTTTATTTCAATGTTATTTATTTTGTGTTTAGAATCATAAATTTAATTTGTTCTAAAATTTTATTAAATTTATGACAATGCTTATATTTATGATTCTCTATTTAATATTTAATACATGTTATTATTGAAATTAAATATTATCTTTTTGTTGGTCAATCTTAAGAAACTATTTTGTTAATATGTTCTTTGTAACACCCCAGTATTTATTTAGTAGAGATCACAGAGAAAAAGCAATTAAATAAGGAAATTGGTAGAAGGGTAAATTGAAATAGGAGTTTTGTCTAATTAATTAGGAATTAGGTAAGTTAATCTTAAATCGTAATTTTGCCTAATTAACTCCTAAAAGGTGAACGATATTATGGGAACTTAATTAGTGAGGATTAGGGAAAAATAGATATAATTTATCTCTAAGTTTAATTTAATTGAGTTTAGAAAATATCATAATACCCAAATTATACCAAAATGCATGCAAAACAATTAAGTAGATAATTAGAATTATGACCCATGTTCGGCTAGCCCATTTGCTAAGTTCAAGAATTAGGAATTTGTTAAACCAAATGAAGAAATAAGCTAAGAAAAGGACAAAATGTTAACACATCACCAAACTACTAACACTTGAATCTCATGTTTGGCCATTTCAATTTATCAACTGTAATTTGCTTTGCTTCATCTCCGTTTGACCGAACTTGAGGGAAGGAGAGGAGAGAATTGATCTGGCTTCTTGACACGGGGATCCCACTATGGCAAAAATTGCCTTTGATTTCCTAATCAATTAAACCATTGCACTCTTTATGCATAGAATTAGGCCCTGATTGAGACTGAGACTGATAAGTGAAGCTTAGAATTCTATTTGAGCCAGATAATCAGTTTATAATTCTGGTCATATATGCATTTGAATGGAATATATATATATATATATATATATCCATATCCAATTATGTAAATTGCTTATAATGTTGTTATGTGATGATTTGACTGTGAAGGAATATAATGATGTATGATGTGTGAGTCTGCATCTCTGAAGAGTGGTAGTGAGTTAGCTCCTCCCGGGATGAGTATTTGAGGGGAGTAGTAGCGGTTTAGCTCCTCTCAGGATATGTGTTTCTACGGAGTGGTAGTAGTTTAGCTCCTCCCAAAATGCATATGACAGAGAGAGTGGTAGCAATGTAGCTCCCCTCAAAGTTAGTGGCCAATAACTGTTTATGTTCCAGCAGACATGAGATTACAGATAAGTATAGTCAATTGGATGTTTCACTATGGATCCATGGAACTAACCACTAGATTTTCATGATTTATATTGATTCTACATTCGTTGTATATTTAATTAGAATTGTATACTGCTTGTTGGGATATCTATCTCACCCCATTTAGGGACAATTATTATCTCTCTTACAGGTGATAGTTCTATTAAGAGGAGCGAGAAGTAAGCTGAAAATTGAGCTCTCATGTATTTAGCTATGGTTGGCTACCTGTTCTATGGTTACCCTGTGTAATTTGTAGTTTGAATAGGCTGTACATGTGTTATAAATGTTGTATAGAATGCCATGAGGTCTGCTTTTGGGTTTTGTATGCATATGACGATGAATGCCAAGCTAGGATGCTATTTTGATGGTTTTGTTGTAGTGGTAAAATGCTGATATAATTGTAAATTAACCTCATGGTCATAGCTTATAATGCCTTGTAATGGAACAAAATTATGTAAATATAGGTTTCGGAAATACAAAACTAGCTTCTTGTATTATGTATGCTATTCAGGTGTTCATGGGTTAGATGATACCATATCATTACATTCTATGGCTTATTATTGAGAAGTGAATTGTAAACCATGTTTAGGTTGGCCGACTGGAGTATTGAATGCCCTAAATGAAAGCATGCTGGAATATGCACTTGACTCACGTTAAATTAGACCTAAGCTTGATATGGGATTTGGCATGGTCACTTTGATCATTTTAAGTGTTCTTGTAGATTTTAAGCATTCAGCAAGTGTATCTTGGTGCTTAAAAGTTTTTAGGACAGGTTTAGAGTCCTTTGGATTTCATTTGCCCAATTTGGGTATCTGGAACCTCCATTAGCTGGTTGCTCTCAAAATGGCTTTAGATTTGGCATAGCCAAATTTTGTTCCTCAGTCTCTAGTTGAGATTTTTGGGCTAGATCGCATATCTTTAGGTATTTGTGACATGCCTAAAGTGATTTAGTAGGTTTTGATTGAGTGCAGCTCATTGTTAATAGGCCACTAGTGAGTGGTAAGTGGCTATTTTATTGTCATAAATGCTAAAAGAGGTATTTGGGAGATGTAGCACGGTCACTTTTAGAAACCCTTGGAGTTTTTGATTTCTTATAGTCTAGAATGATTTCCTTAGACATTTGAGTTTTGTTAGAGGTGATGTGGCACCAAATGGTTAGAATTGGTGAGTTTCAATATATCACTTGAGGCTATAGAAGCCATTTTTCTGTCATGGCTCTTTGTCCTTGTGTGTGACCTTTTCGTTTGGTTTGTAGGGGTATTTCCAAGTACAGTTGGTAGATGGAAGCTAAATTAAAATCCCCTCATTTGCTTCTGTTGTGTCCTTATATTTAAGACCCATCCTAGCCCTAAATAGGAGGTTTGAACCATAGTGTTCCTTCTTGTGTTGCATCTTGCCAAACCTGAGCCAAGTAGTTGTTTTTAGTTTGATTGACAAACCAAGAGCAAGGTCCTCTTAATTTTCCCTCTTAATCCTTGATCTTCTAGGTGAATTAGTTGCTTTCTCACTTTCAAAGCTTAAATCACCATTTAAATTCTTGTCCCACTTCATGTCAACTTTAACCCCAAACCATGTTGCTTTTCCCTTTCCTGCAGCTAGTTCTGTTGCTGTCCTGGGCAATGGCGCCACACGTGATCTGTGTAGGAGAGGGATTTTTTTTTTTTAAATGTGCAGCAAGGGGGGTAGCATTAGGGAGTCATCATACACTTGATTAGGGCCATAAGAAGGGTTGTTATGGAGGAATAAACCTATGTTTGGAAGCATATTTGATAGTGAGAGAACTTAGTCTCTTTTGGAACTCATATGAACCATAGAAATCCCCAACTTGTAGTTAACTATGTTTTGGTTTGTAGTTAACTCTTACTTAAGTCTTTAAAAAGGGAAATTAATGGAATTAAGTAACCGTTTCAAGTGTTAATCTTCCCCCCAAGTTAGTATAAGTAAGCCCAAAGCCTAGAAGTTAGAGAACTTAGCCTCGAATTGGAGTGAACTCCACCCTCATAAGCATAAAGGAATTTGTAAATTTGAAGTGATGAATGTTATACGTTAGTGACTTATGCTAATTAAAAGCTTCTTATTTACTAATTCAGATCTAGTCCACTAATAAGTTATAATGAAGGCAAGCAATTAAGAGGATTCACTCAAGCGATGGTAGTCCATTTAAGATAGCAAAAGGTAAACGTCAGGCTTGTAATTCTAAGCATTTATTTTTCCTATATGTAGCTAACTGTGTCTCAAAAGATTCAATAAGGTCCAAGTCAATATAATTAGTGCTAGACTTAAGTAACTTAATTATTCATGAAATTTTTTTAATTGGGTCATATTTTAGCTAGTATTAAAGATTTTATATGCATTTCCACTGAATTTTCATTAGATTTAGTCTTTAAATGGTTAAGTCAAGCTCCGTTAGAGAGAGGTTTTACATTCTTTGTTTTTAATTATTATTTATTTTTTATCAAATAATTTCAAAATTTGCTAAATTTAGTAAAGTTACTATTTTATATTGGTTAAATACATATTTACTACTCGTTATTTATATAAGTAATAGATATAGGATATTTTCGTCAAAATAAATGTAACCATTCCATTCATCTCTTGAACATAAATTATGTCATAATGTAACCATTTAACAGAAAACATGAATTGAAAAAAAAAAGGATAAAGAGAAGAAAAGGAAAGCTGTTCTTCATACTTATGATCAAGCCCATGTATGATTTACACCAGAGTAACTTTATTTTGGGACCCCCCCCCCCCTTCCCAAACAAACAAACTTGATGTATATCAGGAGGAAAAACACCCTTATATGCTAAAGCAAAAATAGAAGATGATAAAGCATTGAAAAACATTTGAGTCAACCCTAAATTTGATTATTATATCATTAAATTATCACTATATGAAGTTTAGTGTTAACTATGTTTTAAAGCATTACAAAAATAAAATTCTGGAATACATGTGAAAGCATTATGTCAATATACTTCAAGATAGGTTTCGATGCAATTGAATGACTAACCCTATATCAACTTCTAGCAGAATAATTGAAAAGTGGAGATGAAGGAAAGGGAAGGGGCACACATGACACAACCTGTTGGTTGTCATGTGTTTATTTCCTGATTTTCTGGTTCTGTCATCTCCTTGTATTTCTCCATTTAATTTTTTATTAGTTGATTTTGTAGTAGCTGATTTTGTGGGATTTAAGGCTATCATTAGGAATGCCCAAATCCCTATTTATGTAAGGCATTATTCATTTGAATCAATAACAAAAATAGAGCACCATAGCTGCAAGACTTCTCTGGTCTGTCTCTTCACCAAAATCTTCATGGTATCAGAGCATCCATTAGCCTGATCCATACGATGGAAATATAGCAAACTATTTTGGGATTACCATTCGATTGCCATGGACGACGAGAACACTCACGCACCACCTCACCTTGTTCAGTCGGCTCCAATCGATCAAACCCTGGAATCTGACTGCTGTCCCAAGCCACCATGTCTCACTGCTCTCTGTCCCACACACTGGTGCATGAGAGCACATCACGCACTATCTTCCATCGCTGTTCTCCTAGATCTGATCTACTCAGCTTCCCAAAACATTATAAGGGCAACTCGCATGTAGAATGTTCTTGATGAGAAGGGAAGGAGAATATGGGAACTAACATCCATTGTGCAAAAGTGTTTTAAATTTCCTGAGAACAGTATTGAGGGCTCTATACTATTGCTTAGGCAGAGTCTTTACAAGCTCCTAGGAGAGCTTGCAGTTCAGGGATTTTTTCAGGTCACCTCTGAAAATTACATTTTTGCAGGGCTTGTTGCCTAGTCATGGTAAAACTTTCATAGCTCTATATTCTAAAGTTCAAGAAAATAATATTTGGGTGGTTGACTCTAGAGCTGTAAATTACATGACTAGTAGTTCTACTTGTCTTGAAAATTTTACTCCTTGCAATAGGGATTTAGTTGTGAAAATTGCTTATGGGTCACTCTCTAAAGTGATTGGCACATGTACTATGAAATTGCCTGAAGATTTGATTCTAGAAAATGTCCTCCTAGTACCTAAACCGACTTGTAACTTATTATCAATCAGCTGACTTGCTAAGGACCTTGATTGTATCACTCATTTCTCGACTGGTTGTTGCACATTTCAAGACTTGGAGTCAAGGAAGACAATTGGTAATGCTGAAGAGTGTGTTAGACTTTATCTTATCATGGACGCAAACAAAGTCAATAAAATGGCTCTATCTATGGATACTGATTTTAGTGAACCAAAGTTGTGGCATTATAGGTTGGGGCATCCTAACCTTGAATACATGAATCGAATGTATCCACATTTATTTAGATTTACTTATTTCAACTAAGAGGTTTGCCAATTATTCAAACACATAAAAACCTTTTTAACGTGCACACAATCATATTTCCTCTCAACCTTTTGTCTTAATCCATAGTGATATTTGGAGCCTTACAAAAATTTAAAAAAAAAAAATCATGATCACTCTAGACCCATTTGGACTTATCCAATGAAAGAGAAATATGAGATGCCTCACATTTTCCAAGATTTTTACTCTTGTTTCCAAAATCATCAATTCCAAACTACCATCAAATTTCTTAGATTAGACACTGGAAGAGAATATTTCATTGCTGTGCTAGGCAAAATGTTAAAAGAAAAAGGGATTATTCACCAACGTACCTGTGGACGCATCTCTACAAAATGAGGTATCTGAGAGAACGAATAGGCATGTCTTAGAAGTTGCTAGATCCCTCCCAATTGGCTCCAATGTCCCAAAAAATTATTGAAGGGAAGCCATCCTTACTGCTATCTATCTCATAAGTAGAATGACTTCCAAAGCCTTGAAAGACCAAACACCATGTGACAAATTCCTTCAAACCCACCCTCATACTCACACTATTTCAACACTTTCTCTGGAAATTTTTTGAGTGTACTTCCTTTGTTCATATTTATTTTGGAGGCAAACTTGATCATAGGTCCCTCAAATGTGTTTCTTGGGCACTCTTCTACCAAAAAAGACTACAAGTGTTATTCCCCTATGACGGATATTTTACATCACTATGGATATCACCTTTTTTGAAACACAACCCTATTTCACCAAAGTACCCATTCACCATTTTTGCATTACTTTTTGCACCTACCCAACATAAATTCCCTTTTTCTTGAACCTACTCCCATTCTCATTCCTCAACATAATGAGCCTAGACACTTTCTTGAACCTTCTACATCTACATTTTTTTTTTGTTTAGCCTTCTCACGTATATACACCCAAGACTTCACCTGAACCATATTCTAATCATACTCCTCATATCTAGCCTGCACTCAAGACTTGTGATGAGGAACAGCAGCAAAAAGAATTTTAGCCTACACTTGAGACTTGTAGTGTGGATCAATAGCAAAAGGAGTTTCAAGTGTACACAAGGAGGAAGCGGTTATATGAGATAAAGTCAAGCACAATTCCAAGGAAGCATTGTGTCAACCCCTCTCCAAGTCCAGGTACTCAGTGATGATTCAGAAGATTTAGATGTACCAATTGCTTTGAGAAAAAGGATAAGGTCTCGTACACTTCACCCTATTGGAAATTTCATATCCTATGATAGACTCTCATTTGATTACTGTGCCTGTATTGCTAATCTATCCCATGTGAAAATTCATTAGAACGCTTATGAAGCCCTAAATAATGTTGAATGGAGAGCTACTATTCAAGAAGTAAGTGCCTTAGAGAAAAGTGGAACATGGGACATTACTAATCTTCCTAAAGGAAAGAAAATAGTGGATTGAAAATGGATTTTCACTATAAAGTACAATCCAAATGGGAGTATAAACCGTCATAAAGCCATAGGGTTTACTCCAATTCATGGGGTTGATTAAGAGGAAACCTTTGCCCTTGTTGCTAAATTTAATTCTATTAAAGTACTACTCTCCTTATCTGCTAACCTCAATTGGCCACTTCACCAATTTGATACAAAGAATGCCTTTCTAAATGGAGATTTGAAATATGTTTATAAGGAGATTCCTCCTAGGTTTGAGATTGAATGTAGCAAGAACAAGGTGTGTAAACTTCGCAAGTCTTTGTACGGCATTAAACAATCACCTAAAGCATAATTTAATAAATTTACTAAAGCCATTAGAGGATATGGGTATAATAAAGGCCAAGGAGACCATATGTTATTTGCAAAATTTTCATCTGATGGGCAATTAGCTATCCTAATTATTTATGTTGATGGCATCATTTTTACACGTGATTTTGAAGAAGAAATTGAGTCATTAAAGGGGGCCCTTGCCAAGGAATTTGGGATCAAGATACTTGGTAATCCAAGATATTTTTTAGGCATGGAGGCTGAAGATCAAAGAAAGGTATAGTTGTTTCCCCAAAAAAATACAATTTGGATCTTTTGGAGGAAAGTAAGATGCTAGGATGTGAGCCTACTGAAACTCCCATGAAAATAAACTATAAATTGGGATTCAAGGAAGGTAGTCCACATATTGATATTAGGAGATGTCAAAGGCTGGTTGGGAAACTCATTTATCTTTCCCATACTAGGCCTGACATAAGCTTTCCAGTGAGCATGGTTAGCCATTATATGAATAAGCCCACTAAAGAACATATGGAAGCTGTCTACAAAGTTTTGAGTGCCACGTTTGATTGGCCAAAGGAATGGGAAAGGGAAAAAGAAAGCATAAAAAAAAGGATATCTAATTTATGCAATGTTTATTATGTCCTTATTATCATTACTAAGCAATGTTCCTTTTTATTACCTTTTTTCCTTTTAATGTACAGGTACAAGAGTCACTACCTATCACATCCTCATTCCAATTCTTTTTACATATCTAACAATTTTGTATACCAAACATAGCCTTGAAGATGACACCTGGCAAAGATATCTACTTTAAGAAAGGAAGTGAAAGAGATATTCAGGTGTATACTAATGCTGATTGGGCCAGTTTTATTATTGATAGGAGATCAACTGGGTATTATACCATTGTATGGGGCAATATAGTAAGTAGTAACTTAGAGAAGGAAGAAACAATCAGTTGTAACCAAAAGCAGTGCAGAAACTGAAAATAAAGCTTATCTCATGGTGTTTGCAAAGTACTATGGCTAAAACACCTACCTAATGAACTCAGAATTACTGTGGAAGCTCCTATGAAGGTCTCATGCTACAACATGGCCACTATCAATATTGTGAAGAATCTTGCCATCATGATAGAACAAAGCATGTGGAGTTAGATCAGTGTTTTATCTAGGGGAAGCTTGATTCAGGGATTGTTGATATGAATTACACCCCTACTCAATTTGAGGTTGCAGATATCTTAACAAAAGCTGTGCCAAGATTGAAGTTTGAATGACTAAGTGGCAAGCTGAGAATGATCACTTCCATTCACTAGCTTGAGGGGGAGTGTTGGTTGTCACATATTTATTTCCTGATTTTCTGGTTCTGTCATCCCCTTCTATTTCTCTATTTAGTTTTGTTTATTAGTTGATTTTGTAGTTGCTGATTTTGTGGGATTTAAGGCTATCATTGTGAATGCCCAAATCACTATTTATGTAAGGCATTATTCATTTGAATCAATATGAAAAATAGAGCAGCAGAGCTGTGAGACTTCTCTGGTCTGTCTCTTCACCAAAATCTTCAAAACCCAATCTCATATCATATGTAAAACTCCTCTCTCCACGCAATGAAGATTTGACAAATACATGTATAAACAAACAAAACACCAAATACTTCCAGGAGCAGCCCTGCTCCTGGAAGTAAGGATGGAGAGGAAGCATCTCCCCCCCCCCCCCCCTTTTTGTTTTCTCTTTCCCCCCAACGGACGAAGAAGCTGCTGCTTAGTCATGTGGTCAATTAACAATAGCAAAATATCAACAAGTAAACCAATATGCAGCGGAAGGAAAGTGCACGATTGGACCTTCCACAAATAACTGTATACCAGTCATTAAACATGACCATAAAGAATCCCAATACAAGGTTACTAAGCACAAACTGTTACTCAACAAAGACAAGAAAGGTTCATGACAAACCAATTCATTCCAAAAGGGCCCTAATAAACTAAAATAAACCAGCTTAAAAAATATAATGCAACTAATAAATTATAAAGCAGAAGTTAAAAAATGAACTGTATAAATCTGGCTTGGTTACAGAAGTTTCTATAAAATTGTAAAACACCCTACCATTGAGTGAGGTTTGAATTATTGATCAAGTAATTGGAATCAACCATCTAGGTTGACAGTGAAACCTAGAAATTGAAAACTGATCAAATTTGAGCTTTATATGTTAGCAATGAATATGTTTAATTTTTCGTTTTCTTTCCTTCATTCAAATTGGAAGTAAACTTGTCCTATTTCAGTATTCTTTCTAAATTCAAGGACTAACTCCCAAATCAAAAACAAAAGAACAGGGGAATAGTTTCTAGGCTCTAAGACTGGCAATATAACTTTGCTTGATAGAAACAGTATCATATCAAGTTGAAGAATGAAGTCGAAGTGAGTTCATAGCATACCAAAAATGGCAAAAAAGAAAGCATAGGTTCCCCATGTATATGTTACATATATAGTCTCAAGTCTTGCCCCAGCTAGATTATCTTTCTTGTATAATAAGAAGTATGCAATCTTGGATTACTTGTTGATGAAATACTAGGCAAGGAATTCACTTGATGTCTCAGTGTCTGTCCGTGAGTGCACTGCTTTGTTGTCCGTTCACGGCCAAAAAGAAAAAAAAATGGACAATAGGTTCTCTTGCCAGCTCTTATCTTTCCTTTAAACCATTACCAAATAAGAGGGGTATACATTGTGTATGTGGGGGGAAATAGGACTTTCAGAGTGGTATGTAACAAAACCAGGCATCATGCTAAATGATATTTACTCCATTTTACATGAATCAGTCATTCCTGACAAACTAGTTTAGAATCGTTTATTAGTCACGCAAGAAGTAAACAAATACAGAAATTATAACAAAAATGCAAAAGAGATCTAAGAATTACCACTGCCAGCTGCTGTAATAGCTTGCCTATACTTCTTGTCCTGGACATCCCCGGCAGCAAAAACTCCTTCGATACTGGTCTTTGTAGTCCCAGGCTTAGTGATGATATAGCCATCAGAATCGAGTTCGAGCTGACCATCCAAGAATTTTGTGGCAGGCTCGTGCCCAATTGCAAAGAACAGTCCGTTAACCTTCAAATCAGACACATTTCCAGTTACCACATTCTGTACTTTGAGTCCTCCTAAAACTTTCTTGTTATCTCCGTCGCCATATGCCTCAACGACCGCCGAATTCCAGATCACTTCGATCTTAGGATTCTTCAACGCCTTACTCTGCATAATTTTGGAAGCCCTAAACGTATCCCTTCGATGGATTATATACACTTTCGAACCATACTTGGTGAGGAAAGTGGCTTCCTCCATAGCCGAATCCCCACCACCAATCACCGCCAGCTGTTTATTCCGAAAAATGGGAGCGGCACCGTCACACACTGCACATGCCGAGATCCCTCGATTCCAGAAGCCATCGGGACCATCACCAGAGCCGCGAAACGTCAATCGCTTGGCGACAGCCCCAGTGGCAATGATGACAGATTCAGTTTCTACGGTCTTGGAATCGGTGAACACCTTGTAGGGTTTTTGAGAAAAATCGACATTTGACACAGTCTCGGTGAAGATGATGGTGCCGAATCGTATTGACTGCTTGCGACAACGATCCATGAGCTCGCCACCCATGATACCATCAGGGAATCCCGGGAAATTCTCAACGTCGGTAGTCGTAGTGAGCTGACCACCAGGGGCAATGTCGTTGGCCATCCATCCTTCAAAAAGAATGGGTTTGAGCTCCGCACGAGCAGCGTATATGGCGGCAGTATGAGCAGCTGGACCACTTCCGATGATGCAGAGCTTGGTTTTGAGGGTTTTGAAATCATCCATGGCAGAAGAAGATGGGGGGCAGCTAAAATGGAAGAAGAAGAAGGAGAAGATGACGATAGCGAGTCTGTACGATTTGGCGCCTGACGAGTTTATTCGAGTTGCAAGGGCACAAAGCTCTTCAATGAATTAGAAGCCCAATCAAAGTTGGCATTTGGCGTAACAATAGGCGCGAAAGAAAAAAAGAACAAAACAAAATAAAACAAAATTCACACGAATCAGCATGGAATGATTTTTAAATGATTTAAGCCTAGAGTAAATTTAAAGCAAATTTAGAAACAGTATTTATAAAATTTGCTGTAAAATTGACAAAAACTCCGCGAGAATATTTGTTAAGCCTAAGAAAACATAAACAAATTTTAAGTTAGTCGATCACAAAGAGCTCACTTGATTCTTGATATGAGTTATAAAGAATTTTTTGATGATTTTCATTTGATAAACAAACAGAAAAGATAAGAGCATTTTTAAATGAAATGTTCTCTTAACAAAAAAGGATCTTGACCTTCGTTAGTAAAAGATGGCGAAAACATATACGTTAAATGGATTCAATGATACTAATATCAAACACTCTTTCATAACTTCACTCTTTCATGAATTTCAATCAGAATTTTTTAGATTCATTCAATCACTCATAAAAGATATAACTAAAATCTCTTTGGGTAAAATATATAACTTACACTTGTCACCCTTGAGAAGTTATGTAAACAATATAAAATATTTGATTCCATAATAAAAAGAAAAATAGCTTGGCAATGAGCCTATAAAAAATCTTATCTCCAAATCAAGTGTAAAGGTAAAATTAGATGTTTTTGCCCTACCCAAAAAAAAATCTCATTTTTATAAGGCTCGTTTCAAATATTACAAGAATTAAAAAAAAAAAAAAAAAGAACTACCCAACAATGATAAAAAAAAAAACAAATATTATATTTGTGAAAAGAAATGACCCTTTGCAAAGAAATGTCCTAACAAATCAAAAAAAATGTCAAATTCCTTCAATAATTTTAAGCTAGTATTCCTCTTCACAAAATAAAAAAATATAAAAAAACTCTTTTAAAAACAAGAAGATACTAATAATACTACATTTTTCACCTTATCAGCTTTAAAAGACTCAAACCACCCTTCTTAGATTCAAAAGAGTTTAGTATTTTAAAAGATATTAAAAATTCTCTCCAATGTATTTATTCAATCCCACCTAGCAATTAGACAAAAAAGGTAAAGCCACATTTTCTGTTCTCCGTATATAGAAATGCAAGTCCTCAAAAGTAAATACCACAAAGTTAATTTTTGTTATTACTTACATAGATACTAGAGCCTTAAGAAGCCTAATAAGTTTTGGTATTCTTCCCCCTAAAGTTTGAAAAAAATATTCATACTACTTTAGCACAGCATATGAAAAAATCTTTAAGGTTAATTTTATTACAAAAAAAATAGTAGAATATTCTTCCCAAACTATATTGTTTGGACAACAATTCTTGAAAGCAGTCTCTTTAATAAAGATATCATTAGAAGAATGGATATTTACCACCAAGCAAAGCAATTACAAATCATTCTTAAAGGAATCAAGTGCAGATAAAACTTCAAGGCCTACACAAGCATTTCAAAATTGTTTGAATTATATCAAGTTTCTTAAGGTTACAAAGAGATCAAAGAACTATGCCTAGAAGTCATGATCAATTTAATTATCATTTTCCACTCTGGAATAATAAGAACTTTTACATCCAACTTCTTTTTAAAAGGAATGAACGTATTAATCCTACAAAAGCATTGCATCTAAGAATGAACCTCAATGATTTTACACTTTTTGGAGAAGAATGTATTTCTTTGTTAGAATAAAATCTTATTGAGACAATAAAATAAAATTAGGTATGTCAAGCTTTCTATATTGGAATAAAAAATTAAAGTCAAAACAATGAAAAAATATGTTAGTTATTGATTACAACCCTCTCAATACATTTCTTCAAGATAATAAACTTCCTTTCCTATAAATCAACTCATAAATAACTTTGCTAAAAAATGCAAAACTCTTTTCTAAATTTGATCTCAAGATTAGATTCTAGAAATTGGGTATTGACCTATCAAAGAGATATAAAATAGCATGCTGCATTCCTGATGCTCAATACCAATGAATAATGATGCCATTTGTTTTGTAAGTTACAACAACTCCCTTCTAGAAAGTAATGACAAATATTTATGAGTCTATTATGCACATCATTCTTATCTATATAAATAATATTATTCTTTTTTCCCAAAAATGAAGAAGAGCACAAAAGGTTTTTCCAACAATTTTTAAATATTACTAAGTAGTATGGAATTATGCTTTTAATTTGCAAAAATCAATTAGGCCAAATCCAAAGTGAATTCCTTGATATGAACATATCCAATGAATATTATTATCCAAGCCCACACATTGCCCATGAACTTCTTAAGCTTCTTGATGAGGACACCTAAGCAAATATAATAGTTTATTAAAATAGTCAACTTTATTAAAGATTTTTATTCTGCATGCTTTAAAACATACTAACCAATTGTCTAAACATTTGAAAAAGAAATACTTTTTATACAAGAGATATGAACAAATAATAACTATAAAGTATCTTAAGCAGATAACCCAAAATCTTTTACCTTTAAACATTTTTTACAAAGAGAAAAATATACTTTAAATTAATACTAATGAAGACTATTAGAGAGTTGTCCTTATTGAAAAAGATGAAGAGAAACATTATTACTATGGCCACACGAGCAAACAATTTAAGAACTCTGAAAAGCATTATCATACCATCTGTAAAGAAATTCTAGTCGTCAATGAGAGAATTAAAAAATCCGGTTCTCATCTTAGCTTTTATAACTTTGTGGCTTAAATGGATAACTCATCTTTCCTAAAATACTAAAACTCTTCCTTAGTTGTAAGCAAGTATTCTATCCAAATTCAAGTAATAATATCAAATGTTCTCAAAGAAGTTATTTTTAAAACAATTCTTCTTCTAAAATCCTTTCTTTATAGAATTCTTATTTTTATCTTGTCCATACAAGTATACTCTGCATTTAGCTCTTTACAAGGATTCTGTATATCATAAAGTATTAACAATAGATTATAATATCTATTAGGGAAAGTTATTTTATCCATAAATTCAAATCTCAAAAAAGTTAAAAAAAAAATTAAGAGAATCCTTAATTCTAAAAGGCCAAAAAACATAGAAAGTCTAGAGAAAAAAGAAAAAGAAAACCTAATTATCCAAGCATACTAAAAAAAAGATTATATTAATTGCAACTGAAATATTAAAGTAAAGTATTATGCTTTTCATATATAAAGTATTAAACCTTATCATAGGTTATTAACCTTTGAATGCAAAGGGCATCTTCATAAATTTCTATGTGAATATTATAATCTGTTATCCTGTTTTCAAATGTAGAATGTGGACCCCAATAGTAGAAATTAACAAAATATTAAGATTAGAGGTATACACTACATCTAGTAGCCTAGTGGGTCTAATTTTGTTTGACTAAATTGAGTCAAGTTAGGATTAGGCAACTAAAAAACAACAAAAGCTAAGTTAGGCCGGCCTTAAGAGCTAGTATGACCCAGCCCAATTAAATAACTTATATAAAAAAGGATTTAAAATTTTTTTTATAAGAACCTATAAAAAAAAATTTATTTTTTTTAAAGGTGAAATGTAATAAGTACTTATATAAAAATTTTATTTTTTAAGTGTCATTTTATAATTTATGCAATAAATAAATAAAAAACTAAGCTGTCTAATACTAATATGACCGTATTCATTATTAAATTGGGCCTAGTTCAAACCACGAGTTTTAACTTTAAAATCTATTTAAAATTGGATCAAATACTGAACTAGGTTGAAACTCGATCCAACTCAACTCATGTATACTCTTAATTTAAATGACCTATGCTTGATTTCACCTACACAATGGGTTTAGTTTTGTTTTATTTCATCTCTTTTTTTTTTATCAAATTAGTAATAAACAAGTTTTAAGTACAAATAGAGGAATAAGTTTAAGCAATAATCTTATTAAATTATTCCTATAATTATATTTCTTAATTACATAAAAATTAAATTAATTCTATAATTAAAATTAATGAGTATAATTATAGTAAAATTGATAAAAATATTATTTTTAATCTGTAATTTGTTACATTATATTAAAATTTTAAAATAGACCAAAATTTTCATAATATCTTAACTATATAATAATATGTGCCATTCTTTTATTTTTTATTTTGTATAATTGCACGTGTTTTCTGAAACATCTGAATGGGTAACCTTTGGCATTTCTCCATGAACACAAATCTATAATTTTTTTAAATAATCAATATTAAAATATTAGAAGCTGAATATTATAAGCATGTCAAGCATATTAAACAAATATCCTAAAAATTTATTTATTTTTAATGAGTAGTCAAATAAACGTGATGTTTATATTATTAGGTTCTTGTAGTTGATAAAAAAAAACTCAACCAACTATACATATGAATAATTGGTTAACAGACCACAAAAAAAAAGGGACACATGAATAAGAAAGAAATGAAGGCACGTTTGGTGTGAGAATCTCTTTCATCCTTTTCTAGTAATATTTAGTACGAAAATTTATATTTAAGGACTTATATCTTAAAAAATTTGCAATGAAGAATTTTAAAAATTGAAATTACCCTTAATAACCATAATTACTATAAAGTTTAAAAAAAATTATTATTGGATTTAAGGTATTTACTATTGAGTGTAGAAAAGTGCTAAACTTTTTTTACATCCAATGGTAAATCTCTAATTTTTCTATACCTAGTGATAAATACTTTAAATTTGATAGTATATTCCTTAAAATTTGATAGAAATTATAGTCTTTAAAAATAATATTAATTTTTAAGATCATTTATTATAAATTTTTTAAAATATGAGTCCTTGGTTATAATTTTTTCTATTTATTATGTATCATTATTTGTCTATTTCTTTTTTTTTTTGTTTTTTCTGGTAAGATGCGAGAATCATTTTTAATTGATGAAGTCTTTTTTTATTCTTTTTTATTTTGTGTATCAAATAAAGCCTCAAGGCGCGTTTGATAATCTCTATATAAGAAGATTATTTTTATATAATTTTTATTATATTTTTATAATTATTACTTAATTGTATTTTATCAAAATTTTTATTATTTTTTAAAGTAATTAAAAATTATTTCTATTCTCAAAATTATTTTTTATTTTTATTTTGTAATCACATTTTTGTTACATCCTACCTACTAAATAGGCTCCAATATATTGTTAAACTTTTTCGTATAATTCTTTCTCTAATTTTGTTTTTAAAAACTTAAATGGTACCTACGCTATACATGGGATGAGTAGAGCCAACCAGGACTATGTCCCTTTAACGCAGGTCACAAACAAGTTCAAATTTTCATCAGGTAGAAGCATGAGTGGATGCTTAGTCAGCATCAACAATTACGATGATGGGAATAAACTTTTTCTTAATTGAGTATAATTTAGAACGGATATCATGTGTCCTAAAATATAAAAAATGCAACAAATATATAACATCCTGGCTTACACCCCTTTTCAAATGTCAAGAATAATTTTCCTTTTAGACTTACTTCACTTTTATAGTCAAAAGAAAGGGGAAAAGAATAAGAAAGTATTGTGTCAGGGGGTAACACCGACTTCAGAATCTTCATTCGCACCAAAAGATTTCCAAGTTAAACCTTTGACATACCTCAAACTTGTTTACAGAGAAAGACCAATTACCAGCACAAAACTTATGATGATATATACGCAGAAAGTCATAAACATGAAGAACTTTTCTCAATCTCAAACACCCCTAAATCTAGAAAAGGCATAATAGTCTCAAGAGGAGACAATAAAATCTGAAAGATAAACAGATACCCTCATTAATTTCCTATCTACAAAAGGAGGGGGAAAAAAAGCAGTCATGAATTTCTATCATGATTCTTGAACATGGCTAATTGGGTCTTGAATTTGGTCCATAGAAATAGATGTTCGTTTAATGAACTCCAAGCAATCTGCAATGGCTTCAGAATAGAAAGAATTAGACCTCTGAAAAGATCTCAACCTACTACAATCAGCTCGACCCTTGATTTGTTCTTCCCTCCTCACCAAACTACTCCTGCTTCTGCTGTAATTTCTTTGGAAGCCATTTTTTCTGTGAGACATTTTACCAAAAATTTGAAGAGCACGAGCATATGAGACTTTCCACCTATCAAACAGCTTGAGAAAGAAGGCGAGCCTCTTGCGTAGCCGAAGAACACAAACTCTTTTGGGATGTAATCTGAATCCTCTGCAGCTGCTAACCCTACTGTAGCTCAAATGACCCATGTTTTGGCTTATGCAAGCCATGGATTGTAATTAAGCACCAAGTTGGGTTATGTACAAATTAATAAGGTTGGAGGGTGACATTTTGGAAGGTGGGGTAATGATGGGGGTGGTGTGAAGAAAAATGAAGGAAAGTGCTTGGAAATTTAAGGGGTTGGACTGTTTCAGAACTTTGGACGGTGATTGAACTACAAAATTTAAGTTTAAATATAGGGAGAGGCATGAAACATCAGAATAATTTTTATATCATTGATTCGCGTGGCAGGGCCACAGGGGACTAAGCGAAAAACGAAAACAAAACTTAGCGTTATATTTCTTTTTTTTTTTTTTTATATATAACTTAGCGTTATATTTCGACTCCTTATATCTTCTTGTTCAATAAAATTATTACACATTTGACGATTTATAGTTTAGTATTACAAAAGAAATGCATTTGTTGGTTCTTAAAAATATATGTTTTAACTGTTTAATTCTTGAATTTTAGAAATATATATTCAGTTTTGAAAAGCTTTTTTTTTCTTTATTATTATTATTTGTTAGATTTTAAAGTATATATATGTATCTTATTTTTGCTCGTTAATAAAGGAGTAATGAGTAAAAAAATTTTAAATTTTGAGCTATATATTTTCCAAATTTTAAGAATTACAAGTATTTTTTAAAATTAAAAAATACATTTTCTAGTATTATATTGCTGACCGCTTTAATAAAAAATTTATAAGTTATCTTCTAATCTATAATCTAATAGCAAGAAAAATGTAATTTAAAAATAGTAATAATAAGGGAGAAAAATGCCATTGATTATTTTTCAAACTAGGTGGGTAAAGCAAAGCAAGAATATGATAATCAGTATCAAATTGGAGAGATTCCAGAATTGACTGGCTGAGTCTATTTATAATAATATTGTTCAAGCTTTGTTTTGTTAGACTAACGAGTTTGACTTTAGAATTGCCATTTCTTAAGGCTAGAATGGCTGGCCATTTCTGAATAGGCATGTGATGGGTCTCTCTATTTCATGGACAATATGCGTGATTGCTTCTGTTATATAATTTACAACTTTAAAAGTGATGTTGGTTCATTGAATGAATACATTCATATACATATTTTAATGAATAAAGTGGGAGGGAGATATATGACCCTTAGTTATGGATAATTTTAAAAGTGATTTTTGAACATAAATAACTAAAAAGTGGAATGTGTATTTTATTAATTCATCTAATGAACAAAAGGTAAATATCTCTGTACAATAAACAAAGAGTAAATGCACCTCTCTATATTCAATAAACAAATAATTAAATGTATTTTATTGTTTACAATGAACAAATAATAGAAAGAGATTCTCTTTCTGAGTATAAATAGATTATTGTATGACTTTATAAAGTATGGATAAAAAATTATACGTGATTGAGAATAGAATTTTACAAACTTACAAATATTTTCAGGTTATAAAAATATTAAAGAATTTTTTCAAATTGCAAATCAAGATATTCACAAAGATTTCATTGTATTCCATTAAGATATTATCATTAACTTTTTTTAAAAAAATGACCCAATTGTTCTTTGAAATAATCTATTGTATAGTGATCTTGGCTCTTTAACATTAGTTTCCTACAATTTATTGCCCTTCTTCACAATAACCAACTTTAAGGTGAATGTTTGTCGTAAAAAGTTCCGCTAATCATGGCTTATAATTCTCTCTCTACTTTTTATAATTTCCACTAGGTTGCGATGAATAGTTAAAGTTGCTTAAAATAACGATTTTATAACTTCTTCATTATCTTATCGTTATTATGCCTTATTCTGAATTGACACGTAATGAAGTGAAGGAGAGAAAGATGAACAAGTCAAGTCATGATAATGTTTGGTCATTAAATCTGCATAGGTGTGGGATAATCTCAATAGGTTTTGTGAATGTTGGAATATACTAACATTATCACCTCACTTTTCTAGACAACCTCTGTTTGTATATTTGACATGTGAAACCAAAAAGCTCCGCTTTTAGCAGTCAAATATATTTGACTTGTTGCAAAAAATAATGAAATATAAAGAATATAATAAGAGCAAAAAAAAATTAAAAGAAAAAACAAGAGGATAATTCTCATTCACTTAGGTATTTTATGCTTCGTACATAGTATTTACTCTTCAAAGGTTATGGATATCCACATGATTTTATTATTTATAATACTTCTCCCTTGATGGTTATTAGCAAATAATGTGTTTTGTTAAAATTTTATTAAAAAAAACTCAGTGGAATAAAAACCTAGTGAAAGAAATTTTATAAAGTTTTTCACTAAAATTATATTTTACTACTGAAAATTTTATAAGACTTCTCATATTATTTTTAGTGACAATGAACTATCATCTCATCACAACAGATGAGGTGATATATCCAAAAAATTTGTTACCTTGTTGCCATAAATGTGAAAGTTGTCATAACATCTAATGGAGTGTGACACAAGTTGCTTTATGACGTGACGAAGAATGAGCTCATCAAGGCCAACGAGAGGTATTGTCCAAAATATGAATTCTCTGCACTTTGGTCCTCAGACTTTGATTTATTCACAATTAATACATAGTTAATACACAAAAATCAAAACTTAATTACAAAATAATACTATGGCTTAATTTATTCACAAATTGGCCACATGCTAGGGGATTTACAAGCAAGACCTAATTGCACAAAATCTTTACAATTTAGTCCTTATTTTTGGAGAAAACTTGTAATTAAGCTCTAATTACATCCGTTCACCAATAATTCCAATAGTAAGTAATTTTAGATGAAATTAAGCTTACACATCATGAAAAATATTGATAAATCCTAGAAAAAAATTTTAAAAAATATATCAAAATAAGACTTATCATAAATTTACAACATCTAGGTGAATCTCAACTCTAGCACTTGCCCATGATATCAAAGTCCACAAACTTAAATTTGGTAAGATTTGAAATGAAGTAAACTAATATAAAACAATGGTAATAATTATAATAAATTCTAGATAACTTTCGATATTAAATAAAATCTCAATAATACAAATAGAGTATTCATAATAATAATTCATGGCATATTACCAATATTAAGGGAAATAGGTTTTTCATTTGAAATTTAAACCTTTTTTCTATTGTTAATATAATATGTTAGTTTCTAATATTATATTTATAATTTGAATACTAATTATCCACAAGTTTTACAAACCCACTTTATAATTTGTTTATTATTTAATAGTATTAATTTGAAAAGCAAAAAAAAAAATTCTGCACATGGAAGATTAGTAATTTTTAAAGAAAATTGATAAAAATTTGCTAATGAATACTATCAAATTAATGCATGACCATATATTTAGGAAACAAAATCACAAACAAACCCTTTGCCAAAAAGCACACATAATCCATAATTTTTATAAAACTAAACATATTTATTAAATGAAATCAATTATAATATGATTAGTTTAATAATAAATATAATAACTTGATAAAATAGTGATCTAAAAAGGATTACCTCAAATTAAATGAGGAAGGAACAACTTTGTAATGGAGATTCAATTATGTAATCACACTTAGCTACCCTAGGTGCAATAGAAGGTTGTTAGCCTACATGTGCCTAGACTAGGTTTTTACACCTAAGTTAGTTAAGTTAATAGATTTGAAGTTATTCTTTATTCCCCCAAGTTATATTTGGTACACAAAAATAATTTTGATAGGAATAAAAATAAGAAGAAGAATGGAAATATAATGGAATTTTGATATTTAAATCATGTTTGACATGATAAGAAAAGGAGTAGGAATGAGTTTACATTCCAATGTTTGGTTTGAAAGAAATAATATAAGAATGGAAAATAAGAAAAAGGAAATGACCTTAATTCCATTATTAGGAAAAGGAAAAAAAGTAAAGGACCTCCCTAGCTTTAGAAAATACCATGACCTCTTTGAAAATTTCCTAAACTTCTTGTTAGATTCATAGAAAACACCATGACAATAGTAAAATCAAAGCTTGGTTTGAGATTTGGGTTTTTACACAAATTTTTATTGGCCAAAACACAAGGTTCAGATTTGGTTTTTTATAGCAAAACAAAAGTTGTTATTGTTTTCACTATAATAATAGTATAATCACAACTTGGTTTAAGACAGAAGACAAATTTGGAAAAGGATGGCGGCTAGAGAAGGATGATGCAATGGGAGACAATGGCTGAGGCAACCAACTCAAGTGGTGGATGATGAGTCTTGGTTGATGGTTGTGGGTAGACTGGAGCTCGAGCAAGTAAATCTTAGGGGTAGGATGGTCAGAAATTTTGGCTCTCCCATGATTCAAAAACTCTTTCCCTCGAAAATCTAAAGCATATCTTTCTCTTATGTTTAATGGAAAATGCTTACCTAAGGGTGCAAGAGCCCAATGTACTAAATGTGTAATTTTGCCAAGAAGATTCTTTGCAATGGAGGATCTACTAAACCGGGCACAATAATGCCAAAAATGAGAGGGGGGTTGTGTGTGTGTGTTCTAATATTTAGGTTTAGGGTTTAATAGGGTATCTAAAAATTGTAACACCAAAATGGTTTTTTTAATATATATTTAGGTTTAAGGTTTAATGGGGTACTAAAAAATTATAATTGGGAGAATAAAAAATTTAATTATGAAAAAAAATTACATTTTAAAAAATGTCCATTGTGTAGCACAATTAAAATTTTTTCACAATTATAAAAAAAAAATTCATAGTTAAATTTTGTGTCCTCCCAATTACGATTTTTAGATACCCTATTAAACCTTAAACTTAACTATTAAAAAAATGCCATTTTAGCATTTTAGCTCTATTATAGATGATAGGTTCACAATTTTTACTCTCCCACCCCCTTTCTTATTACATGATTCGTGTCCCCATCTATAAAAAAAAGTTGTATAAATACCTCTGACTCTACGTTACTCTAATCAATTCAATAATATCTGTATGATCAATTCAATAATATCAGAAATTCTTTCTCTCCTCTTTCTAGTCTTTGTATAGTCAAAATCATAAGAAACTTGACTTCAATCATGAACTTAAAGCGATGGTATGCTCATAATGTATTATAAAAACTAATAAAACATAAGGAATATAACACAAATAAGAGAGAAATTTGAGAAAATAATGTTCAATGACTTCAATACTTCATATTTAGTATATAATTTTTATTTCTAAATCTGCAGTCATAAAGATAGACCTATAAATAACAATAAAATAAATAAAAGAAAATTAAAATATATAATTATATAACTTAAATTCTTTAAAAAGTATAAGGCATATGTTATTAAATATGATAAGAAATTTTAAAAAGTTGTTCCTTGAAAAATTTGAACATCTACTCAACTTTATCATTTACAATTCTGTCATTAAAGGCCATCTTTTTATTCTCGGCCAACTAAAATTTAATTTGATTAACTGGCAAAATAAAAGAGTGTAATTACATAAGTGATAAGTAAAAAATGTTCATAACAGGATATATAAATGCAATTCTTTGACTTCATGTCACTTGTAATCGCGAGCATCCGTTTTAACTTCAAAATCAGAAATTCACATTTAATTTTTTAAAAATATTTTTTGTTAACAAAAATACCACTTCACATCGCATGACTTGCTTTTATCAATTTCAAACTAAATAATGATGATTAAAATATTTAAAAAAAAAACCCTTTGCGTAGGTCGAAATGCTCCAACTCTGAAGTTCAAAATTTTTAATAAAGATAAAAATTTAATGAAATGAACTTTTAAAATTAAGAAAAACTAGTATCCAAACTTATGTGGATCACGTGACGCTTTATTAAAATGTTTATTTCTATAAATTTTAATTGTCAAATAACAGGATAATTTTATTTATACGGCTTATGAATAAGTTCAATATATAAAATTGATGTAGGCAATATAATATTAAATATAAAAATGATATATGCAAAAATAGATTACGAACATATTATATTAAAAGTTTACCTAATATATTGTTGAAAACTTCTTTTTACGTGACATCAACAATATTTTTTTAATAATGAATTGCAATATCTTTTATGAGTATATGTATAATTTGATAACTCAATTTACTAATTGAAGGTATCATACTTTCATCATTAATATTAAGGTCGACAAAAGGGATGGGTTTTTCCATTTCAAACCTTCAAAAGTTTTATGGCCTAATCTTTGCGCTTGTCGCTTGACACATTAAAATAGTATAAAAACTAAAATCCAAAAATATTATGCTGTCAGATAATATTAAACAACCATGCTTACATAGAGCAATAGGAAATAACAATTTTACTAAAATGGTCAAAACAATAAACAAATTATTGCAACACTTGATTCAAGGCTTCTATTTAAAGTGCCATCCTCTTAGTACATTTGAAGCAAGTGCTACTGAAAATTACACAAGTTGTATTCTTTACAAAAACAATGTTCCCAAGCACTATTTTTAGAGGACTTTCCATTAATACTTGCAAGGGAAAAGAATTTTTTTTTTCAAAATTATGTGTAATGTCTATTATGTTCTTATAATTTTCATTCAACAATATTTATTCATTTTTATTATATAACTAGAGTATATGTATAAAAATCATTTCCTCTCTATAAAATTACTTCTTCTTCTTCTTTTCGTTCTATTCATTTTTTCATTTTGCGTCCTCAATAGAGTGTAAGTTTCCTATCATCCTTGTGGCATTATTAGGGAAAATAATCAAGGGAATTTTTGCTTCCAAGTTCATCAACTATGTTGAATAGAAAGCTTCTCGACAAATCCTATAAGATAAATCAAATTGTTAGAAATTGTATAATAGTTTATAAAGAAATGATATTGTCAAATTAATTATTTTTTAATATAAAATTTATTTAGAGATAATTTTAGACAAGTCTTAATATGATCAAATAAAATTTTCACAATCTAAAAAGTAAAAGATAATTCAATAAGAAGAATGCTCCTTAAAAGGAATTGACTTTGTTAAGGCATGGGGTGTATTATTTAAATTTATTAGCTTTTCTATATTAGCTTAGCTGTAATATTAGTTCTTCTATAAATATGTTATATGTATGTGTGTATAGATATATTTGTTACTTTTTAATTTTCCATGTTAAACTTTGCTACCTAGCACTAATTCTTTGCTTCCTTTGTAACAATATTTTTAATATATTAAGAGTCTTGACTTGCCTTAGTAAGAAAAACTAAGAGCATTCAATTCTAGTGCTGATTTTTCTCTTCTTTTTATATCTTGCCTCTGATACCAAGATATAAAAAGAAGAGAAAAGGCCAAGATCCTAATCATTCATCATGGACTCTTAAAGCTCATCAACACTAACCTAGAATAGTCTTCTTAGCTTTATTTCTTTTGCGGACAAACTTACTCCATTGTTTTCCTTTGTTAGCAAGATTGTTTGGTCAAGTTTTATTTCTTTTGCTAACAAACTTACTCCGTTGTTTTCCTTTGTTAGCAAGATTTGTTTGGTCAAGCTATATTAAAATAACTATTTGCTTTGGTAATTTATGACTTTACCTATAATTAAAGGACAAAAGCTCGAGAGCTTCTTTCTTGGAATGACAACTCCTTCTTTTTAGTTTCTCTCCCAAGGCATAGAGAAGAAAAGAGTTTGAATACTAGAATACTACCAATCAATTATTACTTAGATGACGTTTCAATACTATGACTCTCGAATTTGCTAGTCAAGTGATTTATTGCCAAACTTCAAAAGACCTTTAGAAAGCTACCAAAGGTTCATCCGGTGCCCATACTCGTTCTTAGATCACTTTTTACAATAGCGAGTTTCAAAGAACAAGGAAGGAAGACATGAAAATAGAGGATTACCTCACTAAAATGAAAAGTATTTCTGATAACTCAACTCTTGTTGGTTGTCTTGTCTCTGTTGATGATTTGGTTACTCAAACCTTGGCTAGTCTTGATGTTGAATATAACCCAATTGTGATCCAATTTGTTGTTAAAGTAAATTTATCTTAGATAAATATACAAATTACTCTATTAACATTTGAAAATAGAATGGAATAATTAAATAGTTTTAGTAATTTAACTATTTAACCTATTGCTAATATTATGAAATAAAAATTTGAAAGCCATGAGTCTAACACAGGCTCTTAGCGTGGTCTAATGGCAAGGAGTTTAGATGTGGCCGATTCCATGGCAAAAGTTTCAAAGGCAATAACAAGCCTATTTGTTAAGTTTGTGGTTGGATAGGCCATATTGCAACTAAATCCTATTTCAAATATGACAAGGCTTATATGGGTTATTCTCTAAACCATAGCAAAAGGTAGCATATGAATGAGTCTAACTTTTTTACTTATCTAGCTTCTTCTTACATTATTGCAGATAATTCGTGGCATATGGACAGTGGTGCTAACATTCATATTACTAATGATGCCAGTTAAATTGATACTCTCAATGATGTTCATGATAAGATTTGTCTCACTGTAAGAAATGGTAAGTTGGTGTTAAAGGTGTTACCTCTTTTATTCTTTCTTGCCATAATAAAGACATATTGATAAATGACATTTTACTGTTTCTAAGGTTCTAAAAACCTTATGGGTGTTTCAAGATTAATTGCTAATAATAATGTGGTTGTTCAATTTCACTACTTTGGATGTTTTGTAAATGACAAAACTTCAAGAATAGTGGTAATGTAAGGGAAGCTCAAGGAGGAACTTTATAAAGTTAGTCAAACACAGACTCACCAGTTAAAACTTGGTCATTCTAAACTTGATATTAATTCAACTTCTTTGTTATTTGAAAAATAAATTTGGCATAAAAAACTAGAGCACCCTTATGATAGAGTACCATATTAAGTCTTAGGCCAATGTAATATCAAGTTAAAAAGTAATGAGAAAACTGTGTTTTGTAAGGCATGTTAACTTGGCAAATTCCATTTACTTCCTTATAAAAATTCCTCTTTTCTAGCAAAGTTTCCTCTTTAGCTTATTCATATGGACTTATGGAGGCATTCTCCTATCTCTTCAATATCAAGATATAAGTTTTATGTTGATTTTATAGGTGATTACAGCCAATACACTTGGCTTTATCCTCTAAAACACAAGAAGGAAGCACTAAATGCCTTTTTGTAATTTAAGACCCTTGTTAAAAATCAATTTAGTAGGAAAATTAAAGTATTACCAAGTGATGGTGGTGGTGAATTCAAAAATTTTGTTAATGTTGTTCAATTCTTTGGTATTGAACTTAGATAGTTTTGTCCATATAACTTAGCTCATAATGGTAAGGTTGAGAGAAAACATTGGCGCATTATGGAACTAAGCCTAACTCTTCTTACTCAAGTAAAAATTTCTCTTTACTACTAGCTTAAAGCTTTTCAAATTATTTCCTATCTTATTAATAAGTTACTTACTCCTATTCTTAACAGAAGGTCACCTTTATCACTTTTGGAAAACAAACAACTTGACTACAAGGCTCTCAAACCTTTTGAGTGTGCTTGTTACCCATGTTTAAAGCCTTTTAATCAATATAAAATATAATTTCATAGTCAGAAATGTGTATTTTTAGGTTATAACAGTTTCACAAAAAAGGATTCAAGTGCCTACATTCTACTGGCAAAATTTACATTTCCAAACACGTAATTTTTAATGAGCTTGATTTTCCCTTTGTTACTGGTTTTTTGAACACCAAAGAGCCCCCTTAACATGTTACTTTTGAGCTTTTTGTTTTTGCATATTATGAATATGTTATTAACTTTGTTATTACTCATGACATTCATACTGTTTCAAATTGCTCTTTGAGTAATTCAGGTTATGTTCTCCCACCTTCTTGTGATAAATCCTATAGAATTAATTCATGTAAACCATGTGCCACCCTTTCTAAACTTGATTTAAGCCAAGAAGATTCAATTGAGGCTAATAATCATAGTTCTTCTCTAGAACCAACAATGGAAAACATGATGTAGAAGTATTAAATGGTAACATAGAGCAAAAGTGGAGCTTTCAAAGCACGATACCCCTTTATTAGTCTCTTAATAGTTAAAGTAGATATTGTTTCAAAACCAAACAATATACAAGAAGCTTTACAAGTTTCTCATTGGAAAGCAGCAATGTAAACTGAATATGATGCTTTGATGAAGAATCACACTTGGGTGGTGGTACCTTATTCTAGTCAAGAGAATATGATTGATAACAAATGAGTATTTAAAACTAAGTATAATGTTGATGGTTTAATTCAATGGCATAAAGTCTGACTTTTTGCCAAAGGCTTTCAATAGGACCCTGATGTAGACTTCGAAAAGACATATAGCCCTATCATCAACGCAACAACAATAAGGATTATTCTTACTTTGGCAATTTTTTTCAATTGGAATATTAAGCAACTAGACATAAATAATGTTTTTTTAAAGGGCAATCTTTAAGGGACAATGTTTATGTATTAGCCTTGAGATTTTGAAGATTCTACCAAACCTTTACTTGTATGCAAGCTATTTAAAACCTTACATCAGTTAAAACAAACTCTTAAAACTTGATTTGATATACTAAGATTTGTGTTGTTAAGCTAAAGGTTTTAAAATATCAAAAAATGTAGTTCTATATTTTTTTCTTAAAATTAACAAGCTTGTGATTTTTATCTTAATCTATATTGATGATATTTTAGTCACAGGTAATGATCCTTTTTGTCTTGCCAAGTTCATTTAAAGCTTGCACAAGATATTTTCACTAAAGGAATTAGGGTCCTTGCAGTATTTTCTCAACATATAAATGTTTAGATATGATGATGGTCTCTTTTTGAATCAAGGTAAATACATCCTTGATTTATTAAAGAAACTTGATCTAGTTGATGCAGAACCATGTCCCATGCCAATGGTTATAGAAATGACTCTTTTCTACTTCAAATGGAGAGCCTTTGAAGGATCCAGCATTGTTTAGAAAAGCTATTGGGGCATTATAATACCTAACTACTATAAGACCTACATTTCTTATTCATTTAATAAACTTAGCCAATTTTTCAATGCTCCCACAACAGTTCATTTTTAGGTTGTTAAAAGACTATTGAAATACCTAAAAGGTACTTTGCACTATAGGTTGAACATTAAGCCTTTTGTAAGTTTTGATTTAGTTGGCTTTTTAGATGTGGATTGGGCTATATGTTTAAATGATAAGAAGTTTATGGCTGGATTTCATGTTTATTTTGGTGGTAACCTTGTTTCATGGTATTCCAATAAGTAAAAAAGTTTTCTCTAGGTCTAGCATTGAGTCAAAAAATCATGCCTTAGTTGATTTAATTGCTAAAATCATATGGATTCATTCTCTACTTCATGAGATTGGTCACTGCCTTTAGGAACCACCAATTATTTGGTGTGATAATTTGAATGCTAATGCTTTAACATCAAATTTAGTGCAACATGTTCAAACTAAACACATTGAGATTGGTGCATATTTTGTTCAAGATCAAGTTTTGGCAAAGCAACTGGATGTGAGATATGTTCCTTTTTCTAGTCAAATTGTGGATTGCTTAACAAAACCTTTCTCTCATGCTCAATTTAATGTTTTATGCAACAAATTTAGTTATTTCCCATACCATTTCGTTTGAGGAGGAATGCTAAAACATGAGGTGTATTATTTCTATTTATTAGCTTTTCTATATTAGCTTAGTTGTAATATTAGTTTTTCTAAAAATATGTTGTGTTAATGTATGTATAGGTATATTTGTCATTTCTTAATTTTCTATTTTTAACTTTGCCACTTGGCACTAATTCATTGCTTCCTCTGTAACAATATCTTTAATAAATTGAGAGTCTTGATTTTCCTCAATAAGAAAAACTAAAGCCTCGTTTGGTATAATATTAGAAATGAAAAATGAAAAGGAATTATTTGTTTTTTGTACTTGATAGTGAGAGAATGTGATAGAAAAGGAATCAATCAAGAATTGCATGGTAGCATAAAAAGATAAAATGGTTTGGAGTTAAAATTCAAAAAAGTAATTAATGCCCTTATATTATTGCAAAATTCATCAAAGAAAACTAGTATAGATTAAGCTGAAATAAATACTTTATTAAGTAAATGTAAAATTTATATTTAAAAATTAAAAAATATTTATGTGATACATTATATTTTTTATTTTTAAAAAATTATTAATTCATATATTTTTTAAATCAAATAATTTTTAGATATCACTTTTAATTATTATATAATTTTTTAATAAAAGGGATCTTAAGATTAAGAAAAAGAAAATTATTATTTTGTTACTTTTTAATTAATTACAAAGCTAAAAATATTATTATTTTATTATTGTTAACTAATTACAAAACTAAAAAAATTATTTTAAGAGTTTTTTTAATTAATTACAAAACCAAAAATAGTAATAAAAAGTAATAATATTTATTATTAAAAATAATAAATAATATTTAATAAAATAAAAAAAATAAAAAAACCTTTTGACAATTTTTCAGAATTCATCAACCAAATGTTAATTAATGGATTAATTTTGATTACATATCAGTCAATGATTTCATTCACCGACTGAGCATTGTATATATATATATATATATAATATAATATAAATATAAATAAATATAGATCATATTATATATATACAATATTATTATATATTATATATAATATTCTTATATAATATTATAATATTATATAATAAAAGTAAGGGGGAAGAAGAATCATTATAAAATTTTAATGCAAGAAATAAAAATTATGCAATGCAAAGTACACAAAAATATATTTAAAAAATGGCCAAAATGACGATAGTTCGCCCTGAACTGGTCGGAGGGAACGGAGAAAGATATGTATGCAAGAGATAAATTATATAACAAGATTATATTATATACATATTATATAGTATTATATATATATATATATATATTAACTAATTACAAAACTACAAAAATTATTTTAAGAGCTTTTTTAATTAATTATAAAACCAAAACATTAATACAACTTAATAATATTTAGTATTAAAAATCATAAATTATATTAATAATAAGTAATAAAATAAATTAAAAAAAAAGGAAATTAATTGACATTTAGTAAGAATTGATCTGATTAAATGTTAGTCAGGGATTAATTCTAATTGCATGTCAATCAGTGAATAAAAGCATTATATATATATATAATATAAACTTAAATAAATAAATATATCATATATTTTACATATTTGGAGATTTTCTTTAGAGAACCTTACTCCAAGAGAAACCAAAAGGGAAAATATTATCTAAGAAAATTTTTTTGTTGCTTTAGAACTATGGCTGGATGGCCTTATATGGACAGCCTTACAACTCAATTTTCAAAACATTTAATTTGCATTTACATTTCATAGCTTTAGTTTTATCTTTGAGTGTAATTATAGCTGCTTTTAATTGTTATCCTTTTGAAAGTTCTTGAGATTCCTTTTGTCTTCTTTGATTGTTGTTAGCCACACTTTATTGTGCTAAGATTCGTTTCGTCTAACTTGCTTGCTTTTGGCACCATAAAAGTGCTATACTTGTAAAGTTAACAAAATTCCTATTCAAAATTGATTCCTAAACAATTATTTTCATTTTGTGGCTCTTCTAGCTATTGAGTTAAGGATTCTTTGTCCAATGAAGGGGCTATTTGAGAATTTATTTCTTGTATTTTTTTTAATAAAGTTAACTGGATTTGGAATGGAAGCTAACTCTACTATAATTTTAGTTTCATTGGCCAAAAATGGAATATGATCCTCTTTTCTAATTCTTGTTGTATTGGATTTAATCCAACTGTTGACTTGATTTATGTCTACAAATTTTTAATTATATTTCTTTTACCATTTTACTCTAAATCTTCTAGTTAAATAGCTTAACGTAGGCCAAGGATGAACCCTTATTAAAATCGTGAAGGTTCAACTCATCATTAATGGGATTCTAAAATGATAGAAGATATAAAATGACTTCTTTGTTTCTTTATAATCAGTAGCTATTCTGAATGCTTCATATCCTACTTCAATTGCTTTGGATATAATTTTGTGTACTAATTCAAATACATGGAACCAATTCAAAAAATAATTTAGACATTTTTTATTAAAAAATGAACTGAGAATGTTCATAATTCCTATAATAAAACACATTATACCATACCATCTTATAATCATAATAATTATAAGTCAACCTATGACAATTGATTGAAAATTTCTTAGCTGTGAAAGGTGACTATTTCCATGACTTGTATGAGAACACTCTTTTAATCTTTATTTGAGAATATTGTCTACGTGTTGAATCCTTTTGATGGCTAACCAAAGCTAAATTGAAATAAACTAAAATCAGCTTATAATATCTGTAATCTTTTTTTAAAATCAAAGGGGATAAAATTCCATGATTCTCCCGATGACTGTTCCATGAATACTATTTTGGTTGTTTCTTGAATAATTTTTGTTGTATTCTTCAGGCTTTAAGGGATAAACTTGGAGAATATATTATTTAGTTAAATATTGTGGTTTCTAATTTGTAATTGAGATTTTAGCTAATGTCTGTTTAAAGGTTTGTGTCTAAGTTTTTGAAGAGGATTGTGTTTGTGAAGAAGATGTGGCATAGTGAATGGCTTTAGGATTCTAGCTACAGGTTTATTGGGTGCAGTTGACTATATGGTTATCCTTCTATTTCCCCTGCCTCTTTAGAAGGAAGAGCCTCCTTTTATGGAGCTTATGTTGAAAA
Source organism: Erythrophleum ivorense (assembly GCA_026724425.1). Classification (NCBI taxonomy): domain Eukaryota; kingdom Viridiplantae; phylum Streptophyta; class Magnoliopsida; order Fabales; family Fabaceae; genus Erythrophleum; species Erythrophleum ivorense. The sequence continues at coordinate 827,238 of JAIUCV010000278.1, forward strand.
AGTTTTTACTTGTAAAAATTCTCTTGTAAGAAAGTTAGGCAAAGAATTACTTTATCCTTTGATGAATTTGATTTCAAAATCAAAATATGAAAAAATAGCCTGCCATCCTGCAAAAATTTGTTTTGAAATCGAAATTTTTTACATTTGTTTATAAAATTTCATTAGTTGCTTTGCAATTTATTTGTAATAAAAAGTTCTAGTTTATCAAATTATCTTGAAATTTTGAAATACATAAAACTATTAATAATTTTTTTTTCATTGTGGAATATTTTTGTTGCGTTTCTATCTATACTCTCAAATGATATCTTATAGCTTGTTCTCTTCCTTCCTTCCTTTGCTTCAATATTCCTCCAAACCCTATATCTAATGCATCTATTTCTACTATCTTGAAGGCTTTATGATGTGGTATGCCTAAGCAAGGTAATTCCTTAACTTGTTTCTTGACCTTTTGAACTATAGTGATCAATTTTAGATTTTAATTTGTTGGGGTTTTCTTTAACCTTTACAATAAAGGTTGTATCTCTACATTAAGATTGAAAATAAAATTTGTTACATAGTTCAAACATCCTAAGAATTTTTATTATTGATTTTTATTTCTAATTTTGTTTGGGAATTTATCACTAAATTCTATGACTGTATTAGTTGAAGTTATGGTTCTGTGGTATATTTCATTCTTACAAATTTTATCTTTGTTTGAAATAATTTCATTATTGTAGTTAAGACCATTAATCCATTTTTCTTTATTATTTCATAAAATTCTTGTAGGTGTCTAAGATGTTGCTCAATTGAATTTGAAAATATTAATACATCATCTATGCATACTATAATGAACTTAGTGTAAGAATTAAATATTTCATTCATTATCTGTTGAAATTCAGAATGTGCATTTCTTTAATTTGAAAGGCATTGCGTTTCATTCATAATGCCCAAATATTATTGTAAAAGGCTATCTTATATCTATCTTCTTTTTTTGGTCTGTATTTGATAGTATTTTGATTTCATATCAAACTTAAAAAATATTGCTACATTTGCTACTTTTCCTATTAAGTCTTTCTTATTAAGTATTGGATATCTAATTTATTTTAAGACTTTATTTAAAGGTTTGTAATTTATTACTAATTTAAGTACTTCTCTTTCTATTTTTGCATGATTCTACACATAGAAAGATGGGCAACTCCAACGAAATTTGCCTTGCCTAGTTAGGTTTTTATGTAATAATTGTTGTATTTCTTTTTTATAATATTTCATTAATTCTTCATTTATTTGTATTGGTTTAACTTTAGTAGGCATATCTTTTTCTTTAAAGCTTTCTTCGTGAGGTAATTTTACAATATGTTTCTTTCTATTTCAAAAAGCATTTAGGTGATTAGAACATATTTTCTTTTCAAAATTTTCTTTAATTTCTTCTACTCTTTTTTGTATATTAATATTTTTTATTTGTTTGTTTATCTTTTTTATAATGTAATTCCTTTTGAAGAAAATTAATATGATTTCGTTTTCTTTTTTCTTTTTACTTATTCTATAAATGGAATCTTCTTTTAATGAGTTTATTTTTTTTTATTGGTGGCTTTATCCATTCAAAAGTTATTTCTCTTCTTAAAACCTTTGTGATTATTCCTATTGGAGTTACTTTAAATGATATAATTTGTTGAAAAAAAATGTGTACCTAATATAAATAATTCACTTAAATCTTTTACTAAAATAAAAATGTTTTAAAAATATATTCTCTTATTACATATATAGGTATTGGTCATTTATACTGTATTTTTAGTTTTAAATTATTAGTTACTAAGAGACTTTCTAATGTTTTCTCGCAATATTTAGTAGGTATTAATTATTTTTGTATATAATTCATATCTTGTCACACCCATATTTTAATAGCATAGCACTAAAAAAATTGAAAAATTTTAATTTTTGAAAATAAAGACCAAAAGAATGATTTATGAATAAAAAATGGATTCAAAAGTCGAGTATGAGAAAATCTTTTACTAAAATAAAAATATTTTTAAAATATATTCTCTTATTACATATATAGGTACTGAGTAGCTCATACTGTATTTTTAGTTTCAAATTATTAATTACTAAAAGACTTTTTAATGTTTTCTCGAAATACTTGATAAGTATTAATTCTTTTTGTATATAATTCATATCTTGTCACACCCATATTGTAATCCCATGGCACCAAAAAAAATTGAAAAATTTTTTATTTTCTAAAATGAAAATCAAATAGTGTAAAGTCACAATTAAAATTATATTTTTTAAAAGACAACACTTCAGGGGAAAAAACTTTTTGAAGGAAGAATGATTTATGAATTAAAAATGAATTCGAGAGTCGATTGTGTGTGAGGAAAGTATTAGACACTCCATAACACCCATTTTTAAAAATAGTTATCTTAAATTAATTATACAAAATTAATATAACCCTGATTTATTTTAAGCTTCCTAATAATCACATGCAAAAATAGAGAAATAAAATCAAATTAAAAAGTAGAAATAAAAAAAATATATTTATTTACGAAGATAAACTTGATATAGGATAAGAACTTAGAGCCTACACACTTTATGAAAAGAATCAAAATTCACATAATTCAACCGAGTAATATTTTTTAATTTTTTGTGAAAAGATAAAGAAAGTAGAAATTATTTTTATTTTTTACAAATAAAATGACTTTGAAATTAGTTTGTGTATTTTAATTTACAAAAACTAAATTAATTTGCAAAAATAGAAATTAAAAATGTTTATCATTTTTGTTTTTTACAAATAAAATGACTTTGAAATATTTTTTATTTGAAGTGAAATAATTTTTTTTAATGAAGTATGCATAAGAAACGTTTATAAATTTATGAAAAAAGAATTGTAATTTTAGAATGAGAGTCTTAAAATTTTGTTTACTTAAAAATTTAAAACATTAACTTTTGAATTTGAAAATTTATTTTTTTTAATTTTAAGAGATTAATTTGAACTTTAATATATTATTTTTTTAAATTTTCATTTTTGTTAATTTTTAAAGAGAAAACTTTTAAGAAGATAATTTTTAAACAGACTGATTTTTATATTTTTAATTTTTGAAACACTAATTAATTTTTTTTTAATTAAAAAATTTTAAAGAAAATTTACTTAATTTTTTTTTTGCTTTACAAGACTTACTTTTAAACTTTTAAATACCATTTCTTAATTTTTGCTTTTCTTTTTTTCCCCTTTTAACAAAAAAATTTTAAGATTTAGTTTATCTTTCTTTTCATTTTTAAAATCTCAATAAAATCCAACTTGATTTGATTCTTTGCAACTTTTTGTAATTTTTTTCAAAAGAAAATTTTAAGAAATATTTTTATGAAAAAGAAATTCATTTGATTTTAATTTTACTTTTTTGAGAACCAAAATCTTGAACTTTGTGAATTTTTTTTAATAATTTTAAAAGCAACCAATTTGATTTTTAAAAAATTATTATTTTTTGGTTTTGCATATTTTTTAAATTTTAAAAGAAATACATTTTATTTTTCTAAAAACTATGTACAATTTTTTGTATTTCTTTCTCTAAGACATTTGCTTTTTTTTTCCTTTATATTTTTTGAAAACAAAATTAATTTGATACGAGCCATTGTAACCCAAAATTTACTAAAAAATGATTCCGTGACCCAATAAGTATTACAGAGACTTATCACGTATAGTCTTCCAGTGAACTCTTGTGTATCTCATATGGCAATTCTTAAAAAAATGAAATAAAAATAAAATAAAATAAATGCTTTACAAACACACTGTAATAGAATCCACTTGTGGCTTTCTAGTTTAGAAATTAAAAATGGGAAACAAAGGAAATATACCTCTCAGATTCCTATTTTCAGCAACCGAAAACCGAATGAATTTCTTTTCTCCCTCCTTGATCAAATCCCACCAAAATCGAGAACAGAATCCTCGTCCAAATCCGGTTCAACCTCTTCATTCAGATCCTATTGAAACCCGGAGGACCCTCAACGTCGTCCAGTTGCTTCACATCATTCTCACAGAGTAAGCCGCAGGTGATTGCCGGAGCTAAATGAAAAACGTGCTGGCTTTTCGTTTTTCCTTTCAGAACCTCCAGCCCAAAACGCAGCGTGAAAACAAACTCCAAGCCTCTTTCCCAAAACTTCCCCAAAAAACAAAAATCCCCTTCATCTTCTGACTTGCCTCTCTTATAAGAAGTTTGCACGTGATTCTTACTTTCTTCCCGAGCGTGTTTCTTCCACGATTTTCACACACCCACCCAGCCCTTGCAACGGCTTCTGCTGGCCCTGAATCATCAGAGAGGAATCGAGCGCGCGAGAGAGAAACGAGAGAAACCGATAATGAGCGCCGCCGGGTAGGGCCAAGGAAAAAGAAACCTAGGATGAGTAAACACGGCCTAAAAGAAAAGGATTCCGAATAGATAACCACGGCCACGGCCCAACAGAGAGGAAAAGATGTGGGCTTCTGATTCTACTATTCGCCCTTTCCTCTCCCTCTTGTTTATTGGGTTTCGGATTATATTTTGTTTTGGTATTGGGCTATGTCGGCTTGCAGTCATTGGGCTGATTGCATTATGTGGTTTCAGATTTTATATATATATATATATATATATATTTATACTCCTTTCGTTCTTTTATTTTAATATATTTAAAATATATTTTTCTATTTTAAGATTCTTGAAAAAATTCAATTACTTTTTATTTTTTGATCTAATAATTTTTATTTTTTACTTTTATTTCTTTTTTTGAATATTTTATTAACTCAAACTACTATTGAAATTGATCTTATTTTTAATTAAATTCTTTTAATTTTTTTTTATTTTTAAAAAATATCCAAACAAAATATAATGTTCATGTATCTACTCCTAAATATATTAGTACTATTAGATTTCTTGAATATTCATTATTTATTATTAAATTTATTTGACAATATTATTTTTGATAAGTCATCTCTTGTATTCTTTGTATAAATATTTTTTAACATATTTCTTCTGATTTTGGAATTTCTTCTATGTCTTTATTTTCTTCTTGAAATTTTTTTCTTTCTATTTCTTTCAATTTTGACTTAATTTCTAATATTTCTACTCCCTATAAATTTCTTTTACTTTTAATTCTCTTATTTAATATTTTTTATTTTCTATTATGATTCCTTTATTCCAATTAAAGTTGCTTAAAATAGATCTTTCATCGTTAACGGTGGTTGTTCCTCTTTTTTATCATTTTTATCTAATATATCTTTTATTTATAATAAATATTACTTTTTTATATCTTCATTATCAATTTTATCTATTATTTCTATCAAAAATTAAATATTTTCTTTAGATATTACATTAATATTACTTTCTTTAATATAATTTTGTCAATTACATATACTTAAGCATTCTTTTGAATTTGTTGTAGATATAGATGTTTCTGTGTTAGATTCTCCTTGTATTTGATGAATGTAATCTTCCTTACTTTTAATTTCAGATTCTGAAATAAAATTTTCATTTATTAAAACACCAATAAGGTTTTGCTTTTTTGTTTTTTTTTTCACTTATGGTTAATTTTCTAATTTTCTTTTCTGTTTTACATTTATTAAAATAATGATCGAATTGGCCACATTTATAATAAATTATGCCCTTTTTTATTAGTTTGTCTTATATTTAAAATCTTTCTTTGGCTTGCTATAATTTTTCTTATTTCTTTTGTAATTTTTTTTAAATTTGATTTATTTTTCTTTTTCCTAGATGAAGCTTTTACCTTTTTAAATTTATATTGTTCACAAAAGCTTTCTAATTTTAATTTTTCTTGGTTTCTGTCCAAATACATCTTTCTTTGCATTTTTATTTCATTACATAATATCAATTCTATTGTATTTACAATATTTATTATATGTTCATAAATCATTAACTTCTAATTTATTGCTCCATTTTGTCTACTTCCAATTTCATCTCCTGCTCTTTTAATAAATAAGTTAGGTAATTCTAAGACAAATTTTTCTTTCTAAAAATTTAAATTATTATCTTGTCTTTGAAATACTTTAAAAATAAAATTATATTTATATTGTCTAAAACCCACTAAGGTTGGACATTTTAAATTCATTAATTCTTCCAAAATATCTATCTTGTATTTTTATAGGTTTTCTAATAAAAGATTTAATTATAACATAAGCGAACTAAACTATATGATCTAAATATTTTTTCTTATCTTTGTGTATTTATTATACTTTGATGAAATGTTTTTATTTCTTATTTATCTAATGTAGTTAGTATATCTTTCCACCATCTTTTTAAACTTTCTATAAATCCTTAATTAATATATTAAATATATTATTGTTATTATTGTTTTCTATTTTATAGATTGCTATAGCCATTGTCATTTCTTGAACTATATTTATTATTTTATATTCATTATATTTATCTATATTCCATTCGTAAATAGACCTCCCATCATAAGATGAAGTGGCTATGATATATCTTTTCTCAAATTGTAAATCTAACATAGTTGATTTTGGGTAATAATTTTTTCTTATATATAATAATTATTATTATTTCTATTTATTTTGTTTAAGGTAATGTCTTTAGTATCTTTAAACTATTGTTATAACTTCATTATAATATTAATTCTTACTATATTTTTTTCTTTTTTATATCTAATTTTTCATTTATTTTCTTTAAATTTTTTTGTCCTTTTATCTTCCTTTATATATGATTTTCCTAATGTAATTTCTTTTGCTTCTTCTATAGGAATAACTTCATATTTAAATATAAGTTTCTGTGTGTCTAACTATTTTTCTTCTAAAAGAGCTTTTTGGATATCCTTTTCATCTACTTTACTTTCTATTATATTTAATTACTAACTTATAGTATATCAAATTTGATTGGCATAAATATTTTTTTGTATTTTTTGTATGCTTTTATTTTCTTGTAGATCTATTATGTTTAAAGGTGTGATTTTTTCTCCTCCTACCTTTACACTTATTTCTTTTAAAGGTGGATGTATTGTTGTAACTAATATACTATTTCTACAATTCCAATTTCTAGTTCTAGTATGGCAGATTTTATTGAAGGATGATTTTCTGCAAAGAGATTAAATATCTTATTATTATATGTATACATCTTTAGCCATTTAAAGAAACATATGTCCTCCTTAAGATTTGTCATATCTCTATACCATTCTTCTCGTATTTTACATGTTCTTCCTTTGTAAAATTAGAGAAAAACAATTTTCTCTCCTTTTCATGTGTTTTAAACATAAATTCATTTCTTAATAAATTTTTATTTATTTCATAATCATCTTTTCTTATCACTCGTAATGACTGATTTAAATATTAATAATCTAAGGGTTGGAATTCTCTATTTATTTTTGATTGTATTTTTAAGTTTCCATTGTCTTGTTTATAAATTGGCTATGGGATATTTGGTTGAAAATTTACTCTTTTAAATTTATATCTTATACTTGAGTAATCTATGAAATTTCTACCTTCTGTATAATTGATTGACTACTTAGACCTATAGATGTTGTTGAGCATAAAGATCTTTTAAGCATTCTATAAGATATATTGCCTTCGGTTATTCTTTTTATGTCTTCTATTTTTAAATCTTTCAAAGGTGCTACTGTGGCTAATTTTGGAAATTTAATTTGTTGGAAATTCTATTTCTTCATGTTTTAATAATTTAGGTATTAATATTGCTATTTTTGATATGTCTCCTATTTCTATATGTATAGTTTCTCCTTTTGAAGATTCTTTTAAGGGTTTCAAATGTTGATGTGTTTTTGTTATTTTGAAGGTTATCCTATATTGTATCAATATTGAAGTTGTTCCTCTTTATCAACCGTCATTAAATCCTACTTCTATTACTAATATGTTTGCAACATAAAAGTCATTTATCTTTATTGCATAATTAAAGAAACAGTCAAAATAGACTAGTCTTTCACGAAAATTTGTCTATATAACTTTTACTATAGATTCTTTAAAATTTTTCTCCTATCTTCTATCTCTTAATCATATTAAGACTAGTTTATTTAACCCTAGTTTGAAACATAGCTTGACTGCTTCCTGGATTAATGCTATATGTATCCAAGTATACTTTTCTTTATATTTCTTTATAGTCTCTTTTAATATCATGTATATAATTTATATACTTTTAGTTATCCTATTTCTCTTTCTATTGTTTGAGTTATGTATACAAAATCAAATATTATTTTTCTATATATCTCTCATGTTTTAAAGGTGACATAAACCAATTTGCTAGTTGTTCTTGTAGATTATAACTAGTTATTTCTCCTTAATTTATAATATACTCTTTATTTTTTTTAATTTTATTATCTTCTATATATTTACATTCTTTTCTATTTGATGTAAAATTATAGCTTCTTTTACTTAAACTTCTACTTCCTCTGTTATTTGATCCTAACATCTTCCTAAACCAATCCATTATATTATATCTACTCTATCTTATTCTAATATGATTTTTTTCTTATCCTAGACGAGAACACTACTAAGCTAAACCAATGGTCTTACTAAATCTGCTAGGACCACTCTTGTAGGCTTACCAACATTTCTATCAAAATAAAAAAATAAATAGCTAGGAACAAAATAAAATAGATATAATATAACTTTATCAATTCAAGAAAACCATAGGCTCTAATACCACTCTTAGAAGTGAATAAAAAATGAAATAAAAGAGAGAATAAATTACTATAATAAATGCTTTATTATAATAATTGTAAAATTTACAAACTAATGATAGTCTGGTAATTAATTTGTTTCGAAAACAAGTAACATAGGAGAATTCTTTAAACTAAACAATCTTTTAGTTCCTCAATGGATATCTATATAAATTTTCAATAATTTTTGCATCATGGTTAATCCAAGATAGCTTAACCAGTCATGCCGAACAATAAATATATTTAGACTAGTAAATTTCTTATTTACTGTAACATTTGTTTCAATTATACTAATATTTGTATAATACAAATTAGAAGATAAGGCACACAATTTTTTCAATACATATTACTTTTTTGATATAATAGCTTGATATGTAAATATTCAATTTTTTTTTTTCATTTGTAAGCTTAATATCATATCCATTGTGATGAATATTTTTAAAATTGAATAAATTTATTTAAAAATTAGTAAAACTAACATGCTATTAATAACAAACTTTGTTTTCCCAAGTAATAATGGTAACTCTTCCAAAACCTTCATTAGTTTTGTACTACTTAATATAGTATTATATTGACATCACTTATTATTAAATAAAAAAAATATTTTTTATCTTTAAGTATTATTTACAAGGTATTTGTCTCTATTATAGATTTTATGTCTAATCATAGAATAAAAACTATCCATATATATATTAACCAGTTACAAAGTCAAAAAATTATTTTAATAAAATGTTTGATTAATTACAAAACTAAAAATAGTAATAATATTTAATATTAAAAATAAATAAATAAATAAATAAATAATAAAAGTTAGAATTCATCCAATCAAAATTTAGTCAAATAAATTCTCACTAAATGTTAATTGGTGATTTAATTACCAGACTAACATTCATTGGCATCGCCACAATAAATTATATATATATATATATATATTACATAATATATATTTTTATTTATTTATTTATATTTTATATATAATATAAATAAACATTATATACATATATATTATAATACTATTATATATAAAAAATAAATATAAGTGATTAAATTCAAGTAAATATAGTTTAAACAAAAATAACATAAAAATATGATTGAAGTACATATTTTTATTAGAAATACAAGCTATAAAACTTAAAAAATAATTTTTTTTTTACAAATTTCAAGTGAAAGTATTTTAAAGAGCTTATAGAATAATGGCAAAATAAGCAAGTTTTTAGTTTTTTATATTTTTTAGAAGCTTTTCGGGAAATAACACAAGATGTTTAATATATTTTTAATTCCAACAATTTTATCTTTACCTAAAATAATTTTATTTTTATGGTTAAGACAATTAAACTATTTTATTTAACTATAAATAAAAAATTCTTGTAAAAGTTTAAACTTTTATTTTATTGAGTTAAAAAATACTAAAATATCATTAATATACACAATTATAAATCGTTTGTGTATAGAGATTAAATACGTCATTCATTTTTTTAAGTTATATATATATATATATATATATCATATCTTTCTATCGTTATATTATTTTTTTAAGTTAAAGATATTTTAGTTATTTATTGTTATTTACTTTCCATTCCCAAACAAACAAAGAAAAAGTTATTTATTTTTCTTTTGTTGTCATACCAAATACAATTGATTTAATTATATTTTATTTAACATTTTTTTTTTTCATTTCTATCAAAGAGAATTCTGTCAAAACCTGAGAGCATTTTAATTTTGGTGTTGATATTTCTCTCCTATTTCTATTTGACTTAGTAGGTTTCTATTATCTTCCGATGCATTATATATATACCTTCACCAAGGTGAAGTTTTCCCATTCTTAAACCTAGGAAGATTTAATTGCCTAACCTTTGTTTGTAATGCCAAACTTGCTAAAAGTAAAAGTTGACATAATAAATACATAAAATTTTAATATAACCAAGAAGAAAATATCAATTTTGATGCAACAAGAGACTAAAGATAACTATAAAGAAATGATGCAGCAAGAGAGTGAGGAAAACTATAAGCAGAAGTTGATAATAAGTATTTGAAAATTGGAAATTACAAAATTGGAATTTGTAAATGACTCTTAACACTACTTTTTATAATTGGAATTATTATCTCATTTCTTTGTTTCTTCTCCCATTATCCCAAACTGTTGCAATCAACTTAAAACATTACTAGGTTAAATCACTAATATCAACCTTCACATTAAGAAATAAGAAAGGGAAATAAAGAAAGATAAATGATAATCAAGGAAACACAAAGAATTATATCCAAACCTTGAAAAAAAAACACATTGTTTATCTGTTAGGACTACTAAACATGAAAACCCAAAAAAAAAAAACTCGATAAATATGCTACTATAATAATACAGTAATATATCCACCTTTGTATATAATTAGATTTTCTAATAGATGTAATCATTTGTTGTGTAAAGTAGCATGACTTGATGATATACAACTATAAATAATAGTGTAATTATTGAATAGGGAATAATTAACAACTTAGAAAACACAATGAAGTAACTTAAACTTCTAGAAAAATGTAATACCTTTGTAGGCCAATGTTTTTGCATTCTACATATGGATGTTATAAATAGTTTGATCATCAAAATCTCTTTGCATAAGAAATGTTCTAGATTGCCCCACTCGTTGCTTCTCTAACCACATTTCCATTTTCTCAATCTGTTGATAAAATTCTAAAAAGGAAAAAAATTAATCAAGAAATTTATCTAAAAAAAGATGAGAATTACTTAAGTGGTATTATTTACAAAACCAATACCAAAGGCAATTTTCAGAAGACTTCTTCTCAATAGTATGCTTTTTATTTGGAGCAATACTATTCTTTGATAAATTCTTGCCTTCATAAATTGACACTTGATAGAATAATATTGTATAAGTCACTAAATGAAATGCAAACCTAGCTTATAGGGTTTTAGTAGTGTTCACAAGAGGAAAATCCATAGGCTTAGCAAAAGATGTCATATCCTTCTTTATGGATGGTTCTCTTAAACAAATACTCATAAATGCTAAGACCATTTGCTTTTAGTTACGACCCAAATAAGCTTTCTGTACTACTTCATATAGGATGCCACAATAGTATAAGAGGAGCTTTACACCCTTGCTTTTTATTGAGTATCTTATTCAGATTTTAACTATTATTTGAAACTTTATCATTAAGGAAAGAGAGCCACATACAACTATTTGAATCTTAAACATTTCAAATTCAAAAAAATTCATCTGTGCTTGATTCATGGAAGATTCCTTTCAAGTTTTAATGATATTTCACAGTATTCTAAATGATACATTACATGACCATAAATTCAAGTGTAAGGTATGATCTTAGGTTTAAATAAATTAGATATACTAAAACTATAAAGATTAATTTTTCATAGATTAGACAAAGGCATATAGAGATTATTTTTCTAAAGATTAGACAAAGGCATAACCCATTAAAAAACATGGATCAACATACCACTAATCTCCAAACATCTTAAGGAAATCATGTGTACATTTCGAACCTTAGGGCAACTTATTAATGGTAAACATGTGGAGGCTGTTCTTGGGAATAATAATGATCGGGATGATAAAAAAGATAGTTCCCAAAATGCAAACATATCAATACACCACAATCCCAAGACCCCACAAGTAGGTTCTAATGTATATTGACATTCCTCTACGGGACCTAGCACTAGGATTCCTCGATGCCCTTATCATGGAACTGTTACACATTACCTTATGTTTGATGATGATTGGGGCAATGATCATAACCCCATAGGCCATAGCCTTATGATGAATGAGGCAACCCTTGGGCATATCAGGGAATGTTTTAGGCATAACCACAATGACTTTCATGACATTACTAAGAAAGTTAAAGTTGAGGCCCCTAAGTTTGATGGTAGGTTAGATCTTATCACATTTTTAGAATGATTAACTAGCATTGAGAATTATTTTGATTGTTATCATATGATTGACATTTAGTGTGTCTGTTTTGCTAAAATAAAGCTAGTAAGATTAGCTAAAAAGTATTAGCAGAACGTCCAACAGAACCTAGAATATTTAGGTCAACCCTTAATAGAGGTTTAGGATGAGATGAAATTGAAATTAAAAGAAAAATATTTGCCTACTCACTACAAGAGTCAATTATTAAATCAATTGCTTAACCTTAAACAAACATTTAGTGTTTTTTATTACATAGCCTGCTTTGATGAAATGTTGCTTAGATGTGACAAACAAAAAGAACAATGGATAATAGTTACTAGGATTGTTAATGGACTTTGAGGCGATATTCAGAAGGAGTTTAAGTTGAACTTCCCTAAATCTCTTAAAGAGGCCTATCATAAAACTCTTGAGGCTAGAGTCATGATAGACTTGTACTAGTATGTCACAACTTAAGGCTAACTCTGTGTAAGTTGCTAGTCCTACAGTTAGTGCCACTAAAGGAAATAAGTCCATTAGTTCTAGCTTGCATCTTAGTAGTTCCACCATTAAGTGCTTTTGTTATCATTCCAAAGGTCATATTGCATCTAAGTGCCCTAATTGCGCCTTGACTCTCGAGCATCAAACTGATGACTTAGGTAAGATAGGCAATGTAAATATAATAACTAACCCCCTTGAGTGTCTTTCTGATATTGATGATAACATTATAGTTGAAGGCCCTAACTAAACATCGGGCCATATTAATGTGATGAGATGCATTCTCTTTGTCTTCTTACGTACATACTCTTAAAAGAGGACTAGTATCTTTCATATATTTGTGAAATGCGGGGACAAGTTGTGTAAATTAGTTATCGATAAGGGTAGTACAAGAAATGTAATTTTTAATGTGGGAGTCACCAGATTTGGACTTAAACTAGAACCTCATCCTGCACCTGTTGACATAGCTTAGGTAGATAAAACTTCATTACCTGTTACTCAACAATATTGTGTTCCCCTTCAGCTAGGAGAATACCAAGAGGATATTCTTTGTGATGTCCTCCCAATGGATGTTGCTCATATTTTACTAGGTAGACCCTGGCATTATGATCATGATGTGATTAGTTATGGTAAAGAAAACAACTATGTGTTCAAATATAATGGAAAATCAATTTTTTTACGTCCTACCAAACCTGATTCTAAGGATATAGATCCTCTTAAATTAAAAGATTAAGGGACTAAGAATCATAAACTTCATCTTATAACACATAAATCGTTTAAGTCAAAAAGTAAAAAAGCTGATGTTATTTTTGCCTTAGTTTCTAAAGTCTCCTTTAAGGTTACTTTTGTCTTTAGTATTGATGAACCTAATAAAATGTATAAGCTTTTAAAAGAATTTAAGGATATTGCTCCAAATGAGCTTTCTTTAGAACTTCCATCCATGAGAGATATCTAGCACGTTATTGACTTAATTCCGAGTTCTCAACTCCCTAATATTTCTCATTATCAAAATGAACCCAAAAGATAGGAAAGAACTTAATAGACAAGTTGATGGTTTACTTGAAAAAGGTTATATCCAATATAGTCTTAGTCCTTATGCAATTCCCACCCTCTTAACTCCTAAAAATGATGGAACTTGGAGAATGTGTGTGGATAGTCGAGCCATTAATAAGATTGCAATTAAGTATAAGTTCACTATCCCGCGAATTGAAGATATGTTTGATTTGGTTGTTGGCTCTAGTTGGCTCTCTAAAATTGATCTTTATAGTGACTACCATCAAATTAGGATTAGACCTAGTGATGAGTGGAAAACTGCCTTTAAAACTAAAGATGGGTTGAACGAATGGTTAGTAATGTCTTTTAGCCTCTCTAATACTTTTAGTACCTTTATGAAAGTTATGATCCATATCTTTAGATCTTACGTCAAAAAATTCTTAATTGTATACTTTGATGATATATTGGTCTATAGTAAATCTAGGGATGAGCATCTAAGCCACCTATGTTAGATTTTTCTCACCTTTCGTTATGAGAAATCTTATATTAATCTTTACAAGTGTTCTTTCCTCCAAAATCAGGTTGTATTTATTGGGTTTATAGCCTCTGCACAAAGTTTAGATATTAACCTTAAGAAGGTTAAAGCCATTCATGAATGGCCTGAGCCAATGACCCTTTTTGAAGTATGCAGCTTTCATGGTCTAACTTTCTTTTATAGATGCTTTATTTGAAAATTTAGCACTATCATGGCTCCTATTACAAATTGTTTGAAACATGATAGGTTCAAGTGAAATCTTATAGCTTCTAAAACTTTTGAAACCATTAAGAGGAAACTTTCTGAATCTCTTGTCCTAGCTTTGCCTAGATTTTCCAAACCTTTTAAAGTTGCGTTGATGCTTCTGGGGTATGCATTAAAGGCATCCTTAGTAAAAAAAGATCACCCCATCACCTTTTTCAGTGAAAAGCTCAATGAGGCCAAGCAAAAGTACTCAATTTATGGCAAAATATTCTATGCAATTGTAAGGTCTCTTAAGTATTGAAAATTTTATCTTCTTCCTTAAGAGTTCATTTTGTATTATAACCATCAGGCCCAGGAGTGAAAAATTTTATCTTCTAGACATACAGCATGGGCAAAATTTATTCAGCAGTTTACTTTTGTTGTTAAGTATCGATTTGGAGTGGAAAATAAGGCAACTAATGCCTTAAGTTGTATGCTTGTCACACCAAAAAATGCGATCACGTGGCGCCAAATCGAAATCAAAATTGAAAGTAGTAGAGTTGCCACCAAATTTTAATTATTTGAAAAGATAAAATTTTAGAAAAAACCTTTTTAGTTTGGAATATCGAAAAACGGTCTGCGAACCAAATTCAGATTCGGGAGTCGATTGTAAATGGAGAAGGTATTAGGCACCCCACAACACCCGTTGCTAAGAATGGTTACCCTAAATTAGTTGTACAAAATCAATACGGCCTTTAATTTATTTTGATTCTCCTTAATAAATTACATGTAAAATAAGAGATAGGAATAAAAGAAATGAAATTAAAAATAAAAGGAAGAAATAAATTAAAGAAACAAAATTAGAAAATCAAAATAAAAGAAAAGAAATTAAGAAAATGTAAATTGAAAATAAAATTTTATTTACAAGGACGAATTTGACCTAGAATAAAAGCCTAGAGCCTACGTATCCTTCGTGGGGATCAAAGTCCACGTAGTTCGGAAGAGAATGGGTTTGTTTGTTTTTTAATTTTTTTAGGTTTTGTGATTTTTTTTTGGTTTTTATCTATGTTTTTTTATTTTTTATTTTTGTTTGTTTTTTCTTGTTTAATTTATTGTTTTTATTTTTGTTTTGTTGTTTGTTGTTTTTTTTTCTGGTTTTGTTTTATGCTTTGTTTTTTTATTATATTTTGGTTGAAAAGAAAAAGAATATAAAAATCATTTAAACCTTTACAATTAAAACGATTTTAAAATTAGTTTGTATGTTTCAATTTGCAAAATCTAAATTACTCCCACTTCTCAATCATTTCTTCCATTTTGATTCTTTTGATTTTTATTATATTTTTTTGATTTGATTTTTTTTGCCTTTCTTAGTTTTTTCTTATACTTTTAATTTTTCTTATTATCATTTTTTTCTTCTTTTTTTTATCCTTTTTTTAACTTAATTTTTTGCGTTATTTTCACTCCTTTTTTTTAGTGAAAAGACAAAGACAATGAAAACCACTTTTTTTTTTAACAAATAAAACGAGTTTTAAAATTGATTGATGTGTTTTGATTTGTTAAAGGCTAATTTAGTTTTACTTTCTTTGCATCTTCAATTTTTTTCCTTTTTCATCATTTTTGTCTTTTATTTTTTTATTTTTTTTTTGCATTTTTTGATTTTTTTTTTGTTTTGATAGATTACTTTTGATTTTTAGAGATAAACCTTTGAAAAAGGATAAATCTTTAAAATTCAAGTTGATTTTTAATAAGCTTTCTTTTTTAAAGAAAGAGGAAGTTTTTAAACATCTTGTTTCTCTTTTCTTGTTCTTTTCTTTTACCTTTGAAATTTATTTATTTTTTGTTCTGTTTTTTCTTTTTTCTTTTTAGAATTTTGACATTTGAAATAAGATTTTGAGCTGGAAGGAAAAAAAACTTTTTGATATCTTTTACTTTTTTTTTATTTTTTGTTTCTTTATTCTAAAACCTCTCTCTTTTTATTTGAAAAGAAAATCCTTTTATTTTTTAATATCATTTTGTTGTTTTTTATTCTTGGCATCTTCTTTAGAAATTTTTCTTTTTTTTTAACTTTCAATTTTATTGTATCATTTTATTTGAAATCAAACCCCATTTGTTGTAGGCCATTGAATTTTAAAATTTATTAAGACATAATTATAAAAATTCAATAAGGATTAAGGAGGGTTATTGCCACACATACCTTTGAATTGATTCAGATACGTCTGAGGGGACAAGAAATCCCAGACGACAATTCTAAAAATGAAAAGAAATGAATCCAAAAATAAAATAAACTAAAATAAAATAAAATAAAAACAGCAATATTGACATCCAGTATGCTTGGGTGCAGATAATTCATCTGTATCATTTTAGATACTATTTACAAATTACCCACTAAGGAGATCAAGAGGAACCCATCTACATTTACTTACCTGCCTTTTTATTTTTCATTTTCGATTTTGGAATAAGATTTTCTTAAATAAAAGGATTTTTTGTTTTGTTATTCCCTTTATATTTTTTATGAAAATAAGACTAACCCCTTTTTGGATATGGAAAGAGGGGAATGATAATTAGTCCGTTATTTCGCAAAGGATTTTAATTTTGTAAAGAACACCACCCGTTTTGCTTCTTTTACTTTAAAAGTTTTTTTTCCTTTTGCATCATCATTCTATCATGTATTTTTTCATTTTTTGATTTTATTTCTTGATTGGATTTCCTTCCGATTTTTTTTGGCCTCTTGTTATTTTTTCGTAAAGCATGTGTTGTGAGAAACTTGCTATTATTTTTCTTACTAACTAAACATCGCGCTGAACTATGGGGCAATAATGAATCTTAAACATAACCAGACATCCAAACCAAGATGGAGTTAAGATTTGTATAGAGCTACCCATACGGCAACCAGTATAGACAAAATTAACTATTCAACAATGAATTAGAAACCATAGCAACCTCAACCTGGTCTTAGAATTAACGAGACCTGAACTGGGATACTCTCAGTGATAGGATTCATTCTCACTCAGCATTCAACGCAACATGAGATTGAAAACAAAATTAAACCATGAAATAAATCATCCAATCGTATCTGAAGTGTATCGGAACAGCGACACATTATACATCTCAACCTTAAAAATTTTCGGCAATAGAAGTTAAAAACATAATTACTCACTGTCCAGAAAAGGGTTGGATTTTCTAGATTAACGTAGTATACTCACAAAGAAACAAAAAGCAAATAAACCCAGTGAACCGAATGATTTCAAGACACAGCCTTCCCAACAGACAGCATATGAATTTTTTTTGGCCAAAAATTAACAAAATACCTCTGTGAGTTTTCGAACTTTGGACTCGTTGCCTCTTGCCCCGAAGCTCCAATTCCTCTACCTTGGTTCGTCACAGCCCTCCCCCCTTCTCCAATTCGAAATCTCTTCTCCCTTTTTTGCTCCTTCAAATCTCGACCCTCTCTCTCGCTTCCTCTCCCTTTGATTTTTCCATCTCTCCTCCAACTCGTCTCCTGCCAATCTCTCAATCCGAAAATCCGCTCCTTCGAATCTCGATCTCAGTCTCTCCTTTAGTCTCTGAATCCCCTTCTGTTTTTTTGGATCTTCTCCCTCCATTTCTTTTTTTGCCTTTGTCCCCTTTTAATCCTCTCTGCCTCGACTTTTTTTCTTTTCGATCTTCGTCCTCGTCCCTTCCTTTTCGTTCCGGCTCATGGTTTCTGTCAACGAAAGGGGATCCAAAAGGAGGTCAACTCCTCGAGCCAGTCGCTGCCATCTATTGGCCTGCCACTTGCCCTTCTGCTATATGTTCTGTGTCTTCGAGCTACTCCCCATCGATGGCAGGCTCCAAATGTGTGATACCTGTGTTCTGTTCCCTACAGTGGCTGAATGAGAAAAGGTTGCTGGATTCCTGCGTTTTGGCTTCAAAAAGTTCTCCTTTTTTTGTTTTGGAATGCGGGTTTTTGTTTTGAGTTAGAGAGGTTGAAGCAAAATGGGTCTGCCAAAGAAAATTGGTTGGGCTTTAGATTGGGCCATTTTTTTTTAATCCTTCTCTCTTTTTTGTTGTTTTGCTTAGGTTTCTGAAATTGAGTTAATAGGCCTTCACCCGAATTGTAACTTGGGAGTTTTGTATCTTTTTCTTTTTGAAAAATAAATTCCATTTTGATTATTATATTTTTCTATTTTTCATGTTTTCATTTTGTTAATTTTTTCTTGAGGCTTTTTCCTCCTTTATTTTTGTGATTTAATTTTGATTTTTTTTAATTGATATGTTTTTCTTTCTCCCTCTTTTTTTGTTTTTATTTTTCTTTTCTTATTACTATTATTTTTTAATGTTTTACTAATTTAGTTTTACTGCTATTTTTAGGGTATATCTGGACAAAATACGGTGTTCACAATGCTTATCACATTACAATTTATGAATATTAGCATTATGGGTTTTGACATGTTAAAAGATAAGTATGCTACTTGCTTTAACTTTGGAATTATTTTCAAGGATATTAGCAATGGTCTTCACTGTGCCCATGCTGACTTTATCCTTTAAAATGGTTACCTTTTTCGGGAAATTAATTGTGCATTCCTCGAACATTGATGAGAGATTTCCTTGTTTGGGAATTGTATGGCGGAGATTTAGTTGGCCATTTTAGTAGAGATAAAATCATAACCTTAGTTGAAAATATATTTTATTGGCCTTCTTTAAAATGTGATGCTGCTAAAATACTTTCTCAGTGCTATACATGCCAAATTTCTAAAACTAAGAAGCAAAATACAAGTTTATACACTCATTTGCCTATTCCATATGCCCCTTGGAAGGATCTC
This sequence comes from Erythrophleum ivorense, assembly GCA_026724425.1. Lineage (NCBI taxonomy): Eukaryota > Viridiplantae > Streptophyta > Magnoliopsida > Fabales > Fabaceae > Erythrophleum > Erythrophleum ivorense. The sequence continues at coordinate 846,785 of JAIUCV010000278.1, forward strand.
AGTATGGACTTTATTTTAGGGTTACCATAAACAGTTTAAGGGCAAGATTCTATTTTTGTAATTATATATCGATTTTTTTAGATGGCTTACTTCATCCCTTGTAACAAGACTACTGATACTTTTAACTTAGCTAAATTGTTCTTTTGAGAGGTTGTGCATTTGCATCAGTTATCTGTTTCTATTGTTTCTGATAGAGATGTTAAGTTTGTTAGTTATTTTTAGAAAGCATTTTGAAAACTTTTTAGTATTCAATTAAAATTTTCCTTTGCATTTCATACGCAAACTGATGGCCAAATAGAAGTCATAAATTGTAATTTGGATCATTTGCTTAGAAATCTAGTAAGGAATAAACCTGGTAATTGAGATTTTATTTTACCAATAACTAAGTTTGCATATAACAATTCAATTAATCGATCTACTGAAAAGAGTCTTTTTCAGATTATTCAGTTCTACAACCCCTAATAACCTATTAATCTTCTACCAATTCTCTTGAGACCTATACCTTTGAGTTTGCAGAAACATTTGCCCAGTACCTTCATGATTTGCATGCTGAGATTAAGCATAAGCTTGCATTAAGCAATGGATAATATCAATTAGCTATTAATGCTTACCAACATTTTCAAAACTTTAATGAAGGTGATTTTGGGATAGTTCGCATTAGCTTTAAGCGATATTCCAAAGATTCCTTCAAAAAGTTGCATGCTTGATCCTTTAGTCCTTTTTGCATTTTAAGAAACTTGTGCCCAATGCATATGAGCTAGAACTACCTTTTGATGTGACTATTAGTCCAGTTTTCAATGTTAACTATTTATTTTCTTACTGAGGCACATTTAAGCCTCCTTTTTTTGCTTTCTATTGGTTCTGCAGGTGCCTAACGTCATCAGGTTCTTGTGCCCGCTCTTTTATCTTTTTTGCCACGTGTAAAAGCCATTGATACGATCATGGATAACCAAGTTATTTTTTCTTCAGAGGGTCTCCTCCATCCCTACCTTGTTTATTGGAAAAGTTCCTTAGATTCTGATGCTACATGAATTATTGAGGAGTTCTTCACCATCGATCCCACTTTGCTACAAGCTTATTAGTAGTCTTTCTCTTTAAAGGAGAACCAGGGAGAAATGATGGGAATCTAGTTATTAAAGCTTGTTTTAGGCATAGTAAAATATTAAAACAATTTGTTATGATTATCTTATTTTAGACTTATCATTAGGTTTGTTTTATTTTGATTTAAATATTAATTATTTATTTAGTTATCCTTTAAGATTAGGATTTGTTATTTTTACTCTTGGTAATTATCTCATAGGCTCTATATATAATCCATAAAAATTAGAGTTATGCACTCTGTTATTGACTGAATAATAAAGTATTTTCAGATTTTTTCCTTTATTCTTCACTCTCCTTCTTTATTCTTTTTAATTACTACTGGTGCTATATCAAAAAGTAGCTGTAATTTATGGTCCCTAAAACCAGGGTTAAAGATCCCTTCAATAAGTCCTTACTCAACCATACCTCTATTACATCCCATACAAAAAGACAAACTAGAACACACGCTTCACCTACATAGTTATATGTTATTATGCTTGTGCAAAGATTAATAATAAATATTTTAAAAACTTTATAAAAAAGTTAAGGCTATTCATAGGTAGGATCGGACTGGACCAGACATTTAGTAGACCTGATGCTAGTTTGATTAAGATATCAAACTTGTTTGTATACCCGTGGCCCGGCTCAATCTAAACAAGTTTCGATTTATGTTGAGCTAAGACAGGTTAAGGCTGCCCGGGCTATTTTTTTCCTTTATATAATGATAATTATAATATAAACATATCTTTTTGTAGACTCATAGGTATATATTTTAAAATAATAAGCTTCTAGAACCCTTATGTTTTTATCAGTGAAATAATTTCAATAAAAAAATAATCCAATATTATCAAGCAAAATCAAAGTTATACTAGCATAATGAGTCTTTAGTAAATATGTGTATTTTCATTATTTAACAAAAAAATATCAATAAGCATGCATGTTAATAATAAAAACAATTAAGAAGCATGGAAGATTTGGGTGGGTAATGAAAACTGAAGCATGTAGAGGGAGTCAGACAAAATAATAATAAAAAAAGATATAATATGACAAGATGTTGATAACTAAAAAAAAGTAACTATTAGACCAAATTGGACAAAATATGCATGTTAATAACATTAGTAAGTATGCATGTTACTAATGAAAACAATGAAGAAGTATGAACGATTTAGTTGGGTAATGAAAGCTGAAGCATATAAAAAAAGTCAGACAAAATAAGAATAAAAAATATATAATATGATAATATATTGATAATTGAAAAAAAAGTAATTATTAGATCGGATTGGGTAAAACATGTTCACCCGCGACCTAGCTTGACTTAGTATAATTTTGTTTAAAATTATATTTATTTATATTTTTAACTCGACCCGGCCATTAAATCGGATTAGGACGAGCCTCTTAAGCCTAATGGGCCAATAAACACCTCTAAAAAATTATAATTTAATGACAGAACTTAATAATAAACATTTTAAAAAATTATACATAAATCTTGTTTAAAAAAATTCATAATTTATACTTGTATATAATATTTTAATTCTTCTACTTGGAAAATGACTTCGGTTAAGAACTAAATAAAGCTTCGTTTCGATCTAATCAGGATTTAGTACTCATCTGGATAAGCATTTGCCTTTTTTGCTAGTATATTGAGAAGTATATTTCAATGTAGAATTAAATATACTATATGTCAATATAATTAAAATGCAAATCCTATACGTGATACATCAATTATAGCAAATAATATTATGATTTTGTTAACCTATATGGTTTCTTTGCTGCATTACTTCAAATGGATACACATGCTAATCTCTCAATAATTATTACTGCATTATTTTTCTATATATCCCCACTCCCCCCACCCTCCCTTCTCTTCTTCTCTCTGTGAAAATCATAGAAATCGGTGGCTTTGAAAAAATAAAAAAAAAGAATAACTTATGAGTGTAATATTTTTAATAGGTACGGATTTCACTAAAAAAAAATTTTAAAGCAGAAAATGACTCAAAATTCCCCCTTTTGTTTTAGATTGTTCACTGCCCAAGACGCATTTTGATAAATTTCATTGACGAAACCCAAGAAGAAAAATAAATATAGATCTAATCTTTCAGACGATTAAAAAAGTGATGTACTACATTGGAGATTTGAAACATAGGAACTTGTCTATAATAAGTTTAATTTCTTTGTTACATGTTCATGTTGAGATAATAAGCAACATAAAAGAATAAAAGAAAAATGAAGTTTACCACAAATTAGAAAATGTGCAATGGAATAAGGAATGATGAAACCAATGTACAGAAACTTGATAGCACAATAGACTTGTCAACTCTGCATATTTTCACATTTCTGTTCTAAGAAGCTCGAGAAAGAGAAAGGTGAAATAGAACTTCTTTACCAAGGAAGTTCAGGACCAAAATATACAGCGTGCCATTATCTCCAACACATTCAAATAACATTGCCTCAATATCTTCAAGACAAATATAAACATTTTAATCAAAACAAACTTACTAATCATTTAAATACCATATACTACAACTAATAGAAGCCCTTATGAAGCTTTAAGGTTATGGATTTAATACTATCAGTATTATGAGAACTATGATAAAAAGCAGGAAAAGTTGTGAGTAAATAACAATTAGTTTCATAGAAAGATTATAGGCTTAGATTTGGAGATACACTTCCAATGACTATGAAATTATGCCATATACCAGAAATAGATGTTCATGCTAAACAACTCAACTCACTTAATTATCATTGGATGCACTATCTTTTTTCTTTCTTAAGCAGATAGAACAGCAACATAAGGCAAAATTTCATTCTCATGTCTGCTTGCATATCTCAAAACTGCAACTTCATTTCATTCCAAGTTCCTACAGTTTCCATTAACATTTAATCTAACGGCAACTCCCCCTGAAGGACGAGGAGGGGGCAAGGGTTGATATCATGGGTTCTAATCCACCACAATATGTGCCAGTGTGTTGATTATCGATTAACGTGACAGTAATAGATGTAAATGCATTATCTCTCTCTCTCTTTCTCACACACACACACACACACACTCACAGTTAACCTTCAAAACTTATACTCTAATTATTGAAAAACCAGTAGCTCACAAAGAAGACACAAGTAGAAATAGTTTTCTTTTTCATGTAGATAAGATAAGTTACAAGTATTAAGTTGCCTGAAAAGATATACATCAAAACATATTCAAAATCTCAGTCATCATTGTTTTCAAGATAAAAAAATTCTAGCCTATCTTCCTGAGGGTAACTTAAAAATTTTATTTTATTTTCTGCCTTCCAGTGTTTACAGCCCAATTCCAGCAAAGCGATCGAGATTAAAATCTGGCAACAGAAAAAATTCATGGAATTCACATAAGACAAGATAACACTTATCTATGCAAGCATAATCAACTCCATAACAACCTTTATCTTCATTCATATCCAATTCAGAAGCATGGTTCAATAAATATGACATGACACATGTTAAAAGATCAAAAAACCTAATTTTTTAAATTTTCCTGCTGTGAAAAGTGAAAGTTTGGTTAGCAACCTTTCCTTTTTTCAAGTCTTTGGTCTTTACGGTGAAGTACATCATCAAAATACCCTAGCATAAGAAAATAAAGTATCCAATAGCAGAAATTTATGACGAAAGAAAGAGAGATGCAATTTTATTCTTCGAGTTAGGAATGAATAATGATGAAGCAAATAGCAATCGATCATACAATTTGTAACAATCCCAATACAATATTTCCAATAAAATAAAGAATTATTACTAAGTTTCAAAATATCATAAATATTACTGATACAATGCTAAAACGAACTGAAATGATTCTTTCCCACAACCACCTGTCCCCCAGCCCACATTTATCTTGAAGACAAAATTTTATATGTTAAATACAAGAGGGATGAAGCTCCCATTACTTAGAGTACAATCCCTATTTCTGCAGTGCTCAAAGCCCCAAAAAGGTTAGATTCATATGGTCCCTCTTTTTATCTTATTATTGTTGTATTGGGAAAGCCATAATAGACTAAAGTGAAGCTTAAGGTTTCAAACTTGAAAGCAGGCAAGTAGAAGAATAGCACAGGCCAGAGAGTACCTGACCGCGGGAGAGAACAGATGCAATAGAGAGAGCCATGCTAGGCTTCTCTGCAACCTGCAAACCACAAAAGCCAATAAGCGCCAAAACCTATAGAACTAATAATGTTAATATCAATGTTTTTAAAACCGGACCGGTCATTGAACCGGTGAAGGTACTGGTTCACGGTTCATTGGTCAAACCGTGGTTGAACCGTGGTCGAACCGATAATAATTAAATATATTATTTTAAAAAATTTTATGTATTAAAATTTTAATATAACAAATAAATATTAGTAAATTTTAAATATTTGATTACTAATTCAATATTTTTTAAGATATTACAAAAATTAATGTTTTATTTAAAATAAAAATTATCTATGATTAAAAGTTAAGAATATCTAATATTAAATTTTTAGAATTTCTAAATTATATTAAGATTCTACTTATTATTAAAAAATAAAATAATAAATAATAATTTTAGGTAAATACCTTGATATTTGAGAGAAAGGAAATTGAACATAATAGAAAGAAAGTATAAAGAATAATTAATTATGCACATTTTATTTTTCTTATATTCTCTTTTTTTTTAAAAAAAATTCATATTTCAACTCCCTCATCTTTTTTATTACCTCCTATTTTTAATTTGTCAAATTTATTTAAGATAAATTATTCTATTATAAAACAAAAAAAAAGAAGAAAATTGCTTCAAACCGGTTCAAACCGGTTTTTTGAACCGGTTTTCATCGGTTTTTGACCGGTTCTTGACCGGTTATTTGTTTGATCGATTTTCAACTTCAACCGACCCGGACTAGGGACCGGTTCCCGGTCGAACCGGCAGGTCCAGTCTGGTTTTTTCATCTTGGGTTAATATACACCTAATAAGAGAGAAGTGTGGATGGGGAAAAAATTAGAGGAGAGAAAAAATTAGATGGGGAAAAAATTAGAGGAGAGAAAAAATTAGAAGAACAAATAAGAGAGAAAATAGATTTTTTTTCTATTTGGATTGGAGAAAAATTAGGAGGGAGAAAAAAATTGGGGAGGGGCATCACCGTAATGCATATTTTATCTTTTTAAATTACCCCTGTCATTTCTCTATTTTTACTTTACTTGATAAACGGATGCTATTTTTTATTAACTTAATTTTTACTCTTTCATTTTTTGACTATATATATATATATATTTCGATTGTATATATATTTTAAAAAAAACATAAGAACAATAAATTTTTTTAAAAATAAATTTATAAAAATTACATTTCAAATTTTTTCAAAAAAATTTAGCCAAATAAAAAAAATGGAAACCAATTTTTTACAAAATGTTCAAATAACATAAAAAATTTATTCTTAAATAAGGTCATAAAAAATTTATTAAAATGCACAATTAAAATTAAGCAAAGTTATTTAAATAATTTTAAAAAAAGATTTTCGACTACAATGTAGTGAGAAATTGCTCACTAAAGAGCAATTATAAACCTGTTCCGATTGCAATTTAGTTGAAAAATTTTCGATTGCATTACAGTTAAGATAGTGTTTTTCGATTGAAAATCAGTCAATATTTTTTTGTTGAAATTTAGTTGAAAATTAACATTTTTCAATTGAATTTTAGTCAAAAATATGAAATTGTTAATTTATTCAAAAATTTTAAAATTTTAAATTAATTAATTAATGTTATAATTATTTATTTAGAATTTTATTATAAAACTAATTAATAATAAATATATTTTACAAAATAATAACAATTTTTTTATATTAAAATCAATAATATATATTTGTTCATATATAATATTATATATTAATATATATAATATTATAATATATTATACATAGAATATAAATATAATTTAAAAATATTTATTATATTTATATATATTATATTTAAATCAATTAATATATATTAAAATAATATTTTTTAAAAATTTTATAATAAATAATCATACTTATTGTATTAAAATAATAATTTTTAAATTAATTTTTATTTTTCTTATTTCATTATTTAGCTAAATTTCTTTTTGAAAATTAAAATGTAGTTTTTATAATTTTTTTTTAAAAATCATTATTCTTATTTCTTGTTATATATATATATATATAGATGTATAAATTCAAAATAATTAATTTATATTTAAATATAAATTTTTTTTAAGAAAATTATATTTATTGATAAAAGTTATTAATATTACATTATAAGAATATTATTGTTTTTATAAATCAACGAGTTTTTTTTTCTATATTTTCTCTTCCTCCATTTAAATATATGGAGGGAAAATATTCTTTTATTATTTTTCTTTTTTTTATTTTTATTTCTTTTCACTTTTTTCCTCCCATATCTAAACATAAAAAAAAATACCAAAAAAATTAAGCCTTGCCCAGGAGCAAATTGCTGTTCTTGGCTAGTGAATGAGACACCATTTTATTCGAACAGGATATTTAATGATCGTGATGGTTTCAATGTGAAGGAGTAAGAATTTTAAATTTAGATTGATTTTTGAGAAGCGAAGATTGTCATCACACAGAATAGTCTAGACATTTAGAATAATTTTTAAGTAAATTATATATATATATTAAAAAATATATAATTTTTTTGAAATAACAAATTATCATTTTTAATTTTAATTTTTTGGTCAAAATATCATTTATTTAAATTTTTAATTAAAAACATATATTTAGATTAATAAAGAGTATTTTAGTTAAAAATTTAAAATATAAAGCAACTTTTTGATTTTTAAAAAATTAAATTAAAATATAAAGTAACTTTTGATTTTTAAAAAATTATATATTTTTTAAAAATAAAATTTTGTTGTAATTTACTCATAATTTTTATAAATTACGTAGATATAAAAATATTTATAAATAATTTAATTTTGGTAGGGCATATTTATAATTTTATTTTTATAAGTATATTGTGAAATTACACAAAATAAAGCCAGATCTTAGTTTTGTACTAAATGGGGCTCGTGTCACAATAAAACAAGAAAAAATTAAAAAGAATTTTTTTTCAAAAACTTAAAATAGAAATATTACATCAAAAATAGGTTATGAATAATGTAAAAAACGGAGTTTATTATATATATAATTTTTTTTTCTCATATTGTTCTTCTGCTGTTTTTATTATATTCATTCCTCATTAATGCAACAGTTTTTTCTTTTCCATTGCATTTTTCTGTTTTAATTTTCCTTTCACTTTTTTCGATTCCTGTTTGTATGGGCCCACATGTTAGCTTTAATATATAGAATACATTTTTCTGAGAAGCATGGGACACGTGTACCTGTTTTATGCAATGGTTACCGCAGAACTGCCCGTTGAGGATCATCTTTCCCTGCATCCGTTTCGCTCTGCGGTGCTAGGGTTCCAACAACAACAACTCAGAAAAGCCGAGCAAAGCATAAGGCTCTGTTCTGCCGATATATAACTTGGATTAATAAATTAAAGAAAAGAAAACACAGGGTATATATTATGAATGTGTCAGCATCAAATTCAGATTCTTCTCTTACAATCTCTTCGTCTACGATGATCATTTCTGCTGATTCAGCAGAACCTCCTGCTGATTCAGCAGAACCTCCTGCTGATTCAGTTACCACCACCACCATCAATGGTTCTGCTACCTCTCCTTTCAACTCTGACCAAAACCCACCTCCCCCATCTGCATCTTCATCCCCAACTCCAGAACTCCAACTACCTCTATCATGGCCTCAGGATGGGAAGCTCAGCCTCGATTGGATCCACAATCTCATGGCTTGCTTCGACTGGTCTTCCAAGAACCTCCCTCCCTCAGAATTCCCTTCTGTTTTGCCCGTCCATGTCTTCGACTCTCTCATCCTTATGGCTTCCAAAATACTTCACAAAGAACCCAACTGTGTATCTGTAGACCCTTTTCAACCTAATTCCGATTCCGGGGGCGGAGCCGTTTCCGCCGTCGTTGTTGTGGGTGACGTTCATGGTCAATTGCATGATCTATTGTTCCTCCTTAGAGATGCTGGTTATCCTGCTCAAAATCGCATGTTTGTCTTCAATGGTGACTATGTAGACAGAGGAGCTTGGGGTCTGGAAACTTTCTTGCTCTTGTTGGCGTGGAAGGTAAATGCCAGAGTGTCCTATCAATTTCTTTTTTTTTTTTTAAAGCAGAATAAATTTTCAAATTTTCTCCTTTATATTTTCTAGTTGTGTCTTTTATGCGAACAATTTCGCTTGATTCAGTTACCGGGGCAGTGATCCTAATTTGCTTGCTAGGTCGCTTGTTCTTCTGTGTTATACAAGAAAGCTTGTATATTTATTGTCTGTAATGATATCAATGTACCATCACAGTTTAAAAGGTCAATTGTGCATATAATTTGGTTTGATGCAAATCTTACATTATGCTCTGTCCTATGCAGCTACAGTACGTGTTAGATGCTACAGTCTAGTCATCATTGCTAATATGTCTAACTAGTTTGAATAAGCTAGGATCTGCTTAACTGTCGTTTCAATCTTCTTGTCATGGAGGTATGAACTCTTGTTTTAATTTATGTTATTTATACTACATTTATTTTTTATCAGGTGTTTATGCCACATAGCATGTATTTGCTGCGTGGGAATCATGAATCAAAATACTGTACATCTGTTTATGGCTTTGAGAAGGAAGTTCTGGCAAAGTACAGTGATAAAGGTAAGCATGTATATCGGAAATGTTTGGGATGCTTTGAAGGTCTTCCTTTGGCAGCTATTATAGCTGGACGTGTATACACCGCTCATGGAGGACTTTTCCGCAGTGTAACTGTGATGCCTTCAAAGAGATTAAAAGGAAAGAAGAATCGAAAGATAAATCTCAATCCTGATACTAAAACTTTATCTCTTGGTTCCTTGGAGGAATTATCCAAGGCTCGACGATCAGTTCTTGATCCTCCTTGGGAAGGTTCAAACCTGATTCCTGGTGATGTTTTGTGGTCTGATCCATCAAAAACTCCTGGTCTTGCTCCAAACAAAGAAAGAGGCATCGGCTTGTTGTGGGGTCCTGATTGTACAGAAGAATTTTTGAAGAAATACCAGCTAAAGGTGATAATCAAGTCACTATTGTTCTCAAGATATTTTTGTTTGTGGTGATTGTCAAGATTTAACCTGGTCTCCAAGAAGTTCTTTATGGAAAATTTTGTCATGACATATTTGTAAACAAAAAGGGGTTTCTTTTTCATATGTTGATATTACGAGAGCATATATCCTCCTATATTGCTTATTTGTACAAAATTCCTAGTCCTAAATGGACAAAATGTTATACAATCTTATTAATGCCTTATGGTAATGGTTTTGACTTTACTTTCTTCTCTTGTCAGCTTCAGAATACTTGCTTAAGCCAATGCAGTTCTCCAAGTGAAGCTAAGAGGATTGTATAATCATAATTTATGCATATATTTTTGGAATGATATTGCCCTATGTCAGAAGGGAAAGCTTATTTCAAGTGGGTAAAAACTAATATCTACCTTCTGAAACTGGACTTTGCTGTGAATTTCTGGGAGTACAATATGAGAGAAATATTAGATAACTAGAGAAGTTGGGTGGATAATTTGCTTGTATCCTAGTTCATTTCTGACTGGAACCTAGTTTTTCCATAGGTTATTTCTTTGTACATGAGTTATCAAGATGAAGAAGTAGTTATCTAATGAGTTTCCAAGTGCCACATCTTATGTGATTGCTAATGCTCAGTACATGACGTAGAAAATGTATCTAACCAGAGTCTATGAAGCACTAACGCTTTAAGAAAGCTGTTGTGTCCTTTTCTAACACATATTGGCACTTTCTTGTGTGCTTTCTAAACATGTTTAAACACAAGTCAAATATATCTGATATATATTTCTATACATTTGTTGATAATTTCATATCTATATACATCGGTACCTTCATATTGTATAAAATTTTGATATCAATTTTGTGTCCTACCCTTATATTTTGGATTTTGCTGTGTCATTGTGTGTAATGTTCCTATGTCCTTTGTCCTGTTCTATACTTCATAGTTCTTGAGCTTTACTTAAATGTATAACATAATTTAATGAGCATGCAGGTGTACATGGAAGGCTGGTTACCTTAATGATTAACCAACTACCAAATGATTAAATAGTTTTAGTGCTTCATCATGCATCTACCTTATTTGTCCACTAAGCAGGGCAACAAGATATATACTTGTCAACTATTTGTCTCATAGTTCTGCGTAATTCCATTCTGGCTTTTTGCTGCTCCCTTCTTTGTGGATGTGATAGTTTCTAATTTATCTTGTTTATAAAATTAAAATGTAGCCTTTTGCTTAAGAATATTACTGATATATGGCTTCTCTCTTTTTTTTTTTTTGGGGGCCAGTTGATCATTAGGTCACATGAAGGTCCTGATGCAAGGGAAAAGAGGGATGGTTTTGATGGAATGGCTGAAGGGTACACTATTGATCATATTGTGGAGTCTGGAAAGATGATCACCCTTTTCAGTGCTCCAGATTACCCCCAATTTCAGGTTTTTTGCAATCCTCTGAGCTTCATCTGATTTATACTATCTACCTGATACTTATTTGTTAGGGCCTGATACTTCATTTGATTTATACTAAATAGACTTTGCTGATTTCAACTTTTCTTTTTGGGTAGAAATTATTAATATTTTGAGAGTGTTCTCATTTAAAAATGATAACTTTGTTGCCATTTATGATACACCGCGAGATGCATAGGATCAATAGCTTTATTGATGTTCTGTTTGGTTCGCCACAATGCAAACATATTCCATTTATATAATTTGTGTAATGTCTATTATGCTCTTATAATAATTACTCCATCCATTAAATCACCATTTTAACTATCAAATGACCATTTTAAAAGTAAAGGTACAAAAATCGCCTTTTATCCGACCTATTCACTTTTTACATTCCTTTCCCATTTATATTGTCCAACCAAACACATGCTGAGACTCAATTAATCATTGTAGTTCTGTATTATACAACCAGACTATATGTATGAAACTCCATCCATACAAAAGTTTCTAAGAAAAAGTACCAAATAGCTACTTCTTGTCTAAAACTTCATGATTTTTGGGTGAGAAAAAGAGATAAAGATACAAAAAGCTTCCAAAGGCATATATAATGGTACAGATATGTAAATATTTTTTCTTTGTATGCGTTGTGAATCTTGTAATTTTGTTAAATTTTATTATTTTGAGAAGAACATAAAGCTGGAAGGTATTTTGAAAATTTTGAATTCTGTCTTATAGAGAAATAGATGATTGTTTTTGAGCACTCATCTGTTGTGAAACAGTTAAGTTCTTTTATAAGACTGGTTACTAGTCATTTTAAGTTAGGAGTAGGAACTGTGAACCAGCCGTAACACATGGCCTTGCACTATTTCAATTAAAACAACTATTGTATTAATTGTGATATGCACAAACAATGCAAATTGAGTAGAGCCATTCTTTAACTTAATATGTAGTACTTATGGTCCCTTCATAACATGGCTGTAGTGTTCTAGTTGGAGCAGTGCAAGATCATGTGTTATGGTTGGTACGCAGCACACAAGAACCTGTTGTTTAAGGAAGTAATAAGAAATTTTAAACACATTCTGGGTCATATTCAATGCTAAATATTTATATATTAGTGATGTCTTCCTTATTTGACAATTATTTTAAAGCACATTACATCTTCTGTTTGTACTTTGATGAAAAAAGTTCACAAGAGGGAATTGAATTCTGTGTATTCTCTCTTATTTCTTTTTTTTTTTTGCCACATCTCATGCCCGTACGGGTCTTGACTATGTAATCAGAGGATTTAAAAGGTCTCTGAAGTCAATGCAACCCTGAATCCGCCCATTCTTCTTGGTCACTGAGGCAATGTTTGCCAACCAATCGGGATGTTTCTCTTATGATCTTGCATAAATTTCCCATAGGATAATACTTACCAATTGCCTTTTTATCTTGCTAAAATGAATATGAATTTTCTGTTGTGGTATTCTTTATGTAAAATATGCCTATTAAGTCAACCACCGACTAAAGCATTAAAATTCTATGCAGTTTGATAAAGTATTCTGGGAGTTTGTTTTGAACCTGACATGGAAGGTGGATAAAGAACTAGATATGCATGGGGCTTTTGTTTGACCAAAATTAAAATGACCACGTTTTGCTTGTCCAAATACCTTCAGAGATTTACAATTGGATAAACTAAGTTAGCGCAAACTGTAGAATGGTCACATAATTTTCCTTATTCTTTCTATAGAAAGGTGGTAAAATTAGAATTTTGATGAAGTGAATAGAAGTTTGCCGTTCATCAGCTATGATAATCTTCTTTGGGGACTAGTATTTTTGCCTATGTTGACTGCATGAACAATAAACGGTTTAAGAAATTTAAGGACTAAAATCTGAAAGGCAGATGATTTCAGCCAGGTGTATATAAAGGCATTGGCTTCAAGGAGGGAAATTAGGATTTTGTTCCTCCACCCTTTCCTTGAATTATGGAGTAAAGCTCTTGCTTTGTCCTTGAGTCTTTTAATACCCATGTTTTATTTTAGACTGTCGGTGCATGTACTGTCCCTTATATTATTTTCTGTATGACTCCTCTCTCTAAATCTGTTTTTTTTTTTTTTTTGTGTCATGATTAAGTTAAACTTTGTAAGAGATTCAATCTATCCCCTTGTGCCGCAGAAACTATTGTGTGTCTTGGAGTTCCTTCAATCTAAACACTGTTTTTCCTGCAGGCAACAGAGGAGAGGTATAATAACAAAGGGGCCTATGTTGTCCTTGAACCCCCAAATTTTGACAATCCAGCATTTCATTGCTTTGAAGCAGTTACGCCAAGGCCCAAGGTAAAAAAATAATATTACTCATAGACAGATGAATAATTATATAATAATTATTCTAAGATCCCAATAGCGGAGACGCTTGAAGGACCTAAGCAGTGCTATAAATGTGGGTTTGATTTGTCTTGTAGCTTTTAACAGGTGAAGTTGTGTGTTTAAAGTTTTTATTTGTATTTCTTTATTCTGTGATGCAGGTGAATGCTTATTATGACTATGAAGAGGTGATAGACTCAGATGAAGAATTGGACTTGGCATCCATGGTGACTGCCTGAGGGAGTTATCTGAGAGGAATATTTTGAAATATATTTGTACTTGTAAAGATTATTTTATTATTTAAAATATGGCTATTATCTCTATATTACACAAAAATATGAAAAAAAAAACCTGCATTGTTTATACATGTTCTTAGAAAAAAAAATCTGCATAGTCTATCTGTGTATTGTTTGAACCTGTTAAAGAAATCCAACCATACTTCAGTCTTCTCCATGTGCGACATGTCTGAAATTGTCTTTTTAGAGTATTTAGATCAATTATCCGGTAATATACAGGCCGTCACTTTTTTTCTTTTTTTGGGTATAATAGAATCATATTTGTTTATTAATGTTCTGTTTGGTTGGTGAAGGGTATATAAAGAAAATGTAAAATGTGAATAAATGAGAGTAAGTAAAATAAAAAATGATAATTTTATTTCTATTTTTAAAAAGATAATTTAATAAATAAAATAATAAATATAAAAATATAATAAATATCACACAAATTATGTAAAAAAAATATGATTATAACACAATAAATCAAACAAAATCTAAATGTCTTTGCAGTTATGCTAATAACTCAACCTCGTTAGAATAGTATCACTTGTGCATCGTTGTGTTGATCTTTGTTCATATTTAAGATTACATTATAAATTATCAAAATTCACTAAAAGATATTGAAAGGAATTAATGTGCTTGATAAAAAAGGAAAGAGATAGTATATTTATTGATTTTTTGACGAATATTCAAAGAGTAAAGTTTTACGTTATAAATCCATATGGGAGAGCATCACCTTAAGTGTCAATCCATGTTATCTTATAATCTGACAGACAATGTGCAAATGTATTAATTCTCATATTACATAAAATATATCCATGTTATCTTATAATCTTGGAAGAAAATGACCTTCATTGATCGAGAAAAGTAACTTTTTTTTTTGTTAATTTTCTAAGTGTTTTGGTGGAAGGCATATTATAGATCCATCAAAAAGTGAAGAAAAAAAGAACTACCAGATAATTAGTAGCATGAAAATAAACTCAACAGCTGCCTGTAAGCCAACAACCCAAGCTGCAACATTTTGAGATATTCTTCAGTAAAATCCTAACTATATAATATTGTAAACAGGGTCAGACTGTAATACTTGAGAAAACATGATGTGCTAACATTTTAAACATTAGTTAACATAGAATATATACTCCACTAAGCTTGAAATTTGGCTTCTGTTTGAGAGGGCAGAATTCGCATCAAGGTCAAGTATTGAATAAACCATGTATCCATCAGCCACCACTACTCTGATTGCTCAAATGGGACACGGACAAACAGCTGTCCGTGCAATGTAACCACAGCGGATGTCTGATGAGGATCAATTCTTGAAGGCAAGCTGACAACCTACATAATCAAATAATTTAAATTAGAAGGGTACAGATATGAGTAGCATGCACAAATTTTCCGAGCAATAATGGAGAAAGAAAAAGATGGCGACTTTTTTTTCTTTTGGTATTACACTCAAGGACATCCTCAAACTTTGTCTGAGCTAAATCCTCTCCCCGTGTTATCTTTGGGCACACTCTCCCACATCAATTTGGAGCATTTAGAATTACTCCCAAAGTGCACCTCAGATAAATTAAACCCAGGTCAGTAAGACAAGATGGTATCCTCTTTTGGATATAGATGGCAACTTTGATACTACACATTTTCAGCGCACATATATATATATGTGTGTGTGTGTGTGATATAGGGAATATCAGTTGACTTTTTAATGCAAGGATTGCTGACAAAAATATGGCAGAAACAAAGTGGTAGGTTCAGTGAGCTCACGGATATTTTGATTAAAAATACAAATATGATTGATTGTTTCAGTTCAAATTCAGTGGTGCCACCGTAAAAGCTAAAATTGGGGCAAAAATAGACCTTGAAGTTGCAACATATGATCGAAACATGTGATGCTATCAAGTTAAAGGTTGCAGCAGGAGCTGTTGTAGAAAAATGAGATGGCCGCATACATCCTTTTCCTTGCAGAAGAAAAAGTAAGACCTACCTTTCTGAAAGGTGTCACACCCCAAGGATTATCGGGATGCTCAGGTTCACCACTAATGACCAAGCGCCCTGCTGGGTCCGATTGAACACGCACCTGGTTTTAGAAAGCATATATAATTATGACCAATGACAAATTCTATATTTACGCTATAACCGATAATAAATATCCTCAAATCAGTTTCAGTGTTGTAAATTTCTCTTTAGATTCATTGCTTGTTGCACCCAAATGTTATGTTTTAAAAAATTGTACGGATATCAAATATTCAAATGCTTATAAAAACCTAACAAGCCTGAATATGGGCAAATTTCAACTAACAGATCTTACAAACACCTATACTAGAAAAGGAAAATGTAGAATCACTGAACAACTGTTGATACCCGTGATAAAGAATATCTAAAAGCAAGGGTTCTGTCATTTTTGTATACACTGAGTTTATTATAAATGAAGACAGCTGACAGTCCCAGAATGGTTGCCAATTTACAATGAGCCTTTACATGACGACAAAGCAACACATAAAAAATCTGAGAATCAGCATTTCTTTTTCTTTTTCTTTTTCTTTTTAAGGGCTGAAGGGGCAACATTACGGAATATTTTAAGTACAGAAAAGACAAACAAGGAGAATATATGTTGGTTACCTCTTCTCTCAGAAGGCCAGGAACTAAAGCGTAGACCTCAAAACAATCTTTCTGTACACAAAATAGCATTTTGATGAGTTAATTACATACACAGGTTATTCTTCTATTTGAACGCATGATAAAGAAACTTACAGTTTTTTGGACATTGATCTTTACCCAATCAGCAGGTGGTCCAATATCAACAACTGCTGTGTCCAATCTAACCAGTCACACATATCAACACATCAAGCAAGTCAGTAAAAGCACCATAATGCCATAGTAAAACATCTAATAGGGGCATGGGTTAGCAACACATTTTATGAACTATTAACTACACAAATAATCAAATATATGAGTAAGCAAGCGCAGAAGCACATAAAAGAAAAGAGAAACAGAGAATGAAGTAACAATCATCTTAACTGTGGCTTAGATGGTTTACTGCGTGCTGCTTTGACTGCATTATCCATGTATGATGGTTTCTTACGTTTAAGTAAATCTGATCCAATCAGGGGGAAACAATAAAATAGTCAGAATCAGGTTTTAAGCTGTTTAGCACCTTAAACACTGTTAAAAACAACAGCTAGGATGAAAGGAGCATACTGATGCTTTTAAGCTGCTTTTCACGCTTCTGCATGGGCATGGACGTCCTATCCTAAAGAAAACAATTGTATTATACGGTTACATTGTCATGATAATATTTAGTAAACAAAATAACATTCAGGAGAACATGAATCAGAATTTCATATATATACCAGACCTTAATAATTGGGTCACTAACTTCACCATTACCAAGAAGGCGTTGTGAGTGCCAACCTTGCATAGCCCGTGCTGCAGCATCTCTCCGTGCTCTACCTGATGCTGAAGCCTAATTACACACACTCGTCAAGCAAAAAGGATTGTAAGATACAAATGAGGATAGTGAAATTGTTCCATTTCCAAACTTAATGCAACTAAAGGTGGAACTTTAGTGAATTGTAGGACAAGGTAAACAATCTAACCATTTTCAATTATCGTTCTAGCAACTTTCATGTGAAAGTTGACTTCAGGTTAATGATATCCAATCTACCTTAAACCCACACCTAGGCATTGTAAAGATAAAGCATATCTGAACTCTGAAGTGATTCGAACTGATAGATAGTAAAACAGTAAATTGCATCTCTCCAAACAAAACAAAAGGGAAAAAGAATAATAATTTACTAACTCCACTGTTACATCCTGTAGCATGCTAAATAATATTGCTGGTGGGATGACAGGTGTGGCTTTACAATAATTTCCATTTTATTTCTGAGACTTCTATAGAATGGTATGTCCAGAAGTTTAATCATGCTAAGAGATCAGATACAGAAGCTCACATAATACCTGATTTTCAATATTTATAGGCTCTGAATGAGAAGCAATAGGCACAGTAAGTTCACCACCTTTTGTTTTATGCCTTTCATAATCAAGAAGAGCCTGGAGTAACATATTATAAGCAGCATAAATAAGGTTAAAAGTGATTATTTAATAGTAAAAAAGGCATGAATAAGGCTTCAATGGAGTGTGTAATTCCACAGCTGACAATATATGACGCAGTCATTAGTTATTTCAAAAATGATCAAACTGCTAACTAAATGAGTCTATAAGCCTCATCGAATTCCAGGTCAAGCTTGAGCATAGACATATTTTGTAACCAAATTAACAAAAGTAATAAACAAGACAAAAAGCCAAACATATTTTAACTCCAGGTCAAGGATGAACATTAATCTAAAATCACCTTTTCATAAAAACCTCGAAATGTCCATGAAACAGTTGTGCAAGTCCTACAAAAGTTGAAGAAAATAGAAACGTATCACCATACCAATAAAAAATAAATAATAATAATAATATATGCCATTCAAACACCTCACTGGTCTCCCCTCCCCCAACCACAAAAGAAACAAAAGAAAATAAAAAAGTGCAAGAAACATGTAGTTGGAGGGGACAACGGAGGAAACATCAAATCAGTTTGGAAACCGATCTAGCATGGATAATTCAATAGATGCATCCATCACAATTAGTTTTATATTGACAATTCAATTGGTCTCAACAACCTTTCCATGAAGACTGTCATTGCATAATGGCATACTTAGCAATATAGTCAGAATACATATTGCAAATTGACATCCAATAGCATTTAAGAGACAGTAAGACACTAAGCATCACATATATCCACCTAAGAGACTTTTTGGTTTTTGGTTCCATACTTCAAAAAATAATACCCCAAAATGCTTACGCAATTTTAATAACAAAAAGCATTAGTGCACAAGCCACCAGTCTGCATAGTAAACGAAGTCCAACTAAACAAGACAAAGATGAGAAAGTGCACACTGTCCCTTACTTTGGAGGTTTGAAAGACTCGCCCACTTGCCGCCATAACTTACATGAGGTTACCTATCAATAAACATAAGCCAATCATACATATGTCCTGGCAACAATGAAAACAACCTCTTAAATAAACAAATTCACAGCTTAGAGTTGTCCCTTTTTATAAGAAACAAGCCCCTAAAACTATTACTTAAGTAAAACTACATCAAATGTATTAAAGAATTACAACAAATTCAATAGAGCAGATGCAATGCTGAAAGTGAAGGACCTTCCTAAGTTATCACCTTCTAGATGCATCAATACTTTTAACCAAACAAAACTAGATTTCAGGATTCTTTAAGAGGCATTTGGTATGCCACTCATAGTTATCAAATTGCATCTAGTATCACAGGTTAGATGGCTTTTTTTTTTTTTCAAATTGTGAATAATCAATAGCAAATCACATCAAATCATAAGATTTAGTGACAAAATAATAAATACTTAAAAGATATAATGTTAAATATGTATATACTTATAACATAAACAAAATACTAAAGAAAGTAAATTTAATTCAACTAAATTCAACCCTATATATACATTTAAGATGTATTGATGATATTGTATATAATATCTTTGATATTCTTACGTCATCATATGAATGATAATTAAATGTATTCATATCATCATAATTATTGGATTAAAATTCATTATTATGTTGATTTTATATTAAGAATGACGGCCTTAATTACGTTACCAAAACTATTACAAATTTATATACACTAATATTAAGAATATAAAAGGAAGATAATCAAAATAGAATTCCTAATAAATGTTTATATATTATTTTAGTTAAAAATAAAAAATCGATTTCCTGTAATACTAAAAATAGAAATTTTCAAGGAACTATCATTTAAAAACAATTTATTATGTAACCTATATCTGTTTGTATCTAGTTAAGAAATAATACATTTTATTAATTTACAATCTAGCATATAAACTCTGTCAAAGGGACCTCCCATTTTAAATTGGCAGAGATAAACACACACACTGCACACATAGCTACAACAAACACAAAAATGCCAAAATTTTTTACGATATAAGACAAAACTCAGTTTTTTTCCCCTACTCCATCATATACATCTGAATGTTCTTATTTGAACAAATGAAAAAAAAAAAAAAAGCTAAAACTTGGATTTTGTCAGTTGGGTTGCAATGGACCCAACTGTTCCATCCCGACAATTTTTAAGTTTTATGCAATTGTCTGAACCGCATAGCCATGGATTCATCCTTATAGGGTCAGTGTTATTGAAATATGAAATCATATGGTTTGCAACAATATTGACCCCGATTGATGCATATCATAGGATGAATTGGAAATCACATGAAGCAATGGCTGAATTGCAAGAATATGTGCGATTTGATCCTACATAGATGATTGCACAATTCTTCTGCAATTCAAAGAATGGTAGAAAACTTGAACTTTTGCTAGGTCAAGCAATTGGCTCCATCAGAACCTAACAACAAAAACCTCAATTTTAGCCTTGTTTTCTTCATTCTCTTCAAATGAAGACAATCAAAGCATATGATGAAGTATAGGAAACTGCAGTTTTGATTCAGATTATAAAAATTTGGGTCTTTTATGTCTACCTCTACCAAACTCAAATCCAAGGTCCCTTAGATACAGTTAACATCAATACATCTTGAATGTATATAAAGTTGGATGTACTTAACTTGAATCAATTTACTATTTTTAGTATTGTGTTTATGTCATAAGTATATACATCTTATGTATTATGTCTTTTTTTTTTCTTTTGGAAGCATTTATTACTTTTTTCTCTAAATTTTATAATTCAGGATTCGGAAATAAGATGACTATGTACAGGATCAAATATCTATTCATGTGATTTCCAATTCATCCTAATAGAATTTAACTAGTAAACACCATTGAAAAATATTAAACTATAATGGCTACATAAAATTGTAATGGCACTTCAAAAGAGAATATATATATATATATATATATATACCTTATCATAGCCACCCAATCTGGTCACTGCTCTCCACAACCTTATTTGCCACCAATTAAGCATTAGGGTGAGTTGATAAAATTTCAGAATGTAGATTATTTATGTCATAATAGAACAAAAAAAAATTTAATAAACAGGAAAAACTCACTTAAGACAATTAAGCCCCTCTCCATAGAACTTAGGAGGTTTAAATTCCATGCTCCTCTCCCTAAAGAAATTTTCAAGCTCCTTCATAAAAGCTGACTGCTCCGCTTCCGTACCTGACTCATTCCCATCATAGTCAGCATCCAAAAAAGAATGCTTTGCGTTTGAATTCCCTTTATCTGCAAGTGCGGCAGCTTGCTCTTCATTAACTTTAGTCTCAACTTTTATGCCATTCTCAATCCCAGTTTTTGTATCAGCAGGAACAGGTTGCAGTGTTGTGGGTTCGTTATGACTCATGGGTGTGGAATCACCATTATTGCAAGTTTTACTGGCAGGGACTTCACAAGCTTCAGGCTTGACATTCAAAACTGTTTCAGCAGTATCAACATTTTTCTCACCAACAACAGCGTCACTCTCAATACCCGAATTTGTCTGTGGAAATTCTTTGACCTCACTCTTCACATCTGATGCGTGTTCTGAGTCAGTTTTAACCAAAATTTGAGCATTGGATTCTACTGGGACGGAGTGAAGAATATTTTCAACCTCTTGTCTTGGAGTGCCCTCAGAAATAACCTCTGGTTCGAGATTTTTGTCACCAGCAGGTGCCTCTACCTTCACATTTTCAACACGATTTGTAGTTTTCTCTGCTGCAACCGGAGTAGAAGCTTCGAGCTCAACCTGTGCATCAACCAATTGCTTACTTTCGTCCACACTCACTGGCACATTCTGGCCAGCTTCCTCGTTTTCTTTCGTATTACTCATCTCCAATTTTAAGCACGCATGAGAAAGCACAACCTCCTACACCAGCATATACAGAAATATCAGAAAAAGAATAAATCCCTTTTATGCCCCTCCACCAAAAACAAGAAAAAAAAAAGGAATTTCCTTGGAACTAAACCCTAGTCTTTTACCCAAAACTACAGCCAGGCTTAGCTATGTCATGAAAAACAGCTCTACAACACGCGGAGGTCCTCAAAAATTCATAAATCTAGAGACATTTCGGGGTGTTCTTTTTCCATATTTCAAAATGTAAATTTTCAGGGTAAATGGAGGAACAAAGTAATGCATCATTACCTGTAACAAAATTCAAGGCTACAAGAACAACAAAACCCTAAAATCGCAAACACAGTTTGGTTGAATTTGATAAACCCTAATTATTTAGGCCCTTCCCTTATGCTCTCCCGCTCATGTTTTCAGCAATTTTTTCAATCACTGTTATTTCTGCCTGAAGCGGCAGCCTTTATAGGATGCACGGTTTGCCCACGCTGACAAGTGACGAGTGACCAGCCACTTTTGATCTACGAAGGCAATGCGACGCCGTAAAGTGCTTTTTTCTTGTACGTCCAAAATTTTTTTTAAATAATCTTCGCATAACTTCCTCCCATTTCGGAGAGACATGGGCTCACGCCTGAACTATAGAATGAGGCGAGATGGACCGTGTTGTTTCGGAGCCCTCCGACTCAATAGTAATGTTTTGGATCTTGGCCCATTTCGAGGCCTCACGTGAAGACAATGTTTTTGGGGCCAAACAACCCAAGCTATGGACTTTTCCTGTCTATTGTAGTTTATGATTAGAAGGTGCCTTCTTGCTCTTCGATTTATGTTTTCCATCATCAAACTGTTCGTTTTCAAGCTAGATTTTATGAGCCGTTTAATACATTAAATTATTATGATAGAAATGAAAATATAAAACAAATAGGTTATTTTGTAAATAAAAAACAACTATTATATTCTTATTTTAAGAAAATAATAAAAATGATAAATATTATAAAAATAATAATTACATAGATATAATAATTAATACACACAAAAATCAAAATAGGATCATCATACTAAATGAGGCATTATATATTGTGTGTTTTCTTTTTTTGGTAGACAATGGTCAGCGATTTGAATTTAAAAATTTTTGTTGAACTAATCATATCTTTTACTATTAAACCAAAATTAATGATTACTAAAAAGTATGACAATGATGCAATGAATTTAGGTACATTGTGAACTTTAATGTGGACCATAATGAATGACTAAACAAAAAAAGATGATGATAGCATGGGTCTAAGTATACTATCAACTTAGGTACGATGTAATAACTTTAATTTAGATCCTCTAAAGTTTAGATTGTAAAATTTATTGTAAAGTTTGGTAAATCGTTGACATTTGAAGTTTTAATAAAGATTACCCTGCTATCTATCTTGTCGTAAAATAATAGTGTAGCATTTTAATAATAAACTTTTAATGCTTCGGACTTTCCCTCTCATGAACCTTAATTGCAGCAACCAATTTCAAGATTGTTAGTAGCTACAGTTTCTTCTTTCTAGGATTGTTCATTCATGGAAGTAATCTACCACTAGTTTTGTTGGAATAAACGAAAAAGCTACATGGAAACAGATAATCATTAGGGAAACAATTCTACTGAGGACAACAAATGAAGGCAAATGCCTATTTGAAGTGCTTGTGTTTATAAACAAAAAGGCTATCATATCTAAGAAGTTGAAATTATTTAGCATTTAAACACTCTTCCAACTAACGTATCAATACCACAAATTAAATACCATTCGTAAACTCAATTTAAACATATCACTTCTAGAGCTCAAGTTGCCACGAGTGTGATGCTTCAGTATCTGAATGCAGCTGTTGCTGGACTTACGGCCAGGGCGGGAGGGAAAAGAGTATGAGGGACTGATGTTTCAGACCTTCAATGCCACCATAGGAGTTGCTCATTTCAGTAATCTTTAATCACGGTTTAATCTCATTGAAATTGATTGCTGCAATCACAGTTCATAGGAAGGAAAGTCTAGAGCATTAAAAGCTTATTATTTAAATGTTGCATCATTGTGGTAACAACAGATGGCATGATAATCTTGGTTGAAGCTTCAAACGGCAGATATTTACCGAACTCCATAGCAAACTCCCAGCCCGAATTCTAGAGCATCTCATCTCTAATTTTTAATATAGAACAACAATTTATTAAAGGCAAAAACTAACTTTTTGTCTCTGACGTTTATTCAAAATTTCGTTCTTGTCTGTTGTGTATTATTTTTGTTCCATTCTCATCCTCAAAGTATTATTTTCGTTTATGCTAACTCCATCCAACCATTCCTTCAACATTCAGACACTTGCATCTGATATGGACTATATATGATTAAAACAAAAAACAAAAAATGCAAAACATGTGTCCCGAACGAAGCCAATTCATCTTTCAACTTATCCAAAGACTATTCATGTATATATATAGGAAATATATATATATATATATATATATATAATAGATGTTAATTGTTGAATGTATACACACGCAGTGTATTTGCTCCTTTGAATGGTGTTCGTGATTTGGGAAAACTTGATTGAATAGGTTGCGGCTTTGATTTGGGGGATGATTCGATCGAAGAAGAAGAGGGGTGGCTGGCTAGGGCTCGATAAGGGGCCAACCACGAATCTCAATTAATTTTGGTCGTTGGATGTCGAAAGCATATGGTTGATTTGTAGTAAGACAATTAAAGTAGAATAATATCTGAAGCCTTATGCTCTAATCGATATTCCCAAACCAAAGACCTATCCAGCTGAGTCATACATGAAGATCAACTCAAGACGGTGAAGCGAAGAAAAAATTTGGCAACAAGTGACTACGACTGGTACATTCTGTTTTTGGGTAATGGCTGTTAATGATTCTGGTTATTATTTTTTGTGTTGGTTATATGGTTGTTGCTTTTAATGAGTATGGTTTTTTGCAGGTTTGCCATAGCTTTATGGTTTTTCTAGTTTAAAAAATGCGGAAATAGGAAAAAAAAATAGACGTGAAATTGGTTTTTTGGGCATTGGAATGATGCAAATTTATAGTCATACATGAAAAAGGTTGCAACTTTGAAAAATAAACACGAATGGTAGAACTAGACATTGTCTTCTCTGTCAGACATTTCGTGTGTGTTTAGAAAAATAGTAGGATATCCAAAATCATGGTTTGCAACTCACAAAATGCAAAAGTTATAATTTGTTATTTTGGCCAAAATCATGATTTTGGATGTCTTACCATTTTTTCAAACACACACTTCATTTTATAAATGGTAAAGACTTTTTAAAGATATTTCATTATTTTGTATTATTCAAATGTGTAACCACCGTAAAAGTTGTGATTTTTAAAAAGAAATTTAACTTCCATTGATCATTTAAAATTCTCTTCTCTTTGACATTCATAATCACAAAACACCTTCCATATATATGAAGGGAAACGAACTCATTTTAATCCATAATGCTCCAAGATTTTGTTGTCAAATAATATGTAATATACACATCATATACATCAACTATGTGAAAAGCCCTACAATGAGTTTTGCATGGGATGCCAACCTTCTGAGATCTATATACACCGCATATACACACAATAAAGCCGTAGCTGCAAACATGTACTTATGTAGCCATAATGCCTTACAAAACCACCTTCGTTCCTTCAAAAGTAGCTTACAGTAGGAAGCCTTCCGAAATATGAAATAATAGTACCATTCCTAGTTGGAAATGAGAAAGTGGTCCTCCAACTCTATGACGAACATATTCATGGTGTTCCACTAAATGGAGTGGTACAAAAATGAAAATTCAAAAGTTTTTTCTCTGGCATTAGTCCTGCTCAATTGTAGAATGGCGGAGAAAACTTGCAATTTTTGAAACTCGGAACATTGACGTATAAGCATAACTATGATAGATCAACTTGGGGCAAAATAGTTAGAATATATTGTAGTATATCATCTTGCATTCAAACTTAGTTAATTATCGGTGTAGTTAATTATCGGTGATGATATCTTAGAAATTTCGACGAATTTCAAACTAAATCATCAAATCCCAAACTAGATTTATAGCTTTTGAAATCCCAAAATTGGATTTGTAACCCAACAATCCGATTCATGATTTGCCCTAAATAGAACTTTACATAGTCAACCAAATCAAGAAAACTCCTAAATAAAATTTGTAGCCTTGAAAGTCAAACGAAATTGGAGTCTCTTCCATTGAAATTGAGTTTTCATAATTCAAAAGTCAGCCATGATTTGCATTGTCTAGATTTGTTAATGTAAATTTTAATTTAAAATGTAGAAAGTGGATCGATTCATGATCAATGATATAAATTGATAACTCAAAAGAAAAACATATTAAAAAATGAGAAAATTCATATTTAAACCCTTTATAATTGGTCTTGAGAAGAGAATTTCATATTTATTGAGTAAAATTCTTTATGATACTTTAAATTATTTCTAGAAGTGATTTATCTAAACTAAGCAATCAAATGAAAACAAATATCACTTTAAAACAATGTGTAATGCACATGTTTCAAGGTCTATTATTATATTTCTTGACTTTATTACAATCATGCTCACTTTTGTGTTTTTAACTTCATTCTAGCCCTATATTATTAACAATAAATCTAATAAAATGAGTAAAATAATGTTATATATTTAATAATATTTAATAATTATTATATTATAATTAAAATTCATGATGTATTAGTTGATATCATTATTGCTCTAAAAACATATTGTATTTTGTTAATATGGTAGGAATGTTCATAAACATAATTGTACTTGTCAACTTGACTCGGCCATATTAGGATGAGTTAGATTAGGTCAAAAAAATTTAAAAAAAATTATAAAATCAAGCCAAGCCAAAAATAGGATTTATGTACTAAGCTAAGTTACGTCCCAAGTCAAGATGTATATTGGCATGGCCTAACCCAATATAATGTAAAATAATAATAATAATAATAATAATAACAACATGAGTATATGTTATAGAATATACTTATCTACAATTTTTGTTACAATAGTGGCATTTATACATATCAAAGCCTTGAAAAAGCATTATTTGATTTGATTTCTTACTGTTGAGTAAATATTTGTATTATTCTCTTTAGATTTTCAAATGAATCTAACAATATCATAAGCTTTAAATATATTACAAGAATTTGAAAAAGGGAAAAAAAGAAAAGAAAACAATAACCATATACTTATATTCAATAAATTTAAAAGAGAATATATCATTTAACAATTTACATGTATATTTTTCTCTCTTTTGTACATGTCAATTCATCTTTGTGATGTGGCTTTTGCCATACTTTTATCATTGATGCACCTCTATATTTAAAAAAAAAAGTAATTTAACCAAACTCAATCCAATTATAAATTGAGCCAAACTAGGCAAATCGAGTTTTGAGTTTGAAAAATGGCCTAATCATAAAATTGGATTAAATTTCAAACCTAATGAAAATGCAGCTCATGTGCATTCCTATTTCTTGCTATATAATGTAACATTCTCCTAAAATTTAAAAATTAATAATCAGTGATAAATTAAATTATTTGTATTGATTTATTAAATTAGAATTTATTTTGATTTGTTTGTTATTTGTGTAAAATTTTTGGTAAATTCTTATATATTTTCTAAAAAAGAAAAATAGTTTTAGGGTCAATAAATTAATTTTAATTTACACCAAAATTCATATTAAAAATAATAAGGTCATTAAAAACATTTGAAATTTTTTTTGGCACAAATCAAAATATCTAAGAATTTAAGGTAAAAAACCCATAATTTTCACTATAGGTCAAAATGTAATTTTTATAAAACAAAAAAATTAAAAAGTTGGAGACTTATTTTAGGACAACTAAAGGACTTAGAAATCAAATGAAGAAGCCATGAGAATTTAACTACAAAGGCCTAACTAAACCAACCTTATTTAGTTAAAACTTAAGAAATTTTAAACATATAAAAAAGTATTTTTAACTTTTGACTAAAATCAACATTTCATTCTTCCTTTGAAAGCAAAAATGATGTAGGCAGAAAGCATGAAATTAGATTTGGAGACTTAAAGAGATAAGATTAAAAAAAATGAAATGCATTTTTTTTAAAGCCAAAGCATTTGTCTTTATAAGAAGAAGTGGGTAGGTCATGGAGGTGTAGAACTAGAGGAGAGAGAGGATGTTATGGAGAGAAAGCAGTGAAATGTAGAAAACTTGAAGTATTCTTAAAGATTTTGAAGGAGAATTTAAAGGTAAGACAAAAACCTTATTCTAGCATATAGAATTGAGTTTTCTTGCTTTGTTTCTTCTTTTTTTAGGGATGTGGGGACTAAGAAGAGGGCCCATGGAAGGCAAAGTGGTTCCTTGCTCTTGTTTGTTTAAGTTGTAAAAGGAAATGGGAAAATTGGAATAAAACATTGTAGAAGAATCGAAAATGAGAAATATGGGAATTTGTTGTGTCCTTTGAGTTTTGGAACTCTATTTATCCTATTTCAAATGATTGAAGGTTAGAAAAAGGATGAATTTTGCATACTTTGGTTGATACATTACATACTTGAAAATTGCCCTTAGAAGCTCTACTTTTGTTGATTCTTGTTACATGACCAAATGACCTTGTTTGGTTACAATTTTTGGACATGTTGTTAAGATGTGAAAATAGTAGCATGGTTTATTTTGTGATTTTTGGGAGTCCAATTGATGCCTAACAAATTGGGCCACAGTGAAATTGCACTATGGTTAATTTTAAGTTTTTTTGGGCCATAGTGAGATTTTGGAGAATTTGAAGGCATAGGTGATTTTTTTGGGATTGATACTTGTATCATAGTAAATAGCTATGTCAAGGATTTTATATCTCAAATTTGGTAATTTTTGAAACTTTACATAATTTTATATGATTTTTTAATATTAATCCAAAATTTGAGTCTATTGTTAGGCCCGCAAATGAAAAAAAAAAATGTTATGTTGCATATTTTTAATTACTTTAATTTGAAACTTTATAGGGATCATTCCTAGATGTTCTAGGAATATTTCAAGAATCCATTAAGGTTAGATAGAGGCATGCATAATTTAATAACAATTTGCCTTGATATTTGAATCTCTACAATTGATTGAATTTTCATAGTAGTCATTTTAATTAACAATTTATTTAGAGACAACTATTTTGGAAAACCTAACAAATTAAGATAAAAACATATATACAGAGTCATATTTGTGAAAGGAAAAGATAATAAAGATTAGCTAAGCTACTTAATAATATTAATTTCTTGATATATGGATCTATATGGACTTATAACTAGACTTGTATGTATATATATGGACCTTGACTACAGACCTTTTGACTGGACTTATATGAACTTATGATTGAACTTGTATAGACATATGTGGACTTGACTATGAACTTTATAATTGGACTTATATGGACTTTATGATTGATAAACTTTAGACCAAGACTATGAAAAACATTTAAAATAGATAAGATATAATAGAAGTACTAGACTTTCCAAAGTTTGCTGTATAGAAACAAGCATGTATTTGCATAGATGGATGTGCTTTCTTATTGATTGCCTAAATTAAATTACCTACTTCACTATAGTTTGTATTAAATTGACTACCTTGTTTTTATATAATTATATGTGTTATGCAAAGAAAAGAAGAATAGCTAAGGTTATAGGAAATATGACCTTTTGAGAGGTGATTTCAAAAAACTATATTCTTGACAATTATAGGGCTCTATGAGAGATAATTTTTATCAATAAAAGACATTCTAGGAGGTGTGTATTAAGAAACAAAAGGATAATCCATTGGGAGGAGATCTTTAATTGCTTTATTTATGTAGATTCATTATAAGGGAAGCCATAATAAGAAATATTTATGGTTTAACAATCTTGTTTCTTATTTATTTATATTATGATATACTGATAGATTGTTATGTTTTCATAATATTAGATACAAATAATTTGAGTTTACATTATCATTAGATTTTCTTTTTAGCACTACTATGTGAGATAATTAAGGCTTTGTATTCCTTGGCCAATAAGAGCTATTTTGCTTGTTATTGCATGCTAATGTGATTATGATTATTGTTTATATATATATATATATATATATAGACACACATATAGACTAGCTTGATTAACGTAGTCCTTAATGTTGGTTGTACTTTTGTTCCACACATATAACTATGGCTTATGGTGAATGACATGCCACTTGTTGATAAGTAGTCCTCTTCACATTTTGCCATGTACATAAAGGAAGGCAATAAGACCATAAAACAATCAATAATAGACCTTTTTTTTTAATTGAAAGCACGATATATATATATCGGTTGGTGCATGCTTTATTTCTATTTATGATTTATTATCTTTTCTATATGTAATGAACAAAGGTAAAATAGAATGAATTCTTATATGCTATATAGCTTGATCATTATTAGTTTTCAACTAATGATTGTTTTATTGAAAATATAAAATTTCATTGTCTCACGATAATGTATCCAAATAAGTTATTAGTTCATGTTGACCTACAAGTTTATGGTAGAGGTGAAGTGAATCTTGTATAAAATCCTAGCAATAGGACTAGTTTAAGTGATTCTGAACATAACTTGGATGATTATCAATGAAGAGAGACAAGCTCTGTATGTTGTCTAAAATTGTTGTTTTATAGTCTATGTAATAAATTAGATTTTTATATGTTTTGAATTTCAGGGTACGTTTTGAATTATAATCTAAATACACTATAATGTTAATAGTATTATGTTTTGTATAACAATTAAAAATATAGTGTTGGAACAATTATACAAAATTTTATATCTAGTTTCTATACTTTTTAATTGCCAAAATATGTTAAGGAGTAGTAATGTTATGTCTATGTAACACTTATCTTTAAAAAAATAATCCATTATTTTTAACACTCTAATTTAAATAAGCATTACATACAAGCACACTATTAATAATACACAAACAACTATTGCATATACGCACACACACATAAGTATACATTTTACAAAGGAAATGGTTCATGTAAGCTAATAATGCTTGGAGTTGAAGTTGTAATCATTATTTATTGTAGGGCTACATTACAAAAGGTTGGAATAGCTTGACTCTTGGACGATTTTCATATGCGCATCTCTAAGATTTATGGTGGCCATCCAAAAACTGGAAAGCTAAAACATTCCAAGGGTCTATATTGGCCATTCAAAAGCAGGTATGATCAAGATTGGTTGTTCCAATTGGAAGAAGATAGGCTCAATGATAGTTGCTTTAGTTGAAGAAAGTGGAGTCGTAGTTATTAAAGTGGGACCTTGCATTGGTTGGAGAACATTTTTGTGACTACAATGAAATTGGAATCAACAATTCAACAATTGGTAATACAATTGGAGTTGGTCTACTCTAGTGTTCTCCAAAAATTGACGCATAAAAGAAGAATCAAATGGACCCTCTTATTTTTCAACATAAAATAATTAAAAGAAAATCATATTTATTCATCTTTTCCTTATCTCTATTTAATTTAAAAAATCACAATTGTTCTCTTAATTTATTAAGTCTATCGCAATAAATCTCATATTATTCGAATTTAAAATTTTTGATTTATGAAGAATTAATAAAATACTCTTTATTATCAAAATACTTTTTTCTTATTACCATCGTTATTGTTATCTTTCCTGACCAATCTTTATGTCTTGAAATGATCCTACAATAAGTTTTGTCGCTGTCTCGTTAATGTTTTTTTGGCTAGTATAGTATTAAGGGGCATTTCTCGGAAGTGAAAAAGCATAGACAAATACCCAAAAAAAAAAAAGTGTAGAAAGAGAAAGGTGAAGAGCATGTTTGGAGATGAAGTGAAATGATGGTTGGTTTGTGGAATCCAAGGGAATGGATTCTCTCCATTTAATGTGGGAATTGGATCTAATTTTCAATAAATTTGAGCTATTTGATTCATCTAATAAATTTTAGATTATTTGATTGCATTTGAGTAGTATTTAGTAAAAAAGAAAATTGTTTTATAAAATGAAAAATTTTAATTATAAGAATAAAAAATTTACTTGTAAGAAAACATTTTAACTATGAATATACAAAATTTTAAATATGAAAATAAATTTTAATTATAAGTAAAAATTTTGATTGTAAGAACTAATTTTAAGTTTATTGGATCTTTAAAATAATTTTAAATTTTAAGAATTTTGTAAAATAAATATATTTTCTTTTATATTTAAAATTTTCATTTTCACAGTTAAAATTTTTATTGTGTAATTTTTTTAAAGATAAAATTTTTTATTTTTACAGTTAAATTTTTTTCTCATATCTAAAATTTTTATCTTTACAATTAAATTTTTTGATGTCTCTACACAATTTTTTTTCATCAAATGCTACTAAAATGCAATTAAACAGTGCATAATTTACTGGATGGATTTCATGACTCATATTTTTTGAAAATGAAACTTGGTTCCCTCGTTGAATGGAGAGAATCTAATCTTGAAATCTGAAGTTTTTTTTTTTAATATCTTGTCATTAGCATCAGATTTTTAGCTTTTATGTTTCGTGCCTTCAAAATCAATCCCATCAATTTCTCTTCAAAATTAATGTTACTGATTGTAAAGAGAGATATAAAATGTATAGAGTCTATTATTTAAATAGATCTACTCATCTAAATAAGATATATTATTCAAGTAAATCTCATATATTTATTTTTGCTTAAAATTAACACTATTAATTTAAAAGAGCTACTAGATTGGTCAAGCAATCCATTTTTTTTAATTTAAAGGGTAAATTGAGATTATCAATTTGTGTGTTTATGCGCGTGCGCGAGAGAGAGAGTTCTACTATAAATAGTATAGTAATGCCAAAATAATTTTTTTATATAATTTAGGTTTCAGGTTTGATGAGATATTTAAAAATTATAATTATAAAGACAAAAAGTTGACTATAAAAAAATTATATTTCAAAATTTTTAAAAATAAATACCATTTTTGAATTATTAAATTAAATCTTTTATTACAAAAGATCTTTTATTGTAAAGGATCTACTTACAAAAAGAAAGAAATAAAAAAAAAAGAAATGAATTTCATATATATTTTCACTAGTGCAACATTGAAAAAAATCCTTTCTATTGACAATAAATTCAGAAAAAGATGAAGGGCTTCGAGCAAATAAATATATATTCAGATTTCTTGTACTTCTCTCTAATATTAAAAGGGGAATTATATAGATTTTTTTTAAATTTTGCTAAAATTATATAAATATTTCTCTATTTTAAAATTATATACATTTTCTAATTTTAAAATTTTTGATTAGAATACTTTACATCAAAAATATATATAAGAGGATATTTTTTGAAGAAATATATATTTAGGTTAATAAAAGATATTTTATTAAAAAATTTAAAATTAGATTAAAATGTTAAATAAAATTTTATTTTAAGAAATATTTATATATTTTTTGAAAAAAAAATTCATATAATGTTAACAAAACTCAAAAATAATTGTATAATTTATTTTATATTAAATTATTAATAGTTTATGGTCCTAGATAACTAAGAACCGTTGCATTATCCCATCTTTTTTTTTAATCCTAAATTCTTACGTAATTTGAAGTTTTTGTATTTGGCATGATAATTGACATGGCATAGTTGTTATTTTATAAAAGGTGATGATACTATAAATTTAAGCCTATAATAAATCTACATAATGGTTACTTATTTTATTAAATTTATTATTATAATTATATTCATCAATTATACAAAAAAATAAATCAACCCTTGTTAAGAATTACTAATCATTAAATGAGTTAATATTTTAAATAATTAAACATAAAATTTGAATAAATTATTATTTTATATTTAATTAAGATTGTGTTATATCTAAAATTTATAACAAATTCAAAATTATTGTACCAATACTCTTTTATAAAATTTAATAAACTAAAATTAGTGAGATTTATATAATTTTTAAATGACAAAAAATAATTATCGTATCACTCCTAATCACACTCATCCCTTACTAATTTTAATATAAACTATTTAAATTAAATTTAAATGATTTAAATTTAATACTTTAATTTTTATATTTTGATATTTTTAAAATTTAATAATATACAAGATAAAAAATGAAAATAATTTTTAACTATTATCTTTATAAATAATAATAATTTAAATTAAAAAAAATAAAAAATATATATATCAAATTTAGACGTGCCATAAAAATACCTTTATCCGGATGAGCAGGAGATTCCATTTAAACCGTGCACTTTCGTCTGGGCACAGCGAACGTGGGTCCAAAGTGACATCTGTAATCACGTGACAGAAATGCAATCATGTGGTTCGATAGCGTTTGTCTTGTAATAATTCTCTTTCACCGGGGGGAAGAGAAGAAGAAAAAGAATTGGAAATATTATATTCGCAAAAATTATGATAAAAATTTTAAAAATTATAATTAATCTTAAATATTATAATTATTATTAAATTTTAAGAGATTTATTATTAAGTATAGAAAAATTATTATTAAATTTTAAAAAATTTAATAATAAATATCTTAAAATTAGATAATAATTATAATTTTTAAAAGTAATTATAATTTTTAAAATATTTTATTATAAATTTTATGAAATTTAAGTGCTTGAATATAATTTTCCCAAAAGAATGTATGATTGCTATGGACATAGAAATACTAGACTCACATGGGTAACGTTGAAGCAAACGCTGGTAAAGAAAAAAAGAAAATTCCTAAAAGAGAATCCTAAATAGACATGAAAAAGTAAGGTAAGACATAAGAGGGAGAAATTTATTGGTAACAAAACAAATAAGAATTATTTGTGGTAAGTGGTGGATTTGCAGTTCAACTTCAAGTTGCGATATCAGTGAGTATGACATTATATACTCCTATCCAAATTCGAAGGACCACTTGTTTAATCTTTTGGTTTTTGGTTCTCCTGTCTTTGTCATGGTTCTGCATCATTCTACGTGCTCTCTCTCCCAAAAGCTCCTAATTTCTTGCTTTCTCACAACAGGCAACCATTACCAGTTTCATCTTCCTTATATTGCTTCTCTGCCTTCACTTTAATTATAAAGTGAACAAGAAACAGCTGTAGGTAAGGAAGCTGACCTATACAGACAGCACTGGTAACTGTTTCCATTTATGTCTCAGAGAAGTAACATATAATGGTTCCTGTGAATTAATTATAATATATTATATTGGTTCCATTTAGGCTTCGGCAACCCATTTATATTTTTTTTCCTTTTTCCTTCTCCAAGTTGAAGTAGTGTTTGATAATTTGCAGCGGACCTTAAATTTAAATCTCTATGCTGCTTTAAATTAATTTTGGCTTCATCTACATCAATTGTTATTAATTTAGTTTGTCCAACGAAGATAATATGTTTTATATGATGTCCGTACTGCGCATCTAGCTACTCCGCTATCTTTGTTAACAATTTTTATTTTTCTTTC
This sequence comes from Erythrophleum ivorense, assembly GCA_026724425.1. Taxonomy (NCBI): domain Eukaryota; kingdom Viridiplantae; phylum Streptophyta; class Magnoliopsida; order Fabales; family Fabaceae; genus Erythrophleum; species Erythrophleum ivorense. Next base: position 882,320 of record JAIUCV010000278.1, read on the forward strand.
TATGAGTACCATGTCTTTGTTCTTATTCCGAAGTTACAAAAATCTATGGGTTTTCTACTTTTCTTCTTTGTGATATCGAGGTTCAGTTAAACGAATGTGTTCGTTGCTGCGAAGTCCTTTTGTTTCTTAATCTTAGGATATTGCTTCCGTAATATTTCAAGTCTTTTGTGTGTAGGATTGGCATGCGTATTTAGAAGAATAGTAATAATGGGGTTTCTGCAGTTGCTTTACGTTGCCTCTATCCCGGTGATCAAATTATTAATAGTGACCGCAATTGGCTTATTTCTGGCATTGGATCGCATAAATTTATTGGGAGAAAATGCAAGGAGCCACCTGAATCATGTAACTCTTGAATATGCTTCCGAAAGTTTCTGTTCTATTTCCATTTTTGCGGGGAGAGGGCACGAACTAACAGCAATGCTGTTTCTGTGACACAGATTGTGTTTTATGTTTTCAGTCCTGCATTGGTGAGTAGCAATTTGGCCAATACAATCACTTTCGAGAGTTTTGTTTCGCTGTGAGTACTGATTCAAACAATATTTCTAATCATGTATCTGAGAGCGTCCTATAAATTGTTACCTCTAATTTGAGGATTGATTTTCTTCATTATAATTCATGGCTTGTTACAACTTTTGGTTGACACTTAGGTGGTTCATGCCAGTCAATATTCTTATAACATTTGTAATAGGCTCGGTTCTAGGATGGATCATTACAAAAGTCACAAGGACTCCCAAACACTTGGAAGGTCTGATACTGGGTTGCTCTGCTGCAGGTACTATTTCCTTCTGTAGAATTCACCATGTGCTTAACTATACACTGATGGTGAACTGAAAACCCTTCAAGGCTGCCAAAATTAGTGAACAATTTGTTCATTACTATTGGATTTGATGAGAATTTCATAGCATATAAAGAACTGTAATCATCAACTAATAGCATATAACATGTTCATATTGGTAATTGAAATTATCAACACACAACAGTATATATACCTGGAATGATAGAAGAGTTCATAGTACACATGCTAGAATAAATGCTCGTGTGTGCATAAGGGTGACTACCCTCTTCCCAATATATTTTTGCCGTCTAATAAGATTCAATGATGCAACTTATCACATACACTGGATAAGAGCAATATTTCTCGTGTCTGTATCCAACAGACTGTCTTGCCCATCATAGATAACCTATTTAGAAGGCCCACACATTATAATAAATCCTCTAATAATCCAAGTGTTCTATAGAGCCCATATATGATTGTCATATACTTTTCTATTTATGGGTCCTAAACAAATCTCCAATTAAAGTTGACATTCACATTAACCCTAACTGTAACATTTATAAAAAATAATTTATCTTATGCTAGTCTCTTATTATTGATTTTAAACCAACATGCCTTTGTTACACATATTAGAGGTCATATTTCTTTACTTGAGCAGTTGTTGTTTTACAGAAGATAAGAAATTGTAACTTTAACCGCAAAAGTAGCTGCACATAGAACAACCTTGTCACGTGCATATTTTCCTCACAATCTTTATATTCAGGACCTTTGTCATATATCAAGCTTTGTTTCTAGCACAGTTTTGCAGATTCTAAGAACAAAATGTAGTTCTAGGAAATGATAAGTTATATAAGTTAGATAAGCATTTATGTTATTTGTATAATTGTATAGATTCACTTGTACTGCAAAAAACAAAAAACAAAAAAACAAAAACAAAGCAATAGCATATTCCATATATTATGCTGTTTCTGAGCGATAGTAGTTTTTTTTTACTTGTACACTTGCAATATTTACAAAAGTATATGTTTAAATGTATTACTACTCTTGATCTCAGCTTCATCTCGTAATATTGATATGAACAGGAAATTTAGGAAACTTGCCTATAATCATTATCCCAGCCATATGCAAAGAGAAAGGCAGTCCATTTGGGGATTCTGATGTATGCTATAAATATGGGATGGCTTATGCTTCACTTTCTATGGCGGTATGCATAATAAAACTTCATTGGCTCTAAGCAAAAACAAAACAGAAAAGGGAATCACTTAATTGACTATAATTGATACTAATATTGTTCTTCTGGACTGGGGCCTCATTTGGGGAATTTTCAGATTGGATCAGTTTATATATGGTCTTATGTTTACAACATAATGCGGATTTCCTCAAGAAAGGTCCCTACAGTAGAAAACACAAGTAATGACTTCAACAAGTTGAAGTGTTCAGGGGAAAATACTGAACCATTTCCAGACATATGCACAGAAGCACAGGGTCTTGCAAAAGACGCCATGGATGATGCATATACCATGTTGGTTACCAAGTCAGAGTATGAGGAAAAGATGAAGGTTATTTCATACTTTCCATTTTCAAAGATATTTGATACTGATTGAAAATAGTTTATGGTTTCAGAATAGTTCCATTGTGGGCACACCATAACTAGCAATTTTATTTAGAAACTTCAGCAAGAAACTTACATAGAATGCTTTTTTAAGTATAATCTATTTTAAGAAGGTCTGTAAGTGTGCTGAATTTCCTGTATTACAATGGCTATACATGAAGGTCAACAGGAGAAGGAGAAAGTCCAATTCTTGCTTCAATTCTTGCCTCTAATTATATTTTTCCCTCAGCCAGCAACACACCCAAATGGCTTCACAAAGCATTGGTTCTGATATCTTGACAATGACTACAATTCAAAACCTTAAACCTTCACATTACACGTACTAAAAAGGAACAAGAGATAACAAATGTGGCAAATGAATCCTAAATTCAACCATCATAAGTTGTATCCCAATCCTCAAATATAACAAATTTATATTTATTTGATCTCCTTCCATCTGTAAGATTTTTCTTCCGTTGTGACCAAGCCATGCACCCTAGGAAATAAGTAATAACGTTTAACACAAGAAACATAATCTTCCAAATTTCTTTCTCTTAATTTGTGAGATGGCTACAAGTTTGATTTCAAAAACTTCTTGGCGTTTCATTGCAGTTACCAGTCTCAGAAAAAATTAAGAACTGCTTGAGGACGCTTTCGAGTAACCTCAACATCAATGCCATGTTCGCGCCAGCATCCCTTGGAGCGGTATGACACAGTATCCATTGTTTCCCCCTGTTTGCCATACCCTTATTTTTGGTGGATGCACACAGTATTCATTAGTTTTTAGTCTGCAGAATCACTCTTTCTATAATTGTTTATTTCCTCACATCCTAACTTATTAGAATACTTAGCTATTGTGTGATAGTGTTTAGGAAGTTCAATAATTTAGACGTCCGAATATTCGTATTGTCATGTACTGACAATAAAATCACTTTTGTTAGAGAATGGCAGAAATAGTTTATTCTGTTGTATCAAAATTCTTTTTTGTAAAACCCCAGATAAATGTATTTTTCGTTTTTCCACAGATTGCTGGCTTTTTCATAGGTGTAATTTCCCCACTACGTAATATTATGATTGGCAGTGATGCTCCACTTCGCGTGATCCAAGACTCTGCTTCCATGCTGGGGTATACATACCAAAATTTCTTCTATTATAGTCCAAAAGATATGAACTGAAAGCAAAAATTCCGTGGGAAATTACTATAGTTACTTCTTTTTGCGTGCTCTTGTTTCACGGGAAGCTTTATATTTTTGTTGATCTAACAAGCATGAAGTCCTTCACAGTTTTGCGGCTCACAAGTTCTGGGCGCTATGACTTTCCTAACTAATATGTGTCTTGCAGGTAGACGCTGAAATGGCCTAAAAATTTGCTAAAAACTTGTTAAATGAAGGTTCATGATTGATTTTGATTAACATTTTTAATGCCTCTTCACAAGCAAAATTCTTTTGGAGAGGAATTATTGTGCTTTGTGTCAACATTTAAGTTAACTAAAAGAATAAAAATAACAAAATTAAACCCTCAAAAACTTAAGATATTAGCTAAGTGTGGTGTAGAATTTATTTTATTAATATTTGTAACATGGTCGTCCCAAAGGCTCAAAGACCTCTAGTTTGCTGCTTTTTGGTTGAAATTGAAGGACCTTTCAACGTGTCCTTTATTTCCACGTCCAGCCATGCAAACCTCAATTCTTTCTCCTTTTTATATTGCTGATTGGTACAAATTATGACTTTATTTGATATTAGTAGAATGAGCCGATGTCTAGCAACTGTTAATTTTATATCAATAACAAGAAAAGCCTTCTACAATTCTGTCAGAGACTCATAATTTCACATGAATAATTTCACCTTTAAACAAAGTTAAACATGACCTAATCTATACATTTCAATATTCCATATCTTATCGCTCTCTTCACTTGAACTTCTCAGGCTTTGTCCTCTTCTGAGAATGTTTCATTGCCTTATACTTCAAGGCTACTCTTGTTAAGAGCAAAATTTAATGCAAAAATATGATGCAGTTAATTTAATGTTTTCCATTGATCTAGAATTCAAAAAATGACATCTCGCTTTCATTTTTGTAATTTTTTACGTTCAGTGATGCAGCCATCCCATCTATAACCCTTATAATGGGTTCAAACCTCCTTAGAGGTAAACTATATATGATGCTAGCTTTATATGCTCAATTTCTTGTTTGATTAAGTTTCATTTTCTTTGTGATGGTATATTAAAAACTTGTTTATACCAATTAATGGACCAGGCTTGAAGGGAACAGGCAGTCTATTGTCGACCATTGCAGGAATGATAGCAGTTCGATATATTTTCCTACCAATCGTGGGCGTTCTAATCGTTAAGTGGGCAATACATATTGGTGCTGTGCAATCATCAGATCCCTTATACCAGTTTATGCTTCTACTTCAATATGCACTTCCTCCAGCTATGAATATAGGTGCCATATATAATCAATTTATGTTTGTTTCACGTAAATAAGACAGTAGGGATCCTTAATTTGAAATTTCCTGCAAGCTACTCAATTTTCTTATCACTAAACCATGCCTTGTGACTTGTCCCTCAAAAATTAAATGTCTCATTTTAGTCTTCTGAATGTTGTTTTTGTTTTAAAATGATCCTCACACTAAGCCTGTCCAAAGAATTAACAAGACAGATAACTTGCCCAATGAAATAAGTGATGTAACTGTTAAATGTTTATGTGGCCATTAAAATACTGTGTTTGATAGACTTTAGGAATACAAACGCAAAGTTTAAAAGAGTGCTTATGTAATGTTTTGAAGGCCACATCACTCATTCTGTTAAGCAATATTACATGTCCTATTAATTATATGTCAACAGGTTTAATGGGGGACTATTTTAAGATAAAGACAAGACTACAATGAAATACTTAATTTTCAGAAAATCTTGAGATAAGATGTATTTTTAAAAATGAAAAATCAAAAAGTCAATTCATTCTCAAATATAAATGTATAATTAAGTTGTCAGGAAACCAGCTTCTCTTGTTTCCTCTATTTTTCACTAGTGTAAATGGTTTTACCCAAGTAGATGTAAGATGTGAGTACAACTTTATTCTTAATCCAACTTTCAACTTTGGCAGGCACAATAGCTCAGTTGTTTGGAGTTGGTGAGACTGAATGCTCTGTTATCATGTTGTGGACATATGTTTTGGCGTCAGTTGCAGTTACTCTTTGGTCAACCTACTTTATGTGGCTAGTGGCTTGATTTTCTAATTATTTAAGGTGCGAGTTGTATCGTTTGTTTTTTGTAAAAGCATTAGAAACAGATTAGTTATAAAAGAGATTCTTCGAAAGAGGAAGATTTAAGGCCAAATAAAATTATGATAAAATTCTTAATAATGAAAAATGAGAATATAAGGCTTAAAATGTCCAAAAATCGGAGTCGAAATAGCTAAATAAAATCTAATGAAAACCAATGGTATTTTCGTAATTTTGGAGACCTTTTAGAAAACTCAAAAGAGAGATTTTTAATTGAAAAAATTTAGTTTCTTGGGATTCTCAGATATCCTAAAAACTATAGGAAATCCTAAAATGGTTCAAACCTCTCTGATTTACATTTTAGAGTATCAGTTGATTCAAACTTTGATCGATTCATTCGAAAAGGTTTTAAATCTAATTTGGGTGAAATCAATGGCATTTTATGAAATAGAAGACCTAAATTTTATAATAGAAAATGCGGTTTTAAAAGAGGAGTTGAAATGAATCTAAATGGAGCAAGCAAGCGTGTAGAGGTAAAATAGTCATTTTGAAAATTATAAAATAGGCTTTTTAAGTAAAATTACACCTTATCACCTTCTCCAAGTTTTCATTTTCAGAATTTTGAGTAGCAATGGCATGACATTAAGGGAATGGGGAGAGAAGAAGTTTAAGTAAGTAAACGACTTCGTTTCATCCCACGCTCGTTAGGAAAGTTATTCCTCTCTCTAAGAGCTCTCTAATGGTAGTTTTTTTTTTTTTGGAAAACTTGAAGATTCAGGTCTAACTCAGACTAAAAAAAACTCTTTTCAAGAAATTAATCGATAAAAAATAATCTATGCTAAAAGAGTTTCATTTTAAGTTAAGACCTTACTTGAAACACTTATAAAATCTTGTATTTTCAAGTCATTTAAGCTTTGGCCTAGAGAGAGAAAATAAAGAAGAGAGTTTTTCTTCATGTGTTTTTGATGGAACCAAGGGTTATGGAGTATGAGGATTAAGAATATATAACTAGAATTGAAAATGAAACTTTAGAATGCAAGTTGTAGAATTTAAGGATTTAGTTGCACTTTGGCAAATATGAAGCTTCTTAATGATAATTTGAGTTGTTTAAGAGTATGAATGAGTTTTCAAGACACCTAAGAAGCTTCACATATGCCATTTCCCTAAAGGAGATGAAGCAAACTTCATGGGTGCACAAGATAAAAGGCATCTTGGCCAAAATAGAACCATGTACCTAGGAAGTGTTTTAAATTGTTTTAAGGCTAGAAAAGGACTAAATATGATAGATGAATATCAAAAAAAGCCTTGGAATAAATTTAGAAAGCATGGGTTGTGAGATGGAAGTGTAGGCTCCATAATGAGACATAAAGAAGCAATTTATAGTTAGGCTCCTTAAAATGAAATTGTGATGACTCCAAGAAGTCTGAATAGAGTCAAGAGACTTAGATTGAGAGAGAAAATAGAGCCAAAGGAGAAAATTGAGCTAAGATAATGAATTCTCATAGTTGCTTCATTAAGTCTTATATAGAACCATAATTGAGTCTTAGAACAAAGTAAACTTTTATAGAATGATATAAGGCTTAAGCTTATGCCTATAAGTGATTCATGTCTCATTTAATGTATTTAGGTCAAAAGCATCAAGTGCCACCTAATTGCATGAGCTTGGCTAAAAAGGGGAAGAAGAATTCAAGAGAAAAGTGTTGTGATTTTACTTTAAAGTAACTCTCTAATCTTTCTCACATGTATGACTTGGATGTTTATTTGTCTTTAAGTATTCGTGTGTATATTTAAACTATGAAATATATCTTTAGCTATTGCCTACTTGCTATGGTACCATTATACATATTGAAATAAGTTTACGGATGTATTTTAGCTTGAATGGGTACAGTGATACTAAAAGTCCCTTAAAATGGGTGAGAATGAGCTAAAAATCCTTAAGATTGAGTGAGATAAAGCCAAAAGTTTTAAGAAAAGTAAGGCTTGTAACAACCAAAAATTGCTAAAATTTTTTAAATCTTGAAATTTTTCTAAGTTTGCTGGCTACATCCCAGCTATAGCGAATGTACCTGTTCGCTATAGCGAGAAATGACCTAATTATAATGAATGTGCTTATTCGCTATAGTGAGAATGCTTTTAGCTATAGCGAGTTCGAGCATCTCATACAAAAAACTAGGAGGTTCCTTGTAATAGCCAGCGCCGTAGCGAGAACAGGGGTCTGGAACTGATACGTGCTCGCCGTAGCAAGAATTATTTTTTGCTATAGCGAGGGTTAGTCCAGAAAAGCGTAAAAAAAGAAAATTTTACTTTTTAAAGAGTCCAGATCCTCTCCTTTTCTTTTAATCGACCTATGCTTCATCCAAAACATAGAAAAAAGCTTGAGAGAGAGAGAGAGAGAGACCAAGAAAAGGAAGGAAGAATAAGGAAAAGGTAAATAAACTTGGGATTTCCATAGCTTTCCTTCTTACAATTTCGTACTTCTCTCTTTGTCCTCTTTTTCTATGATTTTGGTTGTTGAATTAGTTTTGTTTTGAGCTTGATTCAGAAGACGGAGAGTGGAGAGTAAAAACGAAGGTGAAGGCAAAAGAGAATCACGCTTGAAACTTCTTCTTCTTTGCTTTCCTTGAGTATGTTAGTTTTACCAACTTGAGAACTTAAGAGAGGAGGGAAGTCTGACCTAGAGCAAGCAAGAAATCCTTGATTAGAATGTGGGAAGTTAAGAAATACAAAAGACCTAAAGAAGAGTTAGTGAAAGTCTAGAGGGAGAACCTCTAGTTTCTTACATACTTTGTAGGGTTTGCCATGATGAAGAACCCTTTAGTTTTGTGAGAAATTGTTGAGTTCCAAGAGAGTAATTGCATGCTATTTGTTGTGTCTAGGCCTAAGAGAAACAACTTTATCTAGTTAGGATTGTGAAACCAAGAAGGAAGAAGAGAAATTGAAAGGAAACACTTGTGTTGGCTTATAAGGTAGCTCTCCACTCTTTCTTGTTGCATTCTTGGATGTGTAATCGTTATTGTATACTTATGTATGTGCTTGTATTGTGAGACATGCCATTTGATATTGCCTTGATGCATTGATACTAATATGTTTATGTTTTGGGTTATAAAAATTGCTCGGGTGAGGTAGTGTCAAAAGTCCCTTGTGATGGGTGAGGTAGAGTCAAAAGTCTCTAGAAATGGATGAGACAAGGCCATAAGTCTCATGAATGAATGAGGCTGAGTTAAAAGTCCCTAAACCAAGAGTGAGACCATCCAAAAGTCTCTAAAATAAGGTGAGATTAGACCAAAAGTCTCTAGAACTCATTCTTAGTATTGATATGATATTCATGGCATGTAAATCATATGTTATATAATTGTGAATAGTTTGCATGTTTTGACTTGTTTATATGTCTTGATTGCTTCCTTGAATGAGTGTATGAGCTATTGAGATTCCATGAATCTCACCCTTTTCCCTCTCCTATCTCATATGGTCCAAGTGGAGTTCAAAAGCCTAAGAGTAGAGGCCATGAGGCATAAATGACCCTTTTTTATACTTTTGCATAGTTTGATGTATAGGAAAGCTAACGTGCTCATGTATACATATTCTTTTTGAGATGTACATGCTTAAGTAAGTATAAAAATATATATCAATGATGTATGATCCATGTATGGAACCAAAGTAATAAAAGTATGAGATTTGGCCCCTTTATGGATTGTATGTAGTAGTGTATTTTTGCCCATAGCATAATGAGTTTGAACTACTTGAACATTTTATATATGCTATATTTATGCTTTAAAACTTGCCCAAGAGGTGCTAGAGTATGTAGAAAACCATTTACCCCCATGTTGAGCCATTTAAGGTGTCAAAATCACCAAATTTGCGAGCTTCGTTACTGTTCTATCAGTTTTTGAGGTCCAAAGGCTACTGAAATGATCTGAACTTATTTTTTTCCTCTATTTAACATCTGTAACTTTTCAAATTGATATAGTTCGCCTAAATTAGATTTTTTTCGAATTAGTTATGAATTTTTGAAGTTCATAATAGCAAGCTGCATTAGTACCAGGGGCAGCTGGACCTTTGTCTCTTTTTCGTTGTCAAACATGGTCTAAACACTGAGATTATGGTTGAGAATTATTTGTCAAATTAGTTAGGGAATCGATGATTTGTTAGATCAGTTAGTTAGGGCATCTATGTTTTTCAAGATAGATCTTAGATCTGGGTACCACCAGTTGAGAATGAGAACTGAAGACGTCTCCAAGATGGCCTTCAGAATGGGATATAGGCACTATGAGTTCCTTGTGATGCCATTCAAGCTGACAAATGAGCCTACTGTGTTCATGGATTACATGAATAGGGTATTCAGACCGTATCTATATCAGTTTGTGGTGGTCTTCATTAATAATATCTTAGTATACTCCAAATCCTTTGAGGAGTATGAGAGGCATTTGATATTAGTTTTAGAGACCTTGAGAGAGAAAAAGTTGTATGTCAAACTTAATAAATGTGAGTTTTGGCTGATCGAGGTAAGATTCTTAGATCATATGATCTCACGAGACGGGGTCGCGGTTGATCCCCATAAAGTTGAGGTTGTGTTACAGTGGAATAGACCTAGAATGATCACCGAGGTTATGAGTTTCTTAGGTTTGGTGGGGTACTATAGACAGTTTATTCAAGGCTTTTCTCAAATGGCCTTACCACTGACAAGGCTGACTAGGAAAGAGATATCTTTCGTGTAGGATGATAAATGTGAGAGGAGTTTTTAGGAGTTGAAACTCTGTCTGACCACTGTCCTTATACTGATTATCCCTGACCCTAATGAACCATTTGTAGTTTATTGTGATGTCTTGGGCAAAGGGTTAGGATGTGTGTTGATGCAGCAGAATAGAGTAGTGTCATATGCCTCTAAGCAGTTAAGGCCTCATGAAGAAAATTATCCCATACATGACTTAGGGTTAGCCACCGTAGTGTTTGTTCTTAAAATTTAGAGACACTATCTGTATGGTACTACCATAAAGATTTATAGTAACCACAAGAGTCTGAAATACCTGTTTCACTAGAAGGAACTCAATATAAGACAGAGGAGATGGATGATGTTTCTGAAAGACTATGATTATGTGTTGAAATATCTCCGGGTAAGATCAATGTGGTGGCGGATGCCCTGAGTAAAAAATCTATCCACGTTGCCCATATGATGATTAGGGAGCAGAGCTCCTAGAGAAATTTAAAAATATGAACCTCTCCTATCAGGTGGTATCGAGTAAATTGTATTTGAGTAAAACTCGAATTGAGAATGTATTGAGAACCCAGATCTTAGATGCCCAGAAAGAGGATGAGTTCTCGAGATGAATTAGGATTGGGATTTCCCAAGGTAAAACCTCAGAGTTCAAGGTGTTTGAGGATGGTATGATAGTATACAGAGATAGAATCTGTGTGCCTAGTCGAAATGAATTGAGAGAAAGTATTTTAGAAGTAGCACATAAGAGTAAATATACTATCCACCCAGGTGCCACTAAGATGTATCAGGATTTGAAACAGATTTTCTGGTGGCCAGGGATGAAAAATGATGTGACGGATTATGTGGCTAGATACCTAGTGTGTCAGAGGGTAAAAATAAAACATCAAAGATCGGCTTAGTTGTTGCAACCTCTAGATATCCCTGAGTGGAAGTGAGATAGTATAGTCATGAACTTTGTTATGGGGTTACCCAGGGCATCTTCTGGACGCGATGCTATTTGGGTAATTGTGAATAGACTGACGAAGTCTGCACACTTTTTAGCTATTAGGGCTACTCATACACTGGATAGATTAACCCAGTTGTATATCAGAGAGATAGTACGACTGCACGGAGTACTCAGTAACATAATTTCAGATAAAGACCCCAGATTCACATCGAACTTTTGGGGGTCATTACAACATACCTTAAGGACCAGGTTACGGTTTAGTACTACATATCACCCCCAAATAGATGGTTAAATTGAGAGGACCATCCAGACCTTGGGAGACATATTGAGGGCATATGTGTTAAAAATGAGGGGTAATTGGGATGCATATTTATTGCTAGCAGAGTTTACGTATAATAATAGTTATCATTCCAGTATCCAGATTGCCTCTTATGAGGCTTTGTATGGGAGAAGTGTAAATCTCCTATGTGTTGGGTTAAGTTAGGTGAGAGGAGCATAATAGGACCTGAGATTGTAGACTAGATATGAGTTGTATAAATGGAGTTTGAGTAGATTATGTGATTGATGGGTTCACGGGACCTACAAGGCAAATTATGAGCGTTTAAACCCCAATACATAGTAGGAAAATATCCAATTTGCTCTTTTTCTTTGAAAATTATATAGAATCAATCCTAAGCAGAGACTAGTTGGGGTTAATATATTATGGTGTTATAAGGCTTAATCAAAAGTTTCTTTAAAATAGATGAGACAAATCTAAAAATTCCTAAAAAGTTAGGTGAGATTAGACCAATACCCTTAAAAGTTTATGTTTGATATATATGAGTTTACATGGCCAAGAAAATGTTTTACATATGTTCATGAGAGACTTGTATGATATGCATATATTCTTTGACATGTATGCGCATCTATTATATATGTTTGAAAGGATAAAGAACTATTGAGATTCTTTGAATCTCACTTTTTTCCATTTTTCATTTAACCATACCTAGGTGAAGCTCAAGGAAGCAAAAATAAAAACCAAGGAGCATGATGTGCAACACTTTGACAATAGAATAGTTTCTAATATAATGTAATGTCAAATTATGTATATATGAGTAATTTATGGCATGTAAACCATTGAGCATATGTAAAAATATGTGAATATCATGTATGAATAGAAGTTGGAACCAAATGTATGTTTACATGAGTTTTTGCCACCCATGTGCATGTATATAAATGCATGTGGTATGGTAAGATTGAGCTCCATGATAATTTGAACCATTTAGCATACTTCCCTGGGCTATGTTTATACTTTTAGACATACTTAAGTGGTTGTGGAAAGACGAAAAGAGCATTTAGTATATATGGAACCCATTATGGACTTTAAATTTGACCAAATGAATTAGTTTTTGCATGAAATTTAGCCAACAAGTAGGTATCATATAGAGCTTTTCACAAATTCAAAGAGCACTCAATTTGGAGTTTTAAAAAATTTATTATGATTTTTCAAAGTTGGTCAAATTATGCAAAAATGTTATGTGCATTATTCATATTGTCAGTTTGCTTCTCTATGTCACATGTGGGCCAAATAAAGTGAAATGTTCATGAAATTTTACAGGCATAAACTAGACATCATAAACTTTCCATAGCCACTGAGAGCACCTCATTTAGAGCTCTATAGAGGGAGAATAGAATTTTTAAAGTTGCATGATAATATCAGTAATGCAGCTCGATCTTTGGTATTATTTCATCAATTTTCATGGGATGAACGCCATTTTCGTGATCTAGAACTATTTTTAGTCATTAGTTAACATCTAAATCTTTCTAAAAAGACTATCATATATATGATTTCAATTTTTTTAGAATTAATTATAAATTCTCAAAATTCATATAAAAAATGTGTGACAGCAATCCGAGGCTAAAAATTTTAATATGATATGTATGGTTCCAAACCCATGAATGTTGAGATGTTTTGTGATGTTTTTGACTTATATGGATATGATATGGATAGTAAATGATATTGATAAGTTTATATGGTCTATGAAATATAAAATGAATTAATTGGGCCTTAAGTAATGTAATTTAATGCTATTAAATATGGTGTTTTCTTTGTAAGTGTATAAGGTTAGGCCATGTAATGTAATGGAAGGACTAAAAAGTTAAAGTATTAAACTAATAACTCCTATGCTAGCATGTTAAATGTTATTAGCGCATTGCAAATAAATACCAACACAACTAGGGCATTTAATTCTTTAATATGCATTAAAAAAAGCATCTTTCCCCCCCCTCTCTCTCTCTCTCTCTCTACATATGTATATTAGTTTGGCTCCTTTTTTCTGCTACAAGAATCTATACCCTTTACAATGCTTTATATTTAATTGTAATTAACAAGAAACATTAATGTTGGCTTAAAAGAAAAAGAAAAAGAAACATAATATTTAGCATCCATTGTTGTGATGTCCTAAAAGAGTTACTTTCATGCATTTGATCTTTTTTATGCTTTAATTGTCATTTTAAATTCAAACTTTTAAAACACTTATTGGTATTAGTTTTCTATGAAAATAATGTTATGATTTTACTATTAAAAATAATTTGAAAATTTATAAACAAATTATACTTGATAATAGTTAATTGATTGGTTAAGAGACTAGTTGATTGCATCAATTCAAAAGTAACAAGAAAGCACTTCTTGAAGCCACAATTTGATTGGTCACTAGGGATTAGTTTGATTGATCTAATACAAAGGCAAATAAATTTGCTCTTGAATGACATCAACTATTTCAATGCCAATCAACTAGTAACTAATGCTAGTCAACTAGTATGATTTTAGAAAGTAAATTTTGGAATATTCTGTAAGACACTAATCAATTGATTTAAGAGAATAGTCAAATAATTGAAAAATGAATAGAAAGTTTTGTTAGTTTTAATGCTTATTTGATTAATTAATCATATTCTTTCATTTAAAAATAGTCAAATAATTGTTGGACGGTGTGAAAAATTTGAAAATACACTCACTTATCATGATTGAAGATTGAAAATTATTAGTGAAAAGACATGATGGTTCATAATAAATTATATAATTATTAATTCAATTATTAATTTCAAATTGATTATGAACACGCTAGAAAATATAGAAAACTTTCCTTATATCTTGCATTCTTTAAAACTTTTGCATATACTTTTGAAAGAAAAAGTTCTATCTTTAATGGGTAAAACTTCTTAAAATGTTTTGGATAACTTGCTTGAAGCAACTAGTAGGAGCAAATCTTATTCTAAAGACAGTGTGTTTGTCACATGTTTCAAAGTTTACAAATTTTGTTTCCCTAACTCCATTCTATCAATTTTCTAGCATTTACACATGCCAGGCATGGTTGCTTTTGTTAGTTGTAAAGGTACAAGTTAAGCATCTATCCTAGAGCAGTTTTAGGTTACCAATAAGTTGAAAACTCAACAATGTGAAATATATATATATATATATATATATCATAACCATTTTTAAAGATTTTTATGGTAACATAAAAAGTTGCATGTCCATGTATCAAGCCAAAACTACTTATATTCATTTATCAACAACAAAGAAGGATGCCCACACCAATTAGAAAAAGATCAAACAAATCTTTGGCTATTGGCATTAACAAAATATTAATTTACGAAAGTAACATAAACTGATCATACCTACAATAGAATGTCATTTAAACAAAGAAAGTTATTGAAGTAACTTTCTTCCACCATTTATAGTTATTGGGTTAAAAAATAAGACAATGAAGCTAACATAACATGTCCCATACCATTTCAGAAATTAAAGAGTGGAATGCAAAAATTTGGGTACAAATCTTATTCTTCATTCACTTAATGTGACAGATACAATCATCCTACTATTTGGAGTTGGTGATAAAGACGATTGTGTTATATTTTTAGCAACATATGCATTGGACCCCACTTTGCTCTTACCCTTTGGTCCACACTCTTCTTACGGCTTGTGAATTGGTCCACTTCCTTTTTTGTTCTTTATTTTGGGTCATCTCAATATCATATCAATTCAAGTTAGGCTTTTTTATGCCTTTCCAAGCATAGACTAAGTGGTCCAGTTTGGATTGAAGTAAATTTGTAACTACCCACTATACATGATGAGAAGGAAAGGAAAGAATAGAATGTGTTTGTAAGATGTCACTAACCTTTTTCAATAAAAAGTGATTTTGACTCATCTCCTCATTGAAAGTTATTAGCATATTAATGTGATTAAATCATATATATACTTTCATATGTTTTAACGAGTGTATTGTAGTTGTCCCAATTGTTAGTATATAGAATATTAACTTCTAATAATTAGAGAGAATGAAAAGTGTGAGGTCTAAATCTTCATCTTAACAAGATATTTTAAAGTATAAATTTATATAAAAAAATAATAGTAAACAATTTAAACCTATAATTATTCTAAAACCTATTATAAAGTTTTAAAAATAATAAAAAATGAAAGATATCTTTAAAAAAAATAAAGGCTAAGTAGTTTTAAAAACTTAATTATGAAATAATTTAAACTTGGTAAAAATATTAAAAAAATAAAATTATTTTTTAAAAAATGAAAGACCATTGTTGAGGAAAAATTAAATAATAATTCTTTTAAACTTGATAAAATGATTAAAGAAAAATAAAATTTTCTTAAAAGAAATAAATTTTAATTTCCTTAAAACTTGATAATTAATAAGAGTTTTAAAAAATGTGATCAGCAATTAAGTATACTTGTTAAGTATTATTGAACTCAATATTAAAGTAATTTTAGTTTTAACTAAAATATATAGAAAAAAAGTTATAATAAACTAAAATTGTTATTTCACCTTATACTTAGTCATAATTTATTTCTCCAACTATAATATGAAATTTTTTTTATTTTAATATATAAGGAGGTCATGATTGGGGGCTAATTGTGACCCTAAATTAATTTTTTTAATGTAATCATGAAGTTAGTTTTTACAAAAAAAAATTTAAATGTAGTAATTTATGTAATAAAAATATTAATTATAATAAGTAAAAAAATTATTTACCATGAAAGCCATAAAATTAATTTAAGAAAATGAAGGTTAATTGTTTAATTCAATTTCCTTTAAACTAGATAAATAAGTAAAAGTATTAAAAAATTTGATAAGAAATTAATCACAATTGTAAAGTATTATTGAACTTGATATTGAAATAATTTAAAATTTGTAATCGGTGAAAATAAATAATTATAATATATTACAATGATCTAAAAAATAAATACACAAGTACAAAAAAATATAACATAAAAAAAATGACTTCATGTACTATATCAAGTCTATGTTCTTAATCGTCAGCCTTGTTGTCGAATAAGATGGTGTTCTTCTTCTGCCTCTTGTACCTTGCCTTCCTTCTTGACTTTTTCTTCATTCTCATCCCCGTCTTCATCTTCTTCGTTATCATTGTTTCCTTCATCTTTCACCTATTGGTAGGGTATGGGATTCACATTCAATAGGGGAGATTGAACTTGAAAAATTGGTTGATGTGGTGTGATATATCCTACTTGTTGTGATTCAATGTACGCAGAAAACCCATAAGCAAATTCGAAAGTAGACATTACTTGGTCTGAAAATAGAGGTGTAAGAGGGACGAACCTGTATGGCATATAAAATGAAGAGCTGACACCCTTAAAATCAACAAAATATATGGGTGGCATAAAAGAAGATGGACTCGTGGTGTCATGGTAGGTCTGTGTCTATTTCGCTTAGAAAAAAGATGGACTAGTAGAATCATGGTGGGCTTATATCTCTATAGATGTATGAGAAGATCGACCAGCTATCATAGATGCAGTGCCAACACCAGGAGAAAAATTATGACAAAGCTTATCATTAACCATAGGTACTCTAGTAGACATAAATTTGCGAGCTCTCTTTGTTGTGCGACTTGCAGGAAGTTGTGGCTTAGGTAATTGAAATGCAGGAGGAGCAACTTGTCATGTCTCGATGCTCACCAAGTGCATTGAGGATGCTAGTACAATCAATAACCACGGCGAAACCTAGTGGTGAAGAGTCATCTATAGTAAGTACCCATAAATGGTTAGCTACATCAGCCTGTTAAAAAAAATTGAGAATCATATATGTAATATGTATAAGAAAAGTGAAATAAAATAACTATGATAGGTCTCTAAAAATTATCATAACCCTGAGCACTACTAATATGATAGATCCATCGATAGGTAACCCTCAAGTACTATTTCATATATTCTGAAGAGCGATCCTAGGGCTCTAATGATATTAACATAAGTGACGAAGTATCTTGTCAATTTTACTATGCAAGCACAAAGTTCTCATGCTTTTTTTGCCAATCTACCTAGGTAATAGCCAGCTACCTGAGTAACAAAGCATATAACTTCTCCCAATTCTCAAATGCATGTGAGATGGATCGATGTTTTTCCTTTTAAGCCTTCTTGTATGAAATATTGTATTCAAATATAGAATGTACCTACTCAATGACTTCTCCAATTAACACCCCAAGATTCTCAGTTACCATTGATACAATGTATATTGAAATAATATCAAGGTCTAGTTTTGGGTAGTTTTGTGGCAATGATACTGAAATACATGTACAAGATTCATTGTATTTTGTTATCTCCTAATGGTTTTCTTTCTTTTGATAACAGGCCCCGACCCTCTACTTGCATGACCCTTATCCATATCTGTCCATATTGAAGATATCGATATTCTTCGTACTTTTTTAAAGAATGAAACACTTTAAAAGTGTGATGTGTACATATTGAGTATATCTTTATTGCCCAATAAAAGACCACTGATCATTATACAACATACTTACATGTAGCTCTTGGCCATCATTCATGTTTATCGCCGCCTCCTCCATTTCGGCATAGTTAGGAACCCTCACACTATCTGCATCTATTTGTTCAAGGAACGTAATCATCGAGTCATCATAAATATTAATGAGGGATGGTGGATTCACAGTGGCATCCACAAAATTGGTGTCTTCATCATCATCATCTTGTAATCGTAAGAAGCAGTATCATATTGATCATTTTTTTTAAATTCATCCATTATGTCCTTTGTCTCTTCTGGAGGAGAAGAGGAGGCACCAATTAGTTCATGTGACAAACTTAATTGTGAGATATCATCAACTTACAGGAAAAATGAATTCGAATGGGAGGTACAGTCAATCAAACTAAGAGTGGATATTGACCAATGCCTACAAAATATGTCATAAACAAGGTAAGTTGATCATTTGTGATATTAACGTGGTTGGAGGATGGAAGTGGGTCTGACACATATTCAATTATTACTTGAGTTGTCACATTTAAGTTTATTTCCTTTGACGATATCTCTACATATAACTTTATTGAACCTAGTTGTGATTTAAACTTTGCATTTGCAACTTGTTCAATTTTTTTAGTTTAGACTATATAATCTAAACTCTTAATTTTTATCTATCTATCCAATTCTAGATAAAATCATCCTTATACCTTAGAACTTTGAAATAATATAGCATCACTTTTATTAAATAACTCTATACCTAAATATAAGAAAAGAGAAGAGTAATTTACTTACCTAGATCAATTGATGCAGAGATTGTTTTCTTCAATTGTAAAAAAAGAATCTTTTCTCTATTTCCTTTTTCTTTTAAGAACATTAAAAAACTTTACTGATGGCAACTTTTAACGCAAACATATATAGGCAAAGAGAAATAGCCTTTTTTATTTTTAATATTATCTTTTATTGACCACTCCCTATCAAGTGGTAACTGTTTCTATCACTCCCATTATGTGATAACTATCACCCCATCATATGATAACTACTTTTTCATTGATTATTAATTAAATAAATAAAATTAGCATTTATGACTTATTTATTTTAATTTATAATATCACTTGTGTCACATAATTAGTGATAGTTATCAACAAAATTTTATCTCAATTTATTTAAACAGATTTGAAATCTTACATTCTCTCACTTGACACATATGATATTGGTATATTTAATACTAAATAAATCAGTCAATCATTTAATTTAATGTACATATGTAATGCTAATTTTACCATACATTAATTACAATATTCATCATCAATAAGAATTAGAACTAATATGAGTTATGGCGGTTGTATATTATTCATTTCAACATACTTCCTTCCATATACTACATAATAATTATTTATTCTTATTATGATCTATAATTAAGAAGCATTAAATTAGTTCACTTAATGTCCTTTTACAAGACTAAATCTGTTATCATCATTTTGAAATAATTATGTATACAATTCTTTAGATAACAGAAAATCAAAAACATTTCATTAAAGAGCTCAAGTGTAAACACATAATCATTTTGCATAATTCATTTAATTACAATGATACCCATATTTTCAGCATGACCATAAAATGTTTTGGGTAGTAATCTTTTTGTCAAAGGATTAGCAACCATAAGGTTAGTGCTAATATGTTCTATTGACACTACATGTTTATGAACTTCTTCTTTTACTGTAAAGTATTTCAATTCCATATGTTTAGCACCTTTTGAATACTTGTCATTTTTAGAAAAGAAGACAATTGCAAAATTGTCACAATAAATTTTCAGCGGCCTAGTAATACTGTTAATAATCTCAAGTCCTAAAATAAAGTTCCAAAGCATTTACCTTCAACCATGGCCTCAAAGCATGCCATAAATTCAACTTCCATAGTGGATGCGACTATTATTGACTACTTCGCACTTTTCCATGAAATAATTCCTTCAGGTAAAAGATATAAATAGCCAAATGTAGATTTTCTTGTATCTACACATCCTGCAAAATCAGAATCTGAATATCCAACCATCTTAAGGTAATCACATCTCTCATGCATAAGCATATGTTCTTTTATTCCTTGCAAGTATCTTAAAATTTTCTTTACACCTTTCCAGTGATCTATCCCTGGGTTACTTTGGTATCTACCTAGCATCCCAATTGCAAAGCTAATATCTAGCATAGTGCATATTTAGGCATACATTAAATTCCTAACAACAAATGTATAAGGAATTGTTTCCATTTGTTTTCGTTCTAAATCATTCTTTGGACATTGCATGAGACTAAACTTATCTCCTTTTTGAATTGGAACAGGAGATGCTAAATAATTTTCCATTCTATATCTTTATAATACTTTATTAATGTATCTTTTTTGAGACAAATCTAATAATCATTGTGATTTATCCCATAATGTTTTTATTCTAATCATATAGTTTGCCTCTCCCATATCTTCCATTTCAAAGTTATTAGAAAGAAAATTCTTAATCTCATATAATAGACCAAGATCATTACTCGCTAACAAGATATTATCAATATATAGAATCAGAAATGTAAACTTGCTCCCACTGACCTTTAGATATATACACTTATCAATAGTTTTTTCCTTAAATCCAAAGGAAATAATAGTATAATTAAACTTAAAATACCATTACTTGAAAGTTTGTTTAAGTCTATATATTGATTTCTTTAATTTACACACACTGTTCTTTTTCTTTAACTGTAAAACCCATTAGTTGGTCCATATAGACCTCTTCCTCTAAATTCCCATTGAGAAATGCAATTTTTACTTCTATTTGATGTAACTTTAAATTAGAATAAGCTACTAATGCCATGATAAATCTAAATGAATCTTTTTTATAGACTAGTGAAAAAGTTTCCTTATAATCAATACCATTTTTCTGAGTAAATCCTTTGGCAACTAATCTATCTCTGTGGTGTTCTATATTACCATGATAGTCTCGTTTGGTCTTAAAAACCCATTTACATCCAATTTTTTTGCAACCTTCAGGTAATTCCACAAGATCCTAAACCTCATTATATTCCATGGATTTTAGCTCTTCCTTCATGATTCATTTTGGATTGTGAGATTATTAACTTGTTCCTCCTTTTCATTGTTTTGTTGTTCAATAATTAGAGGAGTAACCATTTAGAAGAATTGCAAGCTATAAGAACTTGTATTCTCAGTTCTTTAATTTCCACATTGCGTGGAACATCACTCCCACTAATTTTACCATTCTCAATTAATCTCGTATTTCTAGCTTTAACTATTCTTGTACTATAATTAGGACAGTAAAATATCTATAATTTTGATTTTTCTTGATAACCAATGAAATATCCATTAATTATTTTTTCATCCAATTTTTTTCTTGTAGATTATATACTTTTATTTCTATTTGACAACCTCACACATGCAGGTCTCTTAAACTGGGCTTCCTACTAGTCCATAGTTTGAAAGGTATCTTTGGAATTGCTTTATTAGGAATCCTGTTTAACAAGTACATGGCAGTCTTAAGTACATTTGTTTACAATGAAATAGGTACACTAGATTTACTTATCATATTCTTAACCATATCCATTAATGTATGGTTGCGCCTTTTAGATACACCATTTTGTTGTGGTGTACCTAGTATTATGTATTAAGCACATATATGCCTTGCTTCTTTACGAATTTAGCAAATGGACTTGGGTGTTACCCAATTTCATTATATCTTTTATAGTATTCACCACCTCTATCCGATCAAACTATTTTTACCTTTCTGTCCAATTGTCTTTCAACTTCATTTATAAATATTTCTAATACATTTACTGCTTAAGATTTTTTGTACGGTAAATACACATATCTATAATGTGAGCAATCATCAATAAAGGTGATAAAATACTTTTCTCTATTGAAAGAATTAACATTAAATGGTCCATATATATCGGTGTGTATTATTTCAAGAAGCTGGTTACTTCTTATGGCTCCTTTCTTTGTGTGTTTTGTTTGTTTTCCTTTAATACAATTTGCACAAATATTTATGTCAGTGAAATCCAATTCTAGAAGGATTTGATTCTTTATCAATCTTTTCAGTCTTTTCTTATAAATATGACCTAAACGTCTATGCTACAAATTTACAAATTGTTCATTCACCAAACTAAATTTAGTACCAATATTATGATGTAGGGTCAAGAGTGTTTTAGCATAAACATTATCTAGATTTAATTGACATAATCCATCACAGAGTATACTAGTACTAATTAAGTAATTATGCTTAAATAAACTTAAACATTCATTACCAAAATTACATGAATATCCAGCAACATCAAATTTAGATAATGAAACTAAATTCCTAGATATACTAGGTATATAGAAAGTTTTCAGTAAATATAAATGATGTCCAGTGTTTAAGATCAAATGATAAGTTCTAACACTTTCCATTAGAGCTTTCATCCTATTCCCCATGAAGATAAACTTCTCATTTGGGCTTATAGTTCACATTGTAAGGAATCCTTGTATCGTATTAGAAACATGAATAGTACATCCAGAGTCAATCCACCATGTATTATAAGGAACTTTTGTTAAATTTGATTCACAACATACATAAGCAATAAGCTTACCTTTTTTTTGAATCAAACCTTTTGTTTTAGGCAATCTTTTTGGAAATGTCATGACTTCTTACAAAAATGACATTTGTCATTCTTTTATTCCTTCTTGTAAATCTGATTAAAAGACTCATTTTACTTTAATAGTCTCTTACTCTTGCCATGTTTCTTTCCTGCTTCTTGATGGGTAACAAAATGGATTAATGATTTCCTAAATTCTTTAATCTTGTTTCCTCTTGAACTAACATATTATGTAATTCATGCACGTTCTATTTATCTTTCATGGTATTATAGTTCATTTGGAAAAAGCCATATTCAAAAGGCAATGAGTTTAAAATAAATTGAACCAGGAAATTTTCATCTACAGTCATATCTAAAGACTCAAGTCTTGCTGCGATATTTGTCATTTCTATGACATGTTCGTGCATAGTATGTGAACCATCAAATTTCATGGTGGTTAATGTACCTATTAATGTCCCAACAAGAGACTTATCAGCTGTTTGGGAGCACTCCTCCACAAATTTCATAAATTCTTTTGCAGTCTTAGTTTTGAGAAAAACAATCTTTATGTTATTAGCTATATTTATTTGCATAAATATTAGGCCTAATTTATTTGACCTTTCCTAATTCTTAAAATGGGCCTTCTCTTTATTGCTACTAAATGTAGTAATAGTAGTAAGCTTTTCAGTTATGAGTGTCAAATCAAAATCCAATACATCAAGGTGAAATTAGACTTGTTTACTCCAATCCGAAAAGTTTAGCCCATTAAAAATTAAAACAGATGAAGTATGCAAATGTAGTAAATTCAAAACAGATACTGCAAGAAAATAATTATGCTTAACATTAGTGCTTTAAGTGATACCAACATATTACAGATTCAGACAATCATTCATTTAACAATCATATATATATATATATATATATTAATGTTCTCCTTTGAGTGATACACTAATACACAATTAAAATAATGATGCTATTAAGTCTCAATTTTGTTTAATAACATGCATGTACTTATTAAAAAAATCTACTATCTTTGGATATATAGATACATACATGTTATCACCATTCATGTTTAATAATTATAACAACAATTAATCTACTTTTGGGTGATCTATAAATGTATTATAATTTTGAACAAATCAATATACTCATAAATAATAAATCATTCATAACATCAAAATTTATGAGTAATGGAAATAAAATTCATTGTGTAATTTAGAATAAAATAACTTAAATATCTAACCACTTTGGTGATTAATAAATATACTTTAATATATTTTAAATTACTAAATATTAAAATATTATATTATATATACACACACACACATATACAATAGCGTCTAATCTTTTTTTTTTTTAACTAGCATATTATTGGTTCGAGAACTTGATATTGTGCGTGTATGTATATAATGAATGAAACATCCAAAAACATTAAGTGCATCTTTTTTTGAAACACACATACACACATAATTCCATCAATTAAAATTACTTAATTTGTCTATAATAAAAATTCTTAAATTTTTCCTTTTCAATAAAACCTAAGATTCTTCATAATTTCTAAATTTGGGTTCTTTATTAGAGTTTTTTTTATAGATGTTATGAATTTCTCTAACATTCCTCTAATACCATATGTTAAATTTTCTTAGTTTAGACTACATAATCTAAAAGCTTAATTTTTTTCTATCTATCCAATTTTAGATAAAATCATCCTTATACCCTAGAATTTTGAAATAATATAGCATTACTTTTATTAAATAACTCTATACATAATTATAAGAAAAGAGAAGAGTAATTTATTGACTTGGATCCATTGATATAGAGATTGTTTTCTTGAATTGTTAAAAAGAATATTCTCTCTCTTTCCCTTTTCTCTTGAGAATTTAAAAAAATTCTACTAATGGCAACTTTTAACATAAGTATATATTAGTAGAGAGAGAGAGAGAGAGAGAGAGAGAGAGAGAGAGCCTTTTTTGTTTTTAATATTATCTTTTACTAACCATTCTCTATCAAGTGGTAACCGTTTCTATCACTACCATTATGTGATAACTATCACTTCATCATGTGATAACTACTTTTTCATTGATTATTAATTAATTAATTAAAATTAGTATTTATGACTTATTTATTTTAATTTATAATATCACTGTGCCACATAATTAGTGATAATTATCAACAAAATCTTATCTTAATTTATTTAAACAAATTTAAAATCTTACACCATTTATATTGCTTAAATGTTGGCATCCCTCCTTGACTAACATGTTCGATACTTTGTGGATTTCAGTGACACTAGATTCCTATATGATAATTCAGACACATATTAATTTAAGTTTAATTATAGTTATCCCACAACTTCTTATTTTAATCTCGCCAACGAAATGTTATAATTAATAGTTATTACATTAATTATATCTGCAATAAATATTGCACCCTTTTCAATTTCGCATATTTGTTCATTTGAATATATACATATAACATCTTTCTCATTTTTATTTTGCCAGTCCAATCAACATTACCACTAACATCCAAAATAGAGTACAAAAGTCATAAATTATTATTTCATTATTTTAATGTATTATACTCATTTTCTCAATATTTTTCCTAAGTTTTCTATATTTTTTATTTACATTTTTCTCACTATTACACTATTATTTTTTTTATAATAAATTATATCATAAAAAATTATAAATTTTAATGTTTTTGAATCCACATTATATATTTTATATTTTCTTTTCCCATATTATATTCTTTGACAATCTTTGTTTCCATACTTTTATTTTATTTGCAATATCTCTTACAATATTTTTTCATATTACATTTCTTATAACATTTTTATATTTTTTCCATATTATATTTTCATAATATTTTCTTAGTTGTTTTTTTTCTAATATTATCCCTTTCATAATTTTTTCCCACATTATATTCTTTGACAACATTCTTTTATGCAACTTTGACAATATTATCCCTTTAATATTTTTTCCCACATTTAATTTTTTCAACTATTTCTATTATATTTTTTTCAATACTCTATTATTTTTAAAAATATTATACATTATTTAAAAACTATTTCATAATTGTATTTGTTAATATTATATTTCATATTTTTCCCATACTATATTTTTTTCCAATATTTCTTTAAACACTTTGTCCATTTTTTTCATATTTTCCCCCATATTATAATATTCTTTTACAATATTTCTTCATATCTCTATTAGTTATAACATTTGTAAATTTTTTTATTATATTTCCATCATAATTTTTAATTAAATTTTTTTCATAATTATAGTACTCAACATTGAGAATTTTTTTTAGCTTAATCTTATCATTTTTTGCAATCTCTTTCTTGACAACAATTATTATATAATTTTTTAATTTCTTTTACCCTGCTACATAACTAGAACTTATAATTTTTTTGACTTTTTCTTTAAATCTTATTTTTTCTACTCATTCTGCAGTTATTTTTTTTAATTCAGCTACAACTAAGTTTTTATTTGTACAAATGAAAAATCATTCAGATATAGATCAAGTGAGTAAAAGTATATATATATATATATATATATCACAAATATTTAAATTTTAACTACATCATAATTATATTTTCAATAAAGTAAATATTTGTTTTTGTTAATATTTTCTTAGATTCATATCAAATATAAATCTAAGAAAATATTTAGGACCACTTCTTTTTGTCTTTCTTCTTTTGTAATGACTACAACTGCTAGATGAGACAAATATTTCACTATAGTAAAAACTTGCCACTAATAATGAAGCTGAAAGAAGGATGGACAAAAAAAAATTAGAAAGATGAAGAAGATCAAAGAAGAAGCTATCGATAGAAGAAAAGAGAAATTTGCAAAAGGTGAATGAAAGAAGAAAGGTCGAAGGGTTCAAAAAGAAACAACCTCCCCCCCCCCCCCCAAACGATAAAAAGTGGATAATATTTGTCTCATCCAATAATTTTTCATCACATGACAACATAATCTACTAAGCCCAATAATACTCTGTCACATGACATATTTTATTTGTGTGTCAGGGTCAAAGTATTGGCTTTGACACATAACAGGTTTGTTATTTATTTTTTATGATTTTTAAGAGATGTCTTTTTTTTTTTTGTTGGACATGGTTACTGTGTCTGTTAAAATTTTTTTTTTCTATTTCATTTGGAGAATTAAGTTTTGGGGATATGCACGGGGCAAACTTAGAATTTATCTTGTTGTAATTCAGTCAAAAACCCGAAAACTGCTGCATTCTTTGTAGCATAAATGGTCACAGGAAAAGCCTCTTATTGTTGCCATGTCTTTGTTGTTTCAGACATCTATCAAAGTATACATTTTCTGGTTTTCGTCCTTTTCTTTCCCCAAAAAGTAGCTAAAAATTAGGACTTGATAAACATTTAAAAGAAGGAACAAGATTCTGAGCCAAGCTGTACAGGCACATTTCAGTATTAATGTCCTAACATCATATGTATTTGCGCGTCTTCGTTTTTGTACCTAACAAGGTAGATTTTTTTTTGGGGGGGGTCAAAACGAAGTAAAAGCTTGGACTCAAAATTCTTTGTTAGCTACTCACATCACTCGCTACTTGATAATATTGTTAATCATTTTTTAAAACTTTTTATAATTGTAATTCAAGGTAAAATTATAAGTTCGATTTATTTTTTGAAGATTTGAGAAAGATAAAAATGAAAACTACTTGAAATAAGTTAGCAACAACAATGAATTGATATGCAATATATTTGTATTTATTCTTTTTTCGAGTTTACATGTAATAGGATCTACAATCTCTGCTCATACTCCATTCCTCATTATTAAGATGTAACAGTTGATTAATTATAAGCTAAATTAAGGAAAAAGATATTATATAAAAAGAAGAAAAAGAAGTAAAAAAATTGTAAACAAAATTTGTAATATACATTTGTCACATTAATATAACATTGAAGTGTTAAGCAACATTTTTTCACGAATATTGGCATAGTTGATAAGAGTTTTCAAAATCAAACCAAATTAATTAATCTAATCTAAACTAAATCAAATTAACTAAAAACTGAATAAATTAACTAAAACTAAAATGTTCAAATCAATTTTTAACATGTCAAAACTTACTATGTTGATTTTTAATGGTTTAATTTGGTTTCATTGAATCAAATCAAAGTCCTATGTAGATTTCTTTTTTTCATTATTATCAAAAATAAATTTGATATTGTTGAACTTTTAATTAGGAATTTTACATTGATTAATGAGTATAAAACTAAAGTTTTGAACCCTTTAAGGTTCTTTCGTATGCTTTTAAATCTTATAAATATAGAGAAAATACTTGTAAGTTTAAAGATTTCAAAAATATAAGATTAGATGAAAAATTTTATTGTAAATATGAAAAATTAATAACACACAGAATTGAATAAGTTTTTTTTAATAAAAAAAAACTTATTTAACTCGACATAGTTTTGATTCAAAGAACCAGGCGGGTAATAAAATTGCTAGGCCTCGGCCCCGGTTACACCATAGGCAAAGTAGATGAATCTATAAGCTAATTTACTAAAAAAATTGCCAAAGATTTATTTTATTACTAGGTTCTCTCATAGTCAAATGACACGATTTTTTTTAAACATCCAATTATGTATTACTATATTGTAAAAATTATTTCCTTCTCATATTTTTATTTGAAAATTTAATAATAATTATTTAAAAATTATTTTAAAGTTTTGTCCATTTAGTTATCCGGGAAAAGTTCAATATATTTCAATCAATATATATAGATATATATATCCTTAAAAAATATAAATCATGCATTTTATACCTGTATAAAAAAAAAATGAAATCTTGACTTCTGGGGCACAATGGCAGCTCCAAGTTCATAATCTTGATTAGTTTAACCAATTTTATTCCACCTTACGCAGACACGAGGCTTAAATATGTTTCAGTGGACTCAAAACAAAATGTGAGTTCAAATTGAAAATTAATAGATAAAGATATCGATTACCTCTCAAAGTATTGGAAATGAATTTATGAAAGATGTTTCTTGATGCAGTATTGGTCTTTGCATTATGCTGTCTTTTGCATCAGGCTGACAACTGATAAGGAAGATCAAGACAGAAACCACATTCAAACTACTACCTTTTTTCATCCCGCCAGGTGGTTGATCGTTATAGCCATAACAGGGTCTTATTACAAGTAATTCTTAGCCTAAGAACCCTCTGCCTTAACCGAGTAGTAAATAATACATTCAGTACCCCTAAAAGAGCAGACAATAAAATACTTGCACCAATAAAGTATGGGACTGTGGAGGTTGATATTATGGTCTTAAACGATTCTCAACTCAAGGTTCGGATATCCAGCCCGAGCTTTGTGTCTTTCAAACAGCTCTTGAAGTGCTTCAACAAACTGACTGTGTACTTTGGCAACCTAAAATCGGGAAATAATAAGGAAAAAATATCCCTTATAGCTAACTGTAGCTTATTCATATGTATCACAGGCCTGAGAAGCACATCAAGAAACAGTTCGTTCATAATTTCATATCATCAAGTCAAAGGTAACATCTCCATATTTTGGTGTATAAAGATCTTCACTAGAAAATTTTAATGCATGAATATCAAACTTCTGCTAGAAATAACACAAGGAGTAATGCTACTTAACACAAGGAGTCAATGTGGCGACATCTAGGTCAAACAAAAAAAAGTTTAAGTGAGGCCACTTGAACTCTAATGATGCCACATCAGCTCTTTGCCACAATTTGTGAAATAATGTTGTGCAAGTTTAGTAGCATTACTTTAAGACTGGATAACTCTCAAACCAGATAAAAGCTTCTTATGTAATAGGTTCAAAGTCTCCTATATAAATATACTGATATACCTCCTCCATGGTTGGTTCTGGATTTTTGTCAACCGCAATTGGTCTACCCACCGCCACATGCATTGGATGTCTGTATGGCAAAGGAGATCTGAAAAGTAGAGGAGGTGATCAATGTTTGAAAAGAATAAACAAATATCAAGAGAACAGCAATGCACTTCCATGCTTGCTAGTTTAAATTCTCCTTATGCTATAACAAGTGGCTATTCCCTTCAAATCAAAATTTCAATCCTGTGTAAATATCATCCAATTTCAAAGAAAAAATATATAAAGAAAGCTTGCGGAAAAAAGAACAGTGAAAGACATCTTGCACAGCATGAAATTACCTTTTCCACCCTCATTTCTCAAAATATTTTCAACCTTCAAGTAACCCAAAGAAATTTTGAACTGTTAATTTCTTATCCTGTTCCAATATAACTATATAACACTGCAGTTTCTTTTGTTGCCATGTAGTAAAAATAATGTACAACAAATTTTGGCCAGAGTTTGAGGATGAATTAACGTCTGGATGGAGAGCGTATGGCTTCTCTTAAGCCAGAAATGATTTCAAAAGCTTACATGAAGTATTCCTAAAACGTAGGGTTTACTAAATGCAGCATTTTAACTCTGAAAATCATGGTTTCACATTTTAAAAATGGCTTATTACATTGTTCCATCCTTCCTTTTAGCCATAAGTTCAAGCACACTAAGATTAAAAAAAAATTACATTTAAGGATCCAAATTTCAAAAAAATTACAATAAAAGACTTTAAAAATGGAAATTACTTCCAAAAACCAAAATCACCACCACTTATTACTACAATTTAGAAAAGTTACTATTAAATTTTAAGAAAATTACTGCTAATGTTACTTAAATTGTAATTTTCCTAAAACCAGGTAGTCACTTTCCTACACTGTAATAATGAGTCTCTTAAAACTTGATGGTAATTTTGATCCTTATGGGTAATTTAAATTTTTAAGGTCATTTATTGTAAATTTTGCAAAACCTAGGCCCTTGAATGTAATTTCCCCTATGAGTACTTAGTGCAACTCCTCTCCAAAGTTCTGGCCAAAAACAAAAAAACGGAAAACTCCTCTCCAAATTACCCTTGCCTAATGAAACACAAGAAAGAGCAGAGGACAGGAAGTTCTTATCAAAATTAATGAACATATTAAGAGAAACACGCACCCGAAAATTCCCCAAAAATATATTGGGGTGAATTTGATAGCCCTGGCAAATTTCAGAATTAACTTCCCAGTTGGTTTCCACCACTTATAGACATCTGACTATAGAAAATTTGAACCAAAAGGAAGAGGTGGTTAACTTGAACCAAAAGGAAAATAAAATGCATTAATCAGAAAGATTAACCAATAAGCCAAGATATAACTGATATATTTTGAGTGTAATAAATTTGTCAAGCTTCATGTAGAGTTAAGCTAAAGTTGTAAAGTGTTTAAACATTATTATAAGAGAATTAGAGAAAAAATAGGTACCTGACCAAAGCAGAAAACTGGAACCAAGGGTTGGCCCATCTCCATTGCTATGCGGACAAATCCTCTTCTAGCCTTAAGGAAGGCAATCTACAAAGTAAATAGTTCTCATTATACTGCTGATGTATATGAACTTAATGAGCAGAGAGAGTTCCTTTTTAAAGACCCATTTTATGGAGAACCTCCTTCTTCCTATCTTTACAAACAGTTGATACAGATTCAACTTAAGACCCATTTTATAGAGAACCTCCTTTTTCCTATCTTTACAAATAGTTGATACAGATTCAACTTAAAACCAAAGAGTAAGATAAACAGATCTGTACAACTAATAGTATATTCAGTTTGAAAATCTAATCAACAGGAACCATTACAGAAAAAAGAGGTACGGCTAATTAATTCTTTCATATTCTTCAATACAGCTAAGGGCTACAGCTCATCATTGTAACTGGCAGATTTGTCACACGGTACTAAATGAGGATAGGATTTGCAGCATGCTGAGGCATTTCGTGACTACAAGCACAGCCACAATGTTTAATCAGTAAACTGTATTTTTCTTAGGTCCAGAAAGGCTTAAAAAAAGGACGGCCCAGTGCACGAGACTCCTACTAGGTGGGGTCTGGGGAGAGTAAATGTACGCAGCCTTATCCCTGTTTTTTACAGAGAGACTGTTTTCAGTTCGAACCCGTGACCTCCAGGTCACTCAGTAGCAACCTTACCGTTGCGCCAAGGCTCGCCCTCTTGGGTCAAGAAAGGCTTAATCTCAATAAATCAAGAATATGTTTTAAACAAATAGGAATATAAATTATAGCACCACAACATTTTGGTTTGTATGAGAGCAATTCTTGCAATTTCTTTTGGCCAAATTCTTTGTTGCAACTGCTCTCCCTTGATTTTGAACGGATATCTCAGTACATTCTCCCCATCTTCTGAACAACATCTTTCCAAATAGCCTAAATCCTCATGCCATCTAAGCTAAATTAGTCTAATTTTGAAGTTAGTCATTTTAATCCAATAACTTTTAAGATGTCTTTGAAGTATGATAATCATTCACCTTTTTTTCCAAAGTCCTGAGCTACAGCACATCTTTTAAATTTTAGAACTTTTATATACTTCTCAAATTGATCAATGCTCAGGTTCTAGAATTTTTTTGCTACAATCCAATTTACCTACTTGGATTTCTTCAGATCCCCCAATTTCACAAGCAGATAACCATCACCCTACAAATTTTGTGCTGACATATAAAGATCCTGTATCAATATGAAATATAAACGGAGAACGAAACCTAATAGACTATTGAAACAAATGCCATTTGCATGGTGAACATGTCCTTGTGCTTGCATAGCTGAGGAAAATCTGTACAGAAACATAAAACTAGGTGTTCCATTATAATTTTCTACATAAACGTCATGTCAAAGAGAGTGAAAAGCAATATACCTCAGAGCCATGCTCCATGAGAAACGTTTCTTGCACTCCACCAGGTATTAAAATACAACTATAACCGGCAGCCAACAGGGAAATAAAATTTTTCTTTGTTGCTGGTGTAAGACCCAACCATGTCCATATGTGTCTCAAAAATGGTGTATAGAATACCTATTAATCAGAGTGAAGAGATAAGTTTGAAAATAGAAGCCTTAATAAGCTTCATTACAGATCATCAAGTAACAGTCTTACAGCGCTGCTAGCAAGAACTCTTATTTTTGGAAGAGGCATGAAACCTGTATGGTGAGCTAGCGCAGAAACGCCAATTGGCAAAACAGAATGTGGTTCATAGCCAAAAACTGCATGAAATGGGAACTGTTACTATCAAGGAGCTACTGACAAGAAGTCACAAACAAAACAGTCGCTAACTGTTACCATTTTAGAGCCAAACTCATTCATCCGAAGAAGGGGAAAACTGATTATTTAATTTAAGATTTTGTTAAGGTAAAAAGGGAGGAAAACAGTATTTTTACTGCTTGAGATTTGGGAGGACATAAGAAAGATATACAGAACGTCTTTACACCAAATATTTGGATGTTATATTATAGTATCTCTAACATCAATTTGGATCATCTCCTGTACTCTCCCTAGTGCAGCAAGGGAGAAAGAGGAACAAAAAGCGAGTCCCACTTGAACGGAGCCCAACCACACCCCTATTTCTCTCTCTCACAACTTTATAGTTACCGGAGGGGATTAAAGTAGAATTCTATCATCCCCTTTCAAATTTAGCAAAAGCTCACTTTTCCCCGTTAATGACATTGTAACATCTGGAAAGAGGATTGCCATCCATTTTTACATAACTTAATGGAGTGGGAACTCTCTTCCAACCTATTAAGGAACACCTCACTCATTCTCTTCAAAACTCTCAAACAAGGCCTTATTTATTTTCCCACTTTTCCCATAACCCCTTCTTCCTAAAGCAAAGCCAGCTACAAACAAGTTTCTCTGGCTATTTGGAGAGATTATCTGAGGCAGGGCAAAAAGGTACAAAACATTTTTAAATAAATATATACATGGAAAATAATTCTCAATTGAATTGAGCATACAAACCATAAGCACGATTAGGATCGAAGGCTTTTATATCCTCCATATGAAGTGTGACCGGAAAATAACTGGCAGCATGCTTACATATGTACCTGAAATATAGCCAAGATTAAAACGAAGTCATTTTTATAAGACCAGAAAAGGAAGCTGCCCATATTGAAATTTTTATGAAAAAGATACCTCGACAACTTTCGGCCAAAGTTGCTTTTCTCATCTAAGGGAAGCACCATAAATATGAAGAGCAAACCAAAAACCCTGTCATGAGAAGAAACAAACCCATTTTAAGATCACAAATCAACTCATCAAAAATCAAAGACAGGAAGGAGCAAGGAAGTAAAAACGAACAAGAGAGCTTTGGAGAGAGGCAAGAATAAGAGGGCGAAGAGGAGCAATGCAGCGTCGAAATGAATAGCTCCCAACCAAATCGCCAAGGCTACAATCTGCTTAAATGTGTTGGATGATTTACCGAATTCCTCCCTTCCACTGAAGACTTTCTCTTCTAAATGCCGCCGTTGGTTCTCAAGCTCCGCCACCATGTTTGTCACACTCCGTTGACTCCCGATCCCATCTCAGAGACGCGGATTGATGAGTATATTTATGGCAGTGTCCGAGGGAGGGGATGATGTAAATTGGTGAAACTTGCAGGGGTAATAACGTCAGAGAGTTGGGTCATCGTCCGGAAGTTTCGAGTTGCGTGCGTTAATTAGTATGACGAACCGTCACACACATGGTGTGCTTGAGCTAGTGCCCGATCAGAAAGGGAAAATGACGGGAAAAGAAAATAACAGTTATCTTTACGTTCATAAATTGAGTTTGGGTATGAGGGCCGAAGAATGAGTTGCTGACGCTTGTGGGCTCCCACAGGACCCATCGTTATGACTCTAATTCACAAGTCCGTCAATACACATCGGCCCTTTTCACGGCTCTCCGTGCTTTTCTTGTTATGCAGGCACAAGGCCTTGGGCCTTATACTTTACCGTTGTTAAAAAATATATTACTTAAAACACTCTGCCCCTCTTTAATCTTTATCGATATCCTGAACTTCGTTTCTCATAATGAACTCTATATATTATATTTCACTAAATGAAATACCTTTGATCAGATAATTAATTACAAAATATTTTTTCTTCGAGAAGACTGAATTATGTAACCTCCTCATTTATTATGAAAATTTACCCAAACTTTGACAAATGCTCTGTTTGTTTTGACCACAAATTTTCTTATGTTTGCAATCAATTTAGAGTCTCATTTTGGGTGCTATTTGATTGTAAAATATAGTATTTAATTACATAAAGGTGTGATTAGACAAGAACACACTATTTGATTTATTATTTTTGTGTCAAAAAGTTATGCTTTGCATGTATTATTATTTAAGACTAAGACATCCGTTGGAAGTGAAAAAAAAAAAATCAAATAGTGATCTTGTCTTAAACGACGATGTCGACACACGATAATTATTTTTTAAAAAAAAATTACTTCATGTATTTTGACTGTACAAGATACTGACGCATGTTGGAAAAAACTTTTTGTGCTTTGACATTAGACAATGGGAAAAATTATATATATATATATATACATATATGTTTGATATCTTCTGCTATGTAATAAAAACAGGATAATTTCGATTAAAAAAATAATATATATATATATATATATATATATAGGGATAAGGACCCACCTAAATCACTTTTGCTTACGACAATTAATTTCAAGTAATTTAATGGGTTGGTTGATAATTTGGCATTGTTTATGAGAGCCTTTCCCTCCCATGGTCACATCCACATCATTTATTTTTTTGTCATAACTGAACTATACAACCGTGAAAGACAGATATGGTGGCAACCGGCATTCGGATGGAAGCTTTAATTTTCAAACCTACATATCATGGCATGGATGAGGGCGGAGCCACCTGTCAGAAAAGGGGGAAAATCGAGGGGGTGTGGGTGGGGGTGGGGATGTATATATATATATAATTAAGTTAGGATATTATGTTGTCTCCCTTCAAATTTTGATCTCTCGATTTTCATTTTATATAATTAATCATATATATATTTTTAATTATTTAGCATATTAATTTGAACTCAGTAAATTTTTTCATATATATTATATATATAATTTTAATAAAAAATTCATTTTTATTATTCTTTTTTTTCTCTTTTTCTTATTTTATTTTTATCTTTCTTTAAATTTTTGATCACTTGCCAAATTAGCGAAGAAAGCTTTCGCCCTCAAGCACGTTATTCTTTTCTCTGTTTCAGACTGCTCTTCCTTGACAGAAACTTTTCGTCTTTATTTTTTCTTCAAAACTTCTCATTCCGTCGTTTCGCTGTTGCTCATTGTTTGAGAAATTTTTCTCCAAAACTTCTGATTCTGTCGTTGCTGGCTGTTCGAGAGGGAAAAAAGAAAGCTGAGCTCCTCGCCTTCTCTCTTGCTGCCTTGTTGGCGAGTTCTATTAGGGGTGAGAGAAAGCGAACTGCAAGTGAGTTTTATTTAGGAAAATTTATATTGTAGGATCTAAATTCTAAAAAAAATATTTTTAAAGATTTATTATTATTATTTTAAGATTGATAACTATTTATTTTAACACCAAATAATTGAATCAAATAATAATAATCTTTAAAAATAATTTTTTGCAATTCTAAATTCTTTTTTATAATTCTCTTTTTTATTTGGTTTTATACTTCCGCTGTGCCTTTTTATAAAATATATATATATACTTTTATATCTATTTGTTTAATATTTAATTGTAATCTTGTTATTTTTTATTTTTTTAATAGCATATGAAAAACAAAATTAAAAAAATTGACATTATTATTATATTAAAAATATATGTTATTTATCAATTAGTTTATTTAATTTTAAAGTTAGCAATAATTTTACCTATTACCACAACATCAGTGGAAAAAGCACTTTCCACAACGAAGATTATAAACAATTGACTATGCAATCAAATTGAGAAATGTACAGATGAATGATTGTTCAATGACTTATATTAAAAAAAATTTAATAATATTATTAATGGGTTAATTGTTTAATGGTCCCATAATATAAAATCATATAAAAGACAATTATAAGATATGCAATTTATTAGATTATATATACTGATTTATAATTTTTTTTAATTATATTACCTCCTGACTCAAGTTTCTAACTCTTTTCGTTGGCATGGATTCACATCTTCATATACTATAATGTGCAAATTTATCACATTACATAAACTCAGTTTTAAAAGCTTATAAAAGAGTTAATTATGATATTGAGCGATTTCCTATTCACATCTCCCACATGCTCTTCCTTCGTCTTTCGCCTGTTGTGTAACTCCCTGAATTTAATAAATAAGCTTCTCCAAACATGTTGTCTTGCAAGTTGTATATTATTAATATTATATGTGTGTTGTGGGGAGGGGGGGAGTGGGGCACGCATTTTTAGCAAAATGAATCTTCCCAAAAAATGACTTGAGTGACCGTATTTAGATGGAAGCAGATCCCCACCCATAATGTCTCTTGTATTATTTGCAGTGGTTAATCCTTACTGTGAAACGTATCGAATGGCCAAAAGAGAAAGCTTGCCCCACAGATCGTTTTAACTGACACAAAACGATGCGTTTTGATAGGAAAGAAATGGATAATGATAAATGCAAAAACAATCCATTTTCTATAAAGGCTAATATATTAAAACTTCCCTCCATTTTAGTGTCTCCGTAATACTCTTCCATTTGTTTTTCCTCTTTTTCCTCCCTCTTCTATAACTGCTTCCTATGTCGTTGGTTGCAGTTGAAGTGCTTGTGCCAAAAATAATAATTTTGCTAAATCTAAGTTTGGTGCTTGTGTTTCATTTTTTTAAGTGTATGATAGAAAATTTTTGGTATTTTGTATAGTAAGAAAATTTGTTGTAATGTTTCATGAAGGAAAAAATATTTTTTTTATTAAAAGACAATGTAATATTAATTTCTACTTGTGTTAAAAAGACTATTTATAACTTTTTTTCCTCTCATCATACTCTTTGAAATGACTTTGAGATAGTAGTACAACAATTTATCGTTAATTTAATTTACTTAATAGACTAAACTTACATAAGTCAAAGTAATAGATACATCTTATTATTAACTATAATATGTCTTTTAATTTGTACTGCTATAAAATTTCATGGTTCAATGCTAATATTGTAGGTGTATTTCAAGTTCATATTGAAGAATAAATAAAGGTTGTCATTGAAGAAAATAGTGATTTAAATATCTATATAGTAAAAGCATCGAAATTGTTATGACATAATTTTGTATAAAGGAACTTTACTTTCATTATTTAGCATAATTGCAAGTTAGACCAAGTTTAATAAATATCAAATAATATATTTATGATTAGAAGAAATAAATAAGTGTTTGTAAAAATTTCAAAAATAACCACTTGTAAACAGAACACTTAGTATAATTAGTCTAACATGCAAACAATAGCAACCAAAGAAATTGACAAAGCTTAAAACAAACTTATGCATTGTAGTACAAGTATAGCTAATGTAGAGAGCAATGTAAGATTAATGAGTAATATTAGTTTTTGCTTGTGTTAAGAAGAATGCCATGGTGTGGTTTTTGTTAGTAGACAATGATTAAATTTTGATTTTTCACATTCTTAATTTCATTATTGTAGGCTTATTACTATAAAATGGAGGGTGATTGGAAGCCTAAATTAGGGATAATGTTTGATAGCATAAGTACCGCTTGGAAGTTTTTAGTTGATTATGGTAGAAAAGTTGGGTTTGGAGTTAGAAAGTAATATCAGAACAAAAGGAAAAAAGATGGTTCCATTGGGACAAGCCGGATTGTTTGTTATAAAGAGGGTTTGCGGAAGCCAAACAAGAAAAATTATCTAACAAGTAATCCATGAGTTGAGACCAGAACTGATTGCAAAGCAAGGATGTCAATTGTCCATGTGAATGAAAAATTTAAAGTGTATGACTTTGTAGAGGAACATAACCACATTCTTCATCTTCTAGAAACAACCTATATGTTACCATCTCAGTGAAATGTTTCTAAAATTCAATGTCATCAAATTGAGTTAGCCGATAGTGCTCGCTTTCAACAAAATATGCATTTGACCCAATGAGTATTCAAGCAGGGGGTAGAAATAATCTGGGCTATCTATGATTAAATCAAACATACTATCTTCGAACAAAAAGAAAAATGAGTTTGATATACAGAGAAGCAAGTTATCTGATGCGATACTTCCATCGACAATTTGTTGAAAATCCATCATTCTACCATGTATATTAGATGGATTCAAACGAACAAATAACAAATATATTTTATGCAAAAACAATTATGCTTATTGATTACAGGTATTTTGGAGACATTTTCTGCCTTGACACTACATATTGTACTAATAAAGTACACAAATCGCTCACAATGTTTTCAGAATTCAACCATCATTGAAGATGAGTTATTTTTGGGTCTGCTTTGTTATACGATGAAATAGTAGAGTCATTCAAGTGATTTTTAGAAACTTCCTTAGAAGCCCATAAGCAGAAAATGCCTTAAACCATTTTCACTGATCAAGATAAAACTATGACTTGAGCATTTAAAAAGGTTATGCCTGGCATTTGCCATAAACTATATATATGGCAATTGATGCAAAACGACATGAAGCACTTAGGTAATTTGATGAAAGGTGAATCTCATTCCTTCACAAACTTTAAGGCATACATGTATGAATATGAGGAGAAAGCATAATTTGAGGCAGCATAGAGCAATTTGATTGCAAAGTATAATGTACATGAGAATGATTGGTTGACCCATGTGTATAGCATTAAAGAAAAATGGGCAGCTTCTCACATGAAGAGAATCTTTACTTTAGGAATATAAAGCATACAACTAAGTGAAAGCATAAGCGTAGACATCAACAATTGTACAAATGTGACATTGGATATCGTTAAGTTCTTCAAGCAATTTGAAAAAGTGGTGGAAGACAAATGATATAATGAGTTGAAGTGTAAGTTTGAAGCCTGACAAAAATTACCAAAATTGAAGAGTCAATATTCCTATATGTTGCAACAGATGGCAAAAATTTACACCTCCAATATTTTTGAACTCTTCCAAAACCAGTGGGAGTTATGTGATGTTGCATGTGTGAAACATAAGATTGAAACTCCTTCATCGATTATGTCATTATCACGTTCTACCATGCAAGAGAATGGAAGGTTTCATTTAACCCCATGATAAGTCAATTTATTACTCATGTAAGAAGTTTAAAACCACTGGCATATTATATTGTTATACATTAAAAGTGTTTAATATCATAGATATTAAGTTAGTAGTGGATCAATATATTTTAAAGAGGTGGGCAAAGATGCAAGAGGTGGTTTTAATGTTGCTATTAGAGAAAATGAAGTTGTAGGAGATGCTAAGTTAGCTATCATGTAGTGCTACAAAGAAATTTGTCCTTAGCTTTTAAGAATTGCGATTGAAGCATCTAGCAGCCAAGAAGCATACTTATTTATATGTAAAATTGTTGCTTAACTGGGCAAACAAGTATCATAGATTTGTCATGTGCAAATAGGTGTAGATGACTCACAAGTGAATACAAGTGGCAATGAAAAAATGGCACAAGTCAAGGGGTTTAAAAGAAAAAAGGGTAGAAATAAGTTAAAATGAGAAAAATATTAGGTTGAGAAACTACTAAAGAGAAAAAAAAAGTTTCAAATACCTCTGTCCCACAAAGTCAATAGCAAACTATGGTAACCAATCACTTAAAATACTTATTTACAAAGAGAGTTACTAAGTTATATTATTTCTTACTCCTTGTAGGATTATGACATTAGTTTAAGTCAAGTGCAACTTAGAATGCTTTCTCCTGTAGCTATTCCAAGTGCTAATGCAGTTTACAGTCAACAAAGTCATCAACAATTTATGGTAACTATTCACTTCACTCAATATATTTATTTGCTAATAATGTTATTAGGTCACATTATATCTTGCCCTTGGTAGGACTATTATGTTACTTTAGGTCAAGTGCAATGTGGAATGCCCCCTCTTATATTTATGCCAAGTGTCAATGCCTTATATAGTCAACAATCTATTGTCAATGGTGTACTAAAAATTTTTGGTTTCTTACTTCTTTGTTGTCCTTGATTACTTAAAATTTTTCCATTTTCATGGTAGGATAATGAAGCTACTTATAGACCATTTGATTTTATTAGTTTCACTAGTTTCTTGATAGTAAGCTTCTCTAAATGATATTGTTATGCTTGATAGTAAGTTTCACTAATTACTACCTAGAACTTCTAGCTATAGACAGAAGCAAATAACTAGCTAACCTTAAAAGCAACATTTCACCATGAACTTGGAAAAGCAACAAATAATGCCAACTTATCAGTATATAACATATTTCTAATGGCAATCAACAAGTGGATATACACTATATAAGTATAATATATATCAATATATAATGAATGTATCAATATCAGAGTAATATGTATTAATATATAACATCTCACCATTGGCATGAAGAGAAATGTATAACATTTCAACATTTGTAATATATAGGTAATATATAGCATATCAATATATAATGCCAAGAGCTAAAAAAGAAATGTACACCTTTATTGAATCTTTGATTGCCCAAAACTTGAATGTGTGGGTGAGTGTGCCATAAGAAGAGGATTTGGATTATGTATTGGCATATTCAATGCAATAAATAAGGGCTATTTACTTTGAAACAATATATTTGTAAAATTAATGGACTTTTGCAAATTTACTTATTGGAAGAACAATCCTAATTAATCATGGTTCATAACAATTATATGATGTCCTTATTACTAACGTAGAGTACACTATTCACTTATTTATAGTTACTATTAATAAATCTGGAGAGACTTTTGCAAGCTTAACTCCTCTCACTTTGAGTTGTAAACTTGATGATTATGAAAGACAGGTTTATTTGGGTGATGGTTATGATATAATGGCAATCAACAAGTGGAAAAGACTTATAGTCTTGTAAAATAAATTGAGACTATGCATTACTTGTGCTACTGTTATGGGCTTTCAAGATAGGGTAGAAGATGCTTGTTTGGGTCTTTTATCAAAACAATTTCATGATTATATTGTAAAGAAGCCAAATTCCATATCTCAAACCATATTCATATAGCAAGATTCCATATCTTAAACCACAATCATATGGCAACATCTTCTATCCTATATTTCCAATAATCACAAGTTTTGTATCATAGATTCTAAGTTTTCATTTCTTTGACCGAAAGGAAAAAGAGGTATAATTTTTAAACAATTACTATCAAATTCTTTAAACTACTAATAACTTTATAAAATATAATCAAAGAAAATCAAACCTCTAAAATAAGATACCAAACAAAGAAAAATTTAGATGAATTTCACTTAAAGTACAAATTGCAAATCCCTTATATGTATGCTGCTTTTGCCTCACATAGCTGAAACATGAGGAAGTTCAAATTTGTTGTTCAAAAGAGATCTGCCATATGCATTGCATTACCATGGCCGAGCTCAAATTCCACTATATTTGGAAACCAATTCACTACATGTGGCAGAGCTCTCCTAAATCCATATGGTTGTATTTGAAGTTTGTGTAAGAGGTTTGCAAGTTTTTCTTTTCATTTTGTTTCATCTATAATGCCAAACTCAAATTCCTTCGCTGTCGAGCTCTCCCCATTCACATTTGCATCCAAAGTTTTGTAGGAGCTTTGCAAAATTTCCTTTCCATTTTGCTTTATCTACAGTATAGCTTGCAAAACTTGGTAGCATGGAGGCCATCAGATTATGGTTTATAAAATGCATGCATTTTGAAATACAAATTTGCATGCTTCATCTACATTGTTGGATGACATTAACGGCTGCGATCACTCACATAAGAGGCACTGCAGACATAGCCATAGCCACAAGCACAGGAAAGGATCTGAGTCCTATTTAGATCCTTATTTTGCCCTCTAGCTACTGCTGCTATGGAAAAAATAAACCTTGACGTGTTTCCCATTTCCATGTCTAAGCTCAACTAAATTAATGGTACACAATAAATCAATAATGCAATATAAAAACTTTTACATGTATTACAAAAATGGTGAAGTCTCAATAGTATTTGTTAATAACCATTTAAATTTAAATATTAAAATTTTTAAAGTTCATGAATAATTTTTCTAATTCATGGAAGACCTCGATAGGGAGCTTATACAACGAGAGTACAAGAGTGGAAAATCAAAACCCGTCTAAAAAATGTATTTTCAATTAAAAAAATTAAAAAATTTGGAGTGAAGTACATGAATAATTTTGTTAAAAGAGTTAAATAAAATCTTAGTATATATTGATAGGTTTTTCTTTTTGTGGTTAGGGCTTGTAAACCATTTAGTTAGGGCACCTAGTTATGAGATTATCTCATGCTAAATTATAGATCAAAATTAGAGAAAACTACCAAAAGGAAAGCAAAATAGTACAATAGGGAACATTAGGGAGCTAGTGTCATAGCACTAGGACGAAGACATTCTTTGGTATAGAAACTAAGGATGTAACGTCATGGGGCCAAGAAGCCAATGCCATAATATTGTAGAAATTTCAAAAAGCGAATGTTAATATTATGGATTTTCTACCTTGGTTGGATTTCAACTGGTGAAGGGTTTCTAAGGATTTTCTACTGTGTTAGAGTAGGTATTTATGTAAAATTAAGAGATCTCACTATATAAGGAAAACCTTTGAGGAAGTGAATAACATAATAACTCTTATGTCTAGTCTATTCTTTCCTTTTACTTTTCTTCTTGATTGTTCATATGTGTGTGTGTGGCTAACTTGTTCATAAACTATTTTTTGACCTTGGTGATTTGAATTACTATATTTGGTGACACCAAAAGTTAAATGTCAAGGCTTGTCTATAAAAGCCCGAGTAACCAAGGAGACCTTCGATTGATTGGTCTTTGTCATTAAACTTTGAAAAATAAAAAACCTATATAAATGGGCTTGATTGAAAGCGAGCATAGTTTGATCCAATCTAACCACATTGAGCCAAGCAAATATATATATATATATATATATGTATATATGGCTCAAGTCGAGCTAGGTGACTAGGCCAACTTTGTTGGTTAGTTTGTCTCAATTTGGTCTTATTATTCAAAAAATTTCTTTTATAAAGACATATAAAAGTTTTAATTTTTTTCAAGTACAAAAATTAATTTTACAAAAAATTATATAAAATTTTTATATTTTTAAAGATCATTTTATAATTTTTACAAAAAAAAACTCAGTTAACTCAAGATCCCAACTTGACTTGCCCCACTATTATAAGTCTAGGCACCAAGCTTCAATTTTAAATCCTAACCCAGTATTTGTTCACCCTTAAGCTTGATACCCCATCTTAATTTAGAATCTTAAGGCCTTAAATTTATAGATCCTTTTCATTTATTTACCACTTTTCAAACTTTAATTATATTCAATGTAAAACTTATCTACTCATACTTGTAACCCAACAATCTCTTCTCATGAATGAGAGCTTTTGAAGTCACAAAGAAATAAACATGAGGCCTCATTCATCAACTTGAATCAATTGATATTAGGGATAGCTAAACCCTATGGCAGATAAAGCCCTTGCTTTAGGCCTTATAATTTTATAATAGTATGCTTATAATTTATATAATTATAAAATATTTATCATCTTTAATGATAGGAAGATTTTTAATTTATTTTAAAGTTTTCTTTACAAGAGAAAACTTTAATTTTATAATAGTATGCTTTAAAAGAAAGTGGATACAAATGTACTGTGAAAAAACATTCATGGAAGGAAGTCATGATGCTAAAACAAGGGAAAAGACGGGGGCACGCCTCTTCTTTTAGAGCGGCCGAACCGGTTGTCTCAAATTGTACATCATGCTAGAGAAATAATAAGAACAGAGAAAAAGAAATTCTGAAAATAATGTCAAAACTTTTTGGTATACAAAACAGCACAATGTTAGAGTAGGGGCTTTTACAAATTTCATAATGAAATCATACTTAGAGCATGATTACAACCCATGAGCTATGATAAAAAGTGTAAGGATTAATTTGCTCATCATATCATATTTTTCACCTTCCCCATCTTTGCCTGTTGGAATCTTTTTTTCTTTTTCTGTTGGTTCCAGTTAGCGTACGAGAAAAAAACCAAACATGAATGCAAAAATTAATCTTTCCAACTTTCACACAGAATTGAGTTCTTGGTTTCATTCTACAGTATGTGAGGACAACATTATAATAGTGTTATGAAGTATAGCAATAATCGGCCTGTCGCATCTAAATAATACAGATACACTAATATTATGAAAGATGATGAGGAGGAGGAAGACAATGAGAAAGAGAAGAAACCTTGCAAATAGGACGATGGGTGAAAGAGCAAATCAAAGCCTCGATTCAAAATGGGAGAGTTCTATAGCAAGAAAATGA
This sequence comes from Erythrophleum ivorense, assembly GCA_026724425.1. Lineage (NCBI taxonomy): Eukaryota > Viridiplantae > Streptophyta > Magnoliopsida > Fabales > Fabaceae > Erythrophleum > Erythrophleum ivorense. The sequence goes on from JAIUCV010000278.1 coordinate 927,169, forward strand.
AAAAAATAACCTAATTTGTATAACCGTTTGACGAGGGCAAGTGGACATTTTATTGGAATAACGAAGGGTAATTTTAGAAAATAATTATTATCGAGGCGTTTTCTCCTGTAATCTCTCCATATTTGGGGATAAAATTTTTGCGTGAATCCTACAGTACTTTTCTCTCGCGACTCTCTCCTTTCCTCCATTTTCTCCTAGAGACAAACGGGGGAAAACTCCGTTTGCCCTCCCTCTTTTTCTTTTCTTTCCAATAATCATCCCATCCAAAAGCAGTGTACAAGTTAAGGCACCAAAATTTCCTAATAAATATTATTATTTCTGGCTCATATTAATTACTCAACCTAATTACCATCCCACCACCCTTACTTTTTCTCCCTAATTTATTTGTTTTATCATTATCTTTTATTCCTCTATCAAAAGATGAAAAGGATGTTCTAGATAATTGCAATTTGTAAACTACAAGACTGCATCTCTGAATGATCCACGAGGCCTTCCAACACAACAAGCTGATCCAACAGCGCACGCTTCTTGTCTTCAGGAGTCTTCACCTTATCTTCAGCATCTCTTAGCTTTTTGCCCAATGCAAAGCTCTCATCTTCCAGTAATAAATATTTTCGCTTCAATGCCCGGTACTCATTTCTAGTTATAGAAGAGTATGGAAGTGAATATGAGTTTGACCCCTTTGGTTTCTGAAAAGGTGACATTAAGTGACATTTCAGTCATCAAATTTTCCCTCGAACTGTCCTAATTTTAGCGGCAGAGGTGCCTATACTTCTTCCTTAACATTATTCCCCTGTAACTGAAATAGAGACGCTCTCTGGGTTGAGCTTTTCTTCTTTGGTGATTTAGGGTTCAAGATTTCCTCTTGCACAGGAATCCTTAGATCTTGCATTTCTCACCAATAGTTACTACAAATTAGAAGACACCCAAAAGATAAAAATTAAAAAAGAGAACACATATACCATGAAGTTAGTCGAACAAAAGCACCACGTGAAAAGAGTTTGTAAAGTTAACACAGAATATGCCTCATGCTAATCACCTGCTTTGGCTTATTAATATAAAAAAATGATAAAGGATGTCATTGCATGAATCATGATCCCTAACTTTTGAGATGAATCTGAACAAAAAAATTACTTAAAAGGTTGAACAATTACAAGGGAAGGATAGAATGTTGACTACTTGATTTACATCTAGAGTCACAGGGGATAACGTAACAATAGAAAACCTCATTATTATAAATTAATTTGTTGGATATCTCAGTTAAACTACCATATTGCTTAAATAACTGGTAATAGTTTATACAATTCAAGGTTAAATTGGAGCAAACATCAGACAATTCTTTACAAGTAGCAAAAAGCACCACATTTGCGTCTCAAAAAGATTTGGGTCTAAGCATTGCAAGTCTTTTAATTCATAAAATCAATATTTGATTGCGAAATCCGAAATAAGTATAGAACAAACCCCTTAATCTTGAGCATGACTAGATAAGATTTTGAAAGATAGAAATATACAAAGCCATGTTAAAATAGAACAATCTGCCTACTCCACCCCTCCCCCCCTTCTTTTTCTTTCCAAACAAAAACACCACGCCAAAAATATATATATTTACAAATTCTTGAAGTCAATTCACACATAAATCTTTTTATAACTATACATATATTAACAAAAAGTGTACAATGTTTCTTACCAGAAAAAATGTGTTTAATTGTGAGGGCAAAAGTTGATATATTTGATGAAGAACTCTTTATCCTTTAAATAACAAATGTGGCCAAAATGATCAAAGTGAGTTCACGTCTCCAAGCGGTAAATGCAACTACTAAGGAGTTAATTAATCATCATATTCATTCCACTTACTTCCAAAAGACGTGTGAAAATTCTGGTTTAACTCATGAGACTCATACAAAATCTGAAGAATTTAGTCTAAACAACTCCAACATGCAATGTCCAACTCGCGATTAGACTCAATTTTCCTCTAATTGAAGTATAAACAATTGAACCATAAATTATACCTAAAAAAAAAAACTCCTTCTTTTCCAGAGCAAAATCATCAGTTACAGCAAAATTAATGGAAGAGTATAATCCGCAACTGAATCCACATGAATCAAAACAGGGAATGAATGAAAATCAAAGACGAGTAAAGAACCTGCAGAATATAAACCGATTTGGGATTTCCCATAGCCAGGAATTAGGTCATTTTGAGCGGAGCCTTGTACATTGAGAATCAGGGTTGGGGTTGGTAGGCATGAGACCTTTTTCTACGGGTAAACAAGTCAAACATGGACTTAGCACCGGAGTGGCATCAAGCAGTAAAACAATGTGATTATGATGGGCAAATTCGCCATTTAGGAGCCAGTTGTGATTTATCATGATATTTGACCTATATTTGCTTCAATTTTTTATACAAAATAGTTTTTTGGATACCTTGAAACACAGATTGTGTCGGAAACGTTGATGCTGTAACATGTATGTGTTCTGGCCTATATGTATATATATATATATATATATTTATTTATTTATTTATTTAAGCCAATAAAAAAAATAAAATAAAAATCATACAAATAAAAAATAAATAGATAAAATGTTACACCCCACAATTTAAATACTCTGACGCAGAAACAGAAACATAGAGAAAATACTTATGGCATTAATTTGAATCATATAAAACATATAAGCTTTTCTTTAGAGGACATTTGTAGAAATTTCGGCAGAGTCTCCTCTATAAATTAGACCTCCCGATATTTCTACAAATTGTCAGCCAGCACAATACAACAAAAGGAATGACCCATATCCAATCAAATCAAAAGAAATTTTCGGGGAGTGGGGATGATCCATCCATGAGTCAGTGGAGCTAACGTTACAAAGTTTTACAAAGCTTCAAACAAAATACACACACAACCAAAATACACCCACATGAGCAACTGCAGGCTCGTCAAAAGAAGCACCCAAGAGATGACACTAGAAAGCTGCTGGGGGTAGGGTAGGGCCCGTACTGCTATTTGAAAAACAATAATTTAAAAAAAAAAAGAGTTTGATACTCAATGAATAAGCAATGCCGACCCTTTTAAAATAAAAGTAGGGTCACGGATATATAGATACATTTTTACAGGTATACTGCGTAAAACATGTTTTATGCAAATTCTTTCGTACAAATGCACTGAAAGTATCTAAGCAGAACCAATTTAAGTAGACGCAGAGCACACAGCTCGCGAGGAAAGGTCACTACAGATGCAAAGCATTCAGCTTGCGAAAATAATATAACTCCACGTGTGGTGGCCTGCACACGGGGCTAGCACCACCCCTGCTAGCTGAGGTACAGATCATGGTGCACCAGGGCTAACATCCACTGCTGTTAGTTACAGGGTTCTGAGTAGATAACTTCGTAAAATCATGAAATTTTTCATTTAACATCTCAGACAGAATACCTTCCAGATCAATTTCATAATAAATTTTCGGATAATTCGAACATCTATCGATTTTAAAAAAAATTCACATTCGAACTGATTTTTGGTAAACATATATATATAACAAAATATTAAGATGTGTATCTCTATAAATAGATAATCAAAATTTTAAAACACTGCAAGGAAACTTAGGAACAGAAATAAGAATTTCCTGAATCTCACGGTTCGCATTACTTACTCACCTTCTAAGATTTTTATAGAGATTTTCTGACCCTTTCTCAGCTATGCCTCAACCTTCAGAATTTCCTACAATACCCGTTCATTAGATTTTAGAAAATGAATCACCCCAATTAATTTCATACCGGACTATCTTAATTTAAGAAAGGTATATGCAGAAATTGAAAGAATTTAGTGTGTAGAAAAGTGGGTATACAATTTAGCATGAAGAAAGTCAAACTTAATCCAACTAAAATCACTTCCTGCACCACTTTTCTCCTGCGCAGAACCCCCCCTTAGCTGGCTTTTACATAATTCATATCACAGTATTGATAAACAAAGGAGGGAAACGCCAAAATTTGGAATTAAAGAAGCAACACATGCAACAGAAATTTCAAGCCTAAACACCAGCCTCACACAGCCACAACTCAACTTAAACGAGGAGAAACAAGCATCAACAAGAATCAAACCAGAAAAGAGGCACTATAGCGCTGAACAGAGGAGAAAGAATTTGCAGTTTTTGCTCAACCTAGCCTTCGTCCAGCAGAAGCATTTCGCATGACAAAACTTGTAGCTTGGGGAGAGGATTATTCTGGCGTGATTTTACCAATAACTAGCACCGAAATCTAGCAAACCCAAGGAGAGAATTCTGCAGCAGAAAGTCGAAACAGAATCAGCCAAAAATGGCGCTAAACAGAGGAGAAGAAATGAAATTTTTCTGGCGTGCTCTCACTCAAAACCAGCAGCAACACTTAGCAAAATTCAAGGAGCAATTCAGCCACTGAATTTTGAACCATAACCAACGTTGAACAGGGCAGCAAGTAACGTTGAACAGAGAAAAATAAACTGTAGAATTTAATCAGTACCAGCTTCGTTCAGCAGGGAGCTTCTATGCGACTTGATGAAGCAGCAAATCTGGAGCAAATTCACAGCGTGAAGAAGCAGCACAACTAACGTTTTAATAGCTCGAAGAAGCAGGAAGGCCAGCGTCCAGCAAAACAGAGGATGAAGATGCAGAATTTTCAAGTCTATTCTGCAAGTGTTTCGCTGGAGGATATGAGCTACAGAGATCAGAAGGATAATGACTGAAAAACCAGCTAAAAGAAAAATGAGAGGAGGGGTACATACGTAAAATTGCAGAGGGGAAAAGTGGGGCGTGGCAGCTGCAAGCTGCGTTGAAAAGTCAACTTCATTTCCTTCCCTTCTCATGCATCCTGGACGTTCTGCACGTCGGGTTCTCACATAAAAGGTAATTAATATAGATTAGAGTGATTTAATTCTTTATATATTTGTTATAAGTTTTTTAATTAAAATATAATAGATATATAATTTTTTTAATTGAAATACAATAAGTATATAATATAATTGAAGAAGTACATATTTATTTAAAAAAATTATATATTTATTATGTTATTATTAGTAAATTATATATTTATTATATTTTAATTAGATTTTTGATAATGAAAATATAAGGAATTGAGTTTTTTTTTCAAATAATATATTATTACATAATAAGGTTTAAAATGAAAAAGGCAACAGGACGAGTGAATAAAATTTGCAGCTACATTAACAGTAATGCCCAATAATAGAAAATAATAAATAGATAGATAATAAATAACAGATAGATAAATTTTTAGACGGTCAATGACCCTGGCCACAATGCTCCTAAGATATTTTTAGATGACACAGTGTTGAACAATTAAGATATAATACAAAGTTGCTTAATTTTAAATAGCTTTATATTACAAGATTTCTCAATCATAGATTCGTATAAGTGTATTAAATAGCTGCTTTTTCTTTTGCAACTAAGTAAATTAGATCTTGATCTAATGCCAACTCACCGGTCCCATACTGCTAGGAATTTTTTTTAACTAATTGAATAATCTAAATTAGTAATCATATGTCCTAGACCAAATGAATTAAACTAATTGAATAATTTAAATCAGTAATCATGCACATTCTATGCTAGTAAGAGTTTGTTTACAAGTTTCAAACAAATAATTCATTTTTACTATTTATCTAATTCATTAATAAAATAATTTTACATCCTGTCGTTATATAATAAAATTTATCAACTTTCAGATAATATTTTAGTAGATAATTTTTCTTACAAAAATTTAAAGGGCTAATTGTTGTATTTACTTAGTTTAATTTAATCTAAAATTTTTAAGATACTAACTCTTTTTAAACTCTATACCTCAATATATACATAACTCTATAAAAGAATATTAATGAATTTAGACTGAGATAATTTTTAGATAATAAACAAATATTGAAACTAAAATAAAACCGGGGTAAATAATTTTTCTTATAAAAATTGAAAGTGTCAATTATTTTATTTGCGTTGTTGAAATTAAAAAAAAAATTACTTGCAATATAGGTGAGTGTGATTGATTGAAGGAAAAAAAAAGGTAAATTTGTTAAAAAGAAAAATAAATAAGGAGCAAAGTTGAAAACCACAAAATTGGACAGGAAATGATGGTTCATTGTACGTAGAAATTATATACATATACATATATATATATATATATTAATTTATTTATTTATAAAAGAAATTTAGGGGTCAAAGTTAAAATATACAATAATTAAATGATATCAAATGTTTTTCAAATAAAGTTTTGAAGTTATATATTCTTAACATTATATTTATAATATAATTTTAATAGAAATATGATATATATATATATATATATATGTATATATAATTTTATAAAACTTGTTATTTTCTTCTAGTTAAGGTTACGGGCATTCTTTTTTAATAACAAATAAATAACATGTGTTAATATATTTTATACGTTATAATATATTAGTCCCTTTTGATTTGCAAAAGATGTGCCCTAGCTTGTCATGGTTTTGAAATTGAACTTAAATCTTTTTTCATATCCGACTATTAAGGTCTCGTTTAATCGATAGTAAAATGTTTTGTAAAACGAAAAAGAATGGAAATAGGATTCTCAAATTATGCATGTTTGGTTGATTCTTTTTACAATCTTTCCATTCAGATAGGAAAGTCAATGCAACCATTCGAAAGAATTGATTTTTTATCCAAAAAAGATGGAAGCGTTGGACATTCCCGGAATATTTTCAGACAAGGTCTAAAATATCCTTCTTCCATTTTTAATTATTGAATAAAATTATTATTTTACTATTGCTAATTTAAAAGATATTTTTAAAAATTTAAAAATATATTTTAATATTTTTTATTAAAGGTATATAGAAATTATTTTTCAATACTTAAAAATATTAACATTATATTTTTAATATATTTGTACACTAAAAATATTATAGTCATTTGATCATCTTTTTTTTTTCTATCCTTGCATTGTTTTTATCCAACCAAATATGAAAATAAAATAAAATATTTATTTCTTTTTATAACATACTAAACATTATCATTCTATTCGATCAAAATTCATTTTCATTTTTATTCACACTTTTATTTATATAAAATTAGTTCATAAACTAAACGAGGCCTAAGTCCATTTATTTGGTGCGTTGTCATTTGCATAACACCTTTGTATCATATCAGTAATATCTATTTAAGGTATTGATAATTGCTCGTTGTTATTATTAACATTTAGTTATCAGTTATCACACATGAGTCAAACATTATTAATGCGTGATAGAGCTACTATTAGCATAATTTAAAAAATATTATTAATTGTATCGCTATACTTAATTATTTATTTTTGATCACTGGGTTTAATCAATAAGTTTAAACTTTTAACTTTTTCAAATTGAGTTTGAATTTGAATAGTTCGCTAAAACTGATGATGCAGGGTTCTCCAAAGATTATTATTTAGAGTGATTCTAAGGTAGTGGTGTCAATGACGAATGCTTTGTAGGATACTAGCACAGTGCGAAAACACATATTGGGATGAATTAGGTAATTCCTCAACTATGACTGGCGATTACATTTTTTTTCACACTATGAAAACAGATCATGTCTGTACAGATTGGCTCACCAACTTCAATCTCACTTAAGATTACAGCCTCCAAATATTGTCCACCTCTCTTGGGGGTTTAGCTCATTCTTTATGATAGGAATTAGTAGGAGCTACAATTCCTAGACTTGTTTTTATGTGGATTTTTTTCTCCTTTCTTTCTTTCTTTCTTTGTTGGGGTTGCGATCCCATTGTCTCATCCCAAAATAAGAACTATAATAGATAGAAGTGAACTTTTTTTTCTTGTGTCTATTTTACAACTTAGCAATGTATTATACTAGATTGTATGTCAATGATAATTGTGTTGGGCAAGGTGATAATCTTTTTTGTACGATGATCAAGTGATGAATTAATTAAGAATAAAGATTTAAAACCAACATTGAAAACAAAATTAATCGCGCCTTAATTAAGTAATTGTGTACTGCTGTTATAAAAGTATTCTTAATAGTTGGGGGACACCCACACGGTGTAAGCCATTTAAGTATTCCTACAACCAAAGCTAACAATTAATTCTTCTAAAAATTACTGATTATTAAATAAAATATTTTTAGTAATTATTTAGTAAAATATAATTCTATATTTAATAATTAATTGCACCATAACTAAAAAATATATATATAATATTTTTAGGACCATGACATCATCACTTTGAAGTTAAATTGGAACTTGATTAAACCTATCTAAAGAATTTTAATGATTATGAATACTGTATTTTGTCTAGATATATTTTAAAAATAATAATAAAATCAAATTAATCAAAAAAATATTAAAAAAATAAAAGAAAAAGACAAGAAAAAAAGACATTTAAAAAAAACTAATTTTTTTCATCAAAATTCCAAAATCCCAATGTGACTGCATATTAACCCCAGACAACCTAAGCCCAAATAACCCAATTCTCAAGATAAATAATAATAATAATAATAATAAAATATAAAAAGAATTAAAAAAAACTAATCTACTAGCCTAAATCTTTCCAAGCTTGCCTAATTCTATTAAGTCTCATCCTCATCTTAAACCCATTAATCCAAAAATTAAAAAAAGATAAAGAAAAATGTCTTTCCAATGTTAATTTCTTAGGCCTTTGTTAACCTATCATAAAAAAGAAAGTTAAAAAATTTAAAGAAAAAAAAATCCAAAACGAAAAATTGTGAGCCTCACACCTCTCAGCCCCATGCCCAAAAAATAGAAGCCCAGTACCATAACAAAAATCCCAACCAGAAGTGAAAAAAACCCAACCCAAATCCTATGGTGCTAAGCCCTGTCCCTCGTAATCTCTCTTGGGTTCGTGTTCTTCCCAAGCTGCACCAGACGCAGCCAAGATGTGCTGGAGAAGTGGAGCAATGAACAAATCCCTACGAATCCCTGCAGATCTGTCAGCACATGCTGTCGGTGGCTACAAAACAGAATAGATACGGGAAAAGTGGAAGTAATGGAGCACAGAGAAAGGAGGTCGTTCTGAATAATAGTGGTCCAACCGGTCAGATGCAAGGAAGATCAGAAAAACGCGTTTCAAAGAGAGTGTATTCCACGCTTAGAATCAACTATTAATGGAGGTGAATCAGAAATGGAGGCTTGGGGGAATTTAGGAGAGAGGCCAAGAGAGCTAAAGAGAAAAATCAGAACAGAGCCGAGAGAGGGATACTGAGTGCAAGAGGGATTCGTGAGAGGGAGACCAAGTGCGAAAGGACAGAGAAGCAGAGATTGAGAGAGAGACATACGAGAGGATTTTGTGGGAGAACCGGGAGCAGGAAAAGCAGGGAGGTTTCTGTTGTGGAAGAGCACCAGCCGTTTAAGCCGAGAAGGGACCATTTTCGGTTCTGGGAAGAACAAAAGGAGAGATGCAGTGACTAATTACATGACAAACTAGAAGGGAGATTTAGAGAGGGACAGAACCGAAAGAGGAGCAAACTCAACAAGTTGAGACTTCTTAGAGGTGATCCTTCCTTAACGTTTCTCCTGAGCTTTGTAGGCTGTTGATGTGTTTTATTATATAATCTAATTCTGTGGGAATTGGAATGAAATCTGGATAGACTCAGTTCGATGGGTCTCGGTTTTTGACAAAATTTTTACCCGATTTTGATGATCAGTAGAGGATTCCAGACTGTTGAATGCACTATAGAATCAGTTAAGTTCAAGGGAGCTTTGGAGTATGTTCTAGTTGGATTTCGTTGTGGTTCCATTATTAAAATAAGGAATGCTGTTCTTTGACTCAATCTGGTTTGTTATGAGGGTTGCTGCCTTTTTGCTTTTAAATTGTTTTGACCTTAATTTTCAGTATGAGTTTGTGCAAAGATTCGGTATAAAACACTGCCTGCTATCCCATCATTTTCGGCTTTAACATGTGGAGCATTTTTTTTTTAAGCCTCATTTGGATCTTAAACTTATTTCAAGCTTGCTATTGTTCCACTGCTTTTGGTTGTGTGAAGATGCCTAAAGTTACTATTCCCTTTTGGGTCCTAGTCTTCAATGACGTGATGTGTAGGGAAGTTTGGTTTGAATATGAGGTTTGTCATCTTATGATATAAGAATCTGCTTAATGCTGTCCTTCAAGTTCCAAGTTTGTACCAAAAAGCTTTTTGCTACTCTTTTGATCTAAATAGAAATTTAGCCCTCATTTTATGTGTTAATAATCATGCATACACTTTGAAATTGTGCACAATTCCTCTTGATTACGCATGATTTTTTAAGTTACTTGTTCTGCAGATGAAGTTCATTCATGTTCAGTAACTTTTTGTTATCATGTTGATCTTTGTGAGCATTGAGGCATTTGTTGTTTAATCATTTTTGAAAATCGATTATCATAGAAACTCATATGCCTCTTTGTTTCTATTGTGTTGCTTCTGTTTGTGTGAGGCCCATGAATGGTGAAACAAAAAGAAGCTAGATGGAGGGATTAGGTGGTGGCAAGACAAGATGCTCTAGGGGTTTTTTCTTATTTTCTTTTAATTTACGCATTATGGATAAGATGTAATATGTTTGTGAAATATTATGACCCTTGAATTTACACAAAGCACACAAAACAGAAACATTACATGCTTGTAAATATTTTATTTTTACATTTTTAGAATTGTCACGTGGAATCTTATATCTCCTTAAATATGTAAGATGCATCAAAGTTGCATGTGATAATAAGTCTCCAAAAATGCCTATAGGGTTGTATAACCATATTTTAATAAATTTTGGATTCCTACAGCCCACATCAAATTGATTTTAGTTTTAAAAAAAATTTCAAGGAGAAGAAAACAAATAATTAAAAAAAAAATCAAAATTTGCACATGTTTTTGAAAAAAAAAAAAAATGTGTTACATTTCTTTTCAAAAAAATATAAAAAGGGTTTTTGGAAAGTCAAATGGATTTCTTTGAGAATTATATATATATATTTATATTCACAGAGATCAAAATTTAGGTTCTTTTAAAATGGAAAAATCAATCAAAGGATCAAGAGATAATAAGAAAATATAATATAAAGAAAAGATTAAAAAAACTTTTTCTTACCAAAACAAAAATGTTATTTTAAAATAAAAATAAGTCAAAAGATCAAAATAAACAAAGAAAATCAAAAACCCAAAAAAAAGAAGAAACCAAACAAATAAAAAATATATATAAAAACAAAGAAAACCAAAAATAACAAAAATCATAAAAATATAAAGAAATATAAAAAATCATAAAAATAAGAAGAATGAAGAAATAAAATTAATTTTATATTTTGTAAATTAAAATACACCAGTTAATTTCAAAACTATTTTGTTTATGAAAGATAAAAGTGATTTTTACTTTCTTTTTCTGTTTATACAATTAAAATAAAAAACAAAAACACAACAAACAAAAAGAAAAAAAATTGAAAAAAAAATATTAAAAAAGGAAGCTGTTAAAAAAATCCTTTTTAAAATGTCATTCCAAAAATTAAAATTAAAAAAAAAATTAAAAAATCATAAAGATCATTAAAAAATAAAATAATAAAAGATCAAAAAATCTAAATCTAAAATAAATCAAAACAAAAGAAAACCCTAAAATAATACAAAAATACAAAAAGATAAATAAAAAATAAAAAATTACGAAATAAAAAAAAGAATTTAAAAAAAGGGAAAAAAGTAAAGATGTGGAATTAATTTAATCTCTTGCAAATTAAAATATACAAATCAATTTCAAAATCAATTTGTTTATGAAAGGTAATAGTAATTTTCACTCTCTTTTTTTTCACAAAAAAAATAGTTAGCTAAAATTTATTATAAAAAAAATCTTATTTAACATAAAAAAAACCTATAGCATGATTTTCTATCCACTCAAACTATGTGGATTTTAATATCTTTCATAAGGTACATAGGTCATAAATTTTTATCCTAAGTTAAGTTTTCTCTTGTAAATAAATATTTTTTCTTTTTATTTTCTTTTCTAATTTCTTCTCTTTTCTTTATTTTTGCATGTGATTGTTAGGAGAATCAAAATAAGATTAAGGCTATATTAATTTTGAACAATCAACTTAGGATAATAGTTTTTAGGGATATTGTAGAGTGTCTAATACTTTTCTTACTCACAATTGACTCCCAAATCCATTATTTGGTTTGTAAACTATTTCTCTTATAAAAAGACATTTTTAAAGTTTTCCCTTTTAAAATATTAAAATTTTGGTGGTAACTTTACTTGAATTGATTTTTGTTTTTGAAAATTAAATTTAAAAAAAAATTCTGGCACTTCACAGTTGAATTTCAAATAATTATGTTAGTAAATATGTTATAAAATGGTGACACATTGATTAAATAAGCCCTTCATAAATTTCATTTTTTATATAAATAATTTTACTTAAATTTTAGATTATATGTAAATTACGCCTGTAAAACTTTAAGTTACGTATAGATAATCACTTAATATGTCATACCTCGATGGGTGAAATAATATACTAACTGATAATAGGGAATTGATTACACATAATCTTAAGTTTGGAAGATCTATTGTTAAGTCCTTAAACTTTAGGTCATATACAAATAACTTTTTAGTGTGTCACACTTCTATTAGTGAAATAATGAATTAACTAATAACAAGAGATTAATTGCATATAATCTCAAGTTTAGAAGATTTATTTTCAAGTTTTAAATACTAAGGAATTATTTGTACATAATTCAAAAGTTAAAAAAATTTAAATACATTTTAAATTTTTTAAAAAAATAAATGGATTCTTGACAAATTTAAATTCTACAATGGAAGATGAAATCATGTTTATTTTGTTATTGACACATGGAAAAGAGTAATCCAATCGATGAGCATAATTATGATATTTTATAGCTACACCCTGTGGTATCAGAGCCATAATTCTCAAGATAATCAGAAGTAGATTTGTTGTAAAAAGAGAGTAAGAAAAAATTAATCACATCATGTCATCTACAAAAAACTCTTACAAATCAGTTAGCCTTTTTCTTCTTCTTTTTTTTTTCTTAGATCTATTCCTTCTTCTTGTATATCCCATGCCTCCAAAATAGATAACCTTGTAGAAACCATCCATATTCCAGATGAATCTTTCATAGAAGAAATCATTGCCCTTATCCTTAATCCTTATGAACTCTACCACCAAAACTATTATTTCACCCATTCCATTCGAAAGTTCATCTCTCCAAAAACTCCTTTTATTAAAAAAATTGTCAAAGGTACAAAAATGGATCAATGTGAGTTACAATTAACCTAAGCTAAATAATATGTTACTTTGGAAATTTCCACTAGCTTCATTTCTCATTAGATCTATGAAGGATATACTCACCTCCATCTCGGAGCCATCCGTCTTGTTCTCACTCTTCATGGAAGAAAAGGGGTTGTGGCTACAGCTCATGTTTCCCTTCTAGATATCTCATATACCTCTTTTTAAAATACTTTGATTAGAGCAATACTTGTTACTCACAATGGTGGCAGTGTGATTTTTATTATTGCTCCTAATTTCAACATCAAATTGTCATATCCTACTCTTCTCATCAAACTAAAAGTACAAGTCCAGATCATTAGTGTAGAATAGGTTTAGAATACTGTCCCAACCACTCTTCATTGCTAGATGATCTATTGTCTACAAAACCATTCCACATATTTTTAATTTCAAAACTCTACTAATGATGTGTTGTATATGGTTCCTGATAGACATGATAATATTACCATCCTTCAAATTCCAAAGCAGATTTCCAAAGAGGAACTACTATAGCTGATAACCTTGGAATGGGTACTAAATTATGAGGAGTTTCATGGCAATCAGAAAGTTTTTCACACCATTACTCCTTTAGTACTTGAAAAGCTTAGAGATAGAACTGTCAAATCTATTTTTAAAAGACCTGACTTGGAGAAAGGAACTTTTTCCACCCCTTCTCACAGAATTACAACTCACCAATCCATAATGATTACTCCTGTTGTAAAACAGAAATAAGAAAAGGGTTTAATCCCAATTTATTGTTTCTATCCTAGTGGTAATTATTGTTATATGGTAAAGATCAATGGTTATTTCCTTTGGGATTGTAACCTTGATATGTGTGATCCCGATTGTGAATGTCGTCACCTTGATAGCTGGGAAGGCCTTGAAAGTAATGAAGGGAGACCACGTGACTCTTTTGCAATAGCTACATGGAAACTAGATAAGAAAAGGAAATCTACCTGAGGATCAGTCTTTGTTCTTGCAACAGGATTGATCATGATAGCAATGATGATAATCATAGTGACCGACCTAAACGTAAATGGGTAGGCATCAGAGATCCTAAACCAAGATCCAAGTCCATCCATGAGTTACTCAGAGAACTTGGTCATGAAGACCTTCTCCCACAACTTGAACTAATGATACAACCACTAGTGTTGCCACAACTTATACCTTGTCTAATGTTCTCATTTGCATCTAAGGCATATAACTCAGAATTTCTTTTTATGGAAAGAAGAACTAATTTGAAAACTAATGTTACATATAAACCATTCTTTGTCCCTTTAGAGGTCACTATTAGTGGAGCAATGAGATCAATTTCATAGGCAGAAGAAGTGTTGAACTGATATACGTATAACGCTATGACATAGAATAGGATTCTTTAGAGAATTGATTCTCGACTTGAGAATCTTCCAAGTGAAATGGCTCAAACTCAATCATGACTTGATGGGCTTTTCACTCAAGTCCAATAGTTATATGACCGCCTACAAAAGTAAGTGGTTTCTCTGGATGCAAGACTCAGAAACTTTATCACTCATGGGCATATAAACCCTATTTTTACACAAAAGGAATAGGAGATCAAAAGGCTTAAAATGTAGATTGGCTAAATTGAGAAAGATATGGCAAGAAATCATTCCAAAAGTATCTATGACTCTTACCTTTCCTTGCACACACCTGCTTATCTCTCTTCGCCATATTTACCTTACCCTCATGAAGCAGACTATCAAAAATATTTTAAAATGAATTATGAGATTTTCAAAAAGAAAGAAGATTATTTCAACCCTGCTCAATTTAGTCAACTTCAACCTAAGCAACCGTCTTTACCTCCTATTAGAGTACCTTGACCTCCTCAAAGGCCTCAATATAAAACATAATATGAACATTCTCCTTTATAGACTAAGCCTTTTGAATAATCTTTAAAACTATTACAAATCAAAACACCACCATCCTCACTGAAGGAAACCCAATCTCCTCCTTCAAACAAAAAAACAAAAAAAAAAACAACCCATGCACATCCATCCACCTCGAAACCCAAAAATCTTTTGGGACAATTGCCCTCCCATCACCAATGACTCATTACAATTTTGATTCTAATATTGATCATACTAATGAAATTGGTTTAGAACCAATTAGTTCATATGAGCCAAATAATTATGCCAAAATTACAGCTTCATATATGGTTAACTCTATTCTATAGAAGAAGTTAAAGAATTCAACCTAGAGCAAAAAGATTATGCTAAGCACTATCCTTACATTGAACCATCCCCTAACAATGCACAAGTTCGTCCAACCAATGAACCATGGTTTACTTGTGATAATATTCCTCCAAAAAAATAGAGAGACAAATTACATGAATTCTCAGCATAGATTAATCTTCAGATGAACATACCAACTACCAATCTTGAGGTAGTACTCTTTGAATTTACATTCAAATTTACTGGCACTCTCCAAGAATGGTTTCACAACTTAAGAGAGTACTGACAACTTCATTATATCTAAGCTCTCAGTGCTAATCCTCTCTTTGATTTCATCCACAAAGAATTCCTTCGAGACTTTCATCTCATTGACAAGCAAAAGTGGCAAGAATATTTTCAAATGCATTATTATTCTTTAAAGAAGAAAGATCTTAATTTCCACTATCAAATGATGGTAGAGTGATACTATTTGCTTACTGGCTTTAATGATGTTAGTCTTCGCTATATGTTCATTACGTCTTTACCAAAAGAACTTAACTAGAACTTTTAAGAGCTATCCAATCTCTCAGCAGAAATATGACAAACATCTCTTTAGGTGAGATATACCAACTTGCCATTACTACACTTGAAAAGTTGTATGAACAATATAAGATGTTTGATTCAATGATGGAAGGCAAATTGTTACTTCAAAAAGTTTTCAAAAAATCCTACTTACAAATTAAATGCAAAGATAAACACAGGTATTTTTGCTAAACCAAAAAGAAATCTCATTTTCAAAAAGCTCAGTACAAAGCTTTTAGGAAAAAGAAGCATAAAAAGCCTATACGATTTTTTAGAAGGAGAACTATGCAATACAAGAGAAAGGATCGATGTTACATTTGTGGCAAGAAATGTCATTTTACTAAACAGTGTCTTAGAAAATCCAAGAAAGACATCAAACTCCTTCGCCAACTTCAAGGCATCATTCCTCTATCTAATGACCAAGAAATTGAAGAGCTCTTCTTAGAGCAAAATGATGCCAATTATTCAATGATCTTTGCCTTACTAGGCTTGCCCTCTTCTGATTCAAACATCTATGATTCTAATTATTCTAATGGACCAAATCAAACTAATGATTTCATCTAACACAGTTATTCTATCTAACCATAAAGTTATGCAGAACAAAAGGAATCACAAATGCCTTATTTTGATATGCAGATTTTTAAAAGCAAGTACCATAAGCTTATTTTTATCATTGCTTATATAAATACTAGCACCTCAAAGAGTTTAATGAATCCTGCAGTTCTCCTGTTGAAGCCTTGGACGAAACATTCTGAATACTTTAGTGCTGCTGATTGAAAATTTTTTAAGGTTAATCTTATTACCAAAAAGAAAATTGGTATTAGAATTTTTTCTAATTATATCATTTATAAAAAAAAAGTTCTTGAAAGTAGTCTTCCTAATAAAGACATCCTTATTAGGATATATGTGTACTGCCAAGCTAAGAAATTTTAAATTCTTCCTAATGGCATTCAGTTCAAACAATATTTTAAGCCTTATACTGCAATTCCTAAGGTGTTTAAACTATAACAAGTCTCTATTGGATATGAATACATTCGTGATCAATTAATGCAATACTATCCTGAGTCTCATAATCAATTTACTCATCTTTTTCTACTCTGAAAAAATCAAGACTTCTTTATTTAACTTCCCTTTAAAAGAAATGAAGACATTAATCCTATAAAGGCTATTCATCCTAACATGAATCTTAATGATTTAGCTTTAGCCAGAGACGAATATGCAGCCCTCTTAAAGTAAGGTCTTATTAAACCAACAAAGTCTGATTGGGCTTACCAAACATTTTATGTGAAAAAACTCTCAAAGCATAAGCAAGAAAAAAAAAGAGATTAGTCATTGATTACAAGCCTCTTAATATGTTCTTTCAAGATGAAAAATTTATTTTGTTAAAGATCAGTTCACAGACCAGTCTATTGAAAGATGCAAAGGTATTTCCAAAGTTTGATCTTAAGGTTGGATTTTGGCAATTAAGAATTAATCCTACTAAAAGGTACAAAACAACATTTTGCATACCAAATGCCTAGTCTCAGTGGACAATCATGCCTTTTAGCCTTAAAGTGGTGGCATCTCTATTTCAAAAGGTTATGACAAAAATTTTTGAGCTTATTTTCCACAGCACCTTCATCTATATTGATGATATTCTCTTTTATTCCAAAATGAAGAAGACCACAAATAGCTCTTGTAGCAATTCTTGGATATCACAAAACAAAATGGGATTATGTTCTTAGCTCTTAAAAGCCAATTGGGTCAGGTCTAAATAGAATTTCTTGGGATGCATATTTCTAATTGACATTATCATCCAGGTCCACACATTACTCAGGAATTACTTATTTTCCTTAATAAAAATCTCATCTAAAATAAATTCAATAGTTCCTTGGGATAATAAATTTTATTAGAGATTTTATCTTATATGCATCTAATCATACCAGCCAATTGTCAAAACTTCTTAAAAAGAATCTCCCATCTTAGAGTCCAGCACAAACAGTAGTTGTAAGACACCTCAAAAGGGTTTTTCAAACCCTTTTGCCTTTAAAGATTCTTGATAAGGGCAAACGAATACTTTAAATCGATGCAAGTAAAGACTTTTAGGAAGTTGTTCTTATTAAAGAGATTGATGGAAAAAAATATTACTGTGGCTATGTAAGCGGGTAATTTAAAGACTCAAAAAAGCATTATTATGCAATTTACAAAGAGATTCTTGCAGTCAAAAGGGGGATAAAAAAATTCAGCCTTTATTTGAGTCCATATAAACTTGTGGTTCAAATGTATAATTTATTATTCCCTAAAATATTAGAATCTAAGAAAACAGTCCTGTCAGATAAACAATTGCTTTGCCGGAAAGATTGGTTTTCCTGTTATAAATTCAAAGTTGAACACATTAAGGGCCACAACAACATCATTGCAGATTACCTCTCCAGATAAAAAATGGTGAATTTGATCACCTTTGCAAAGCCAATCCCTCTCATTCTCATGGCTCATTCTATTCCTGGATGTACCATCTATCATCCTCTCCCCTTCTCATCTCAGCTCAAGAAAGATTTTCCACTATGCGAAATAAAACCAAAAACCCCTGCTGAAGTTCAACAACTTGCGGAAAAGCCTCTGTTTCACTACCTCCATAGGTATCTCATGGATTCTTCCTTTGCTGTCTACCCATCCTCCTTCAATTTACAAACTCCATTCTTAATTCTCTTTAGGATTCGCACTTAAATCACTGATGATGCTCTCTAGTATTTATAGGCTCTCGCTGTTCTATATTCTGGAGTCATAGAATTCCCTCCTCTCCTCATTTCCCAATTCCTTAATCAAGAAAAAAATAAAGATTTTAATCTTTGAACTCTCCTTGAATGATTTTCTCCTATATACTAGCGGCGACAAGAACTTTAAAAAATTATCATGTAACATAACTTATGAAACAACCTTAAAGCCAATAAAAAGGTTTCTAGTATTTTTATCATCCATCGACCTTACTGAACCAACAAACAAAACATGCTCCTCACAAGGATTATGCTTATGAATGGAATACTTTTTTTGATTGGCCTAAACAGTCCAATGATGTTCTAAAAGCCCTTAAATCATTTTTATGTGAGATTAATAATTATTATGAAAACACATTTGTTTTCTGTACAACATTAGGTCAATTCCTTGGTGAGTTCATTCCCGAAGAACTTAGGTTACCAAAGGTAAACCTTCCAAATATTGAAATTTGAACTTCAGCTCAAATGGTCAATTTCCTTTAAGGTTCTAGTTCACAATCTCAACTTACATCAACATCACAAAACTAGTTGATATGTCTTCAAGACACTCACATGCAAGACTCACAAGACCTGCATGAGCTAGATAATTTTGATAAACTTGAGGAATGGTTGTTCTTACGCTTTGGAAAATCAACAGATAATCCAAATGTTATGGATGATTCTAATGATGAACATAAGCTGTCACCTTCATATGAGCCAATAAAGAAACAATAAAGTTTATCCTCAATCAAGCTGGCATCTGTCCTATTGTATAATTATTGTCCTTATGTGTTAGACTACTTTTTCACATGATGTGCTTTTAGGTTTGCTTTTAAGATGTGGTTTGCTTTATTCTAAAAAAGCTACTTTATGTAAATTATTAAAGGTGTGTCTATACTGTTATCTCCCACTTTTGTAAAAGGTTGTTTGTCCCTTTGTAAGAGCCTCTGGCTATAAGAAGTGTGTTTCTCCACAGAAGTAAGGGGGAGAAAAAGAGGAGTCTTGTATTCTTAGTTTAAAAAATAAGAAACTCTCAAGTTTCCCATGACTTCTTTTTAGATATTTTTACTTTTAAAATCTTTTATAGTGAATCCCTTACAATTATCTTATTTGATACAAGTATCTTTGAACTTGTTTTGTATAAGGATCCTTTGCATCAGAAAGTGTTGAAAAGAAAATAATTTTGATTAAAGTTTTCCCCTTGTCTATGAGTTTTTCAATTAAAAAGTTTTTTGAAAAGATCAAAAGAATCATTGATCCTAAAATGTCAGGACAAGAAAAAAGCCTAAAAGAAGAAAGGTTACTAGTCCAAGCATACCAAGAAGAGGATTCTGTTGATTCTAATTGAAAAGTAAGAATAGATTGTTTTGTGTTAAGAAGACAAGACATAGAACCTATCTCAAGAACACTAAAGGATAAGTGTAAGCATCACTCATATTACTTCTGTCCATATTATTTTTCTATTACTTCTGAAGAGAGAAATGAAGTTGATCAAATAGCTCCTCCTCTCCCTTTAGAGTATGTTCAGATACACTCTGAACTCATGGTACATCATGAATGATATATCTCTGAAGGAGATCTTCAGAAGGTGAGTTAAAAGAATTCTCGCTACTACACCCTGTGGTAGGTTTAAATTAAAAAATTTTATTAATTACATTTTCACCGTGACTTTGTATAACTATCACACTATTCATCTTGATCCGAATCTATTATTAATTGGAAAAAGCTGACTGAAAAACATGTCCATTTTTTACTTTTAAAGCAAGTCTCCACTTTTTCTTACAGCTTTCACTACACATTGAATCTTTAATGTAATTTCTTTATATTACCAAGAGAAAAAAAAAAAATCTTCATTCTTTCATGGAATTATAATTTAGGTTCATACCTTAATAGTACATTTAATTTTCAACTCTAATTTGTCTTCCTCTCCTCTTGTTAAAAACTTCACATCTCATTTTCAACCCTACTTCATCACAATAGTCAATACATCAAGGTAAAATTAATTAGTATATACAGACAATCAATATTAACGTCAAATGCATTGTAATTGATAATTTCATATTTATTTTTCTTTATGCCATAAGTGTGATGTTAGCCATTGTTGTAATTAATTAAAAAAAAAAAGGAATATATGGTGCACCTCTATTATTACCATACTTTTGAACGTGTACTCTAATTATTGTTATCTGAATACTAAATAAGTGTTATATGTCAAGTAATTTGATTGTATGTTGAACTTCACACTTTATAATATATAAAATATTATAATTTAAACAAATTAAATTAGCACTTCACTTTCTAGTTTTCAAATGACAACGTATATCTAAATCTGGTATACACCGTATATATTAATGTTTTCTTATTGGTTTGATAGCTATCTATGGACTATGGTGATGTCTCTTTGCCCTTTACAATATAATGCGGCTTCTAGGAAGCTTTGACTTGTATGATCTGGAAGCAGAAATCAGAGCCAGTAAGTTGGCTTTTTACAACATTGCTGCATTGGGAAAAATATAAGAACGAATGTACAACCACCAAAATTACTTGCTGAAATGTTATATATATATATATATAGAACAACGCGAAACTGGAAACTCCGCATCCCACTTTTTAAATTTGGAAAGGTTGGGTTATTGGGGGTGGGGGCCGGGGGCCGGGGGCGGTTGGATGGTAGGTTTATATATATATATATATATATATATATATATATAAAATATTTATTATATATAGTATATATTATACATATATTTTATATTATATAAAATAAATATAACATATTATATTTGTAATTATAATATAATTTTCTTTAACTTGTTTGCATAAAAAATATCTTTAGTTTCATTAAAAATTTTATTAAAAAATTATCTCAACTTGTTAACTTTTTTGTCTTATATAATTTAAAGTCAAAGATGTAAATTTTAATATTGAATCATACAAGATAATAATTATTTTAATTGAAAAGCTAATAACAAAAATATAAAAAGTGCCTTATATATATATTTTTAAAAATCCATAATTATGGAATAAAAAGAATTTATAGCAAGTTATATACAAAGAAATAATATTATTGCATTTTATAAAAGTTATACAGTTGTTTATAATTTGTTGAAATAATGTAAATTAACTTATTTGCCAAAAAAGAGAAGATAAAGTACATTTTTACGGCACTTGATGCTCTGAGTTTAAGTGAATTTTTTTTAAAAGAATTCATTTGAACACAGAGCATTCTGCATTCATAAATTTTTATTAAAAAAAATCAAAAAGGAGAATGGAGAGTCCTTACTCTATGTTCCTTTTTAAAAAAAATAATCAATATAGCATCTCAATAAATGGTTTTGGTGGCTGCACGGTTCTAATGTTTTTCTTTATGCAATAACGTGGTCAAAAAGCCCCACTAAGTTGGCACCATGATATGAGCAATTTATGAAAATAATGTTTTAATAATCTTGCTTTACTCTCTCTCTTTCTCTCTCTCTCTCTCTCTAGATTAGGGCAGAAGCCAACAAAATTTTTTTTAAGAGAGTCATATGTAATTTTATAAAAACTTGTATAAAAAAATTTATTATATTTTTTTGGATCATATCAAAATTTTACTAGAATTACAAGGGAGCCAAATTGCTCTCTGGTTCCCCTTACTTTGGCCCTCTCTCTCTCTCTCTCTCTCTCTCTCTCTCTCTCTCTATATATATATATATGTATGTAAATCTAACAAATAAAGATATATATTTAAAAAATTTTAGTTCAATTGTTCTAACTAAATATGACAATTTATATTGCTAACAAATTAAAAGTTTTTTTCTCTCTCTAAAGGATGAGGTGCATTATAGATATGCCAATTGTATTTTAAAAATTGCATAAACTAAAAACATATATAATAAGAAGTTAAATTTAAATAATATAATTTAACGAGTCACATATCAGTTTATAAAGTTAAATTTGTTTTCATAATTATACTTTTGAAGCTAGCATTTTCTAATTTTGGTTTTACTTTTTTATTATATCTATTCTAAACTTCACTTCAAAAAAATTTAAATTACGCCAGCTTTTTCTCCAATAAATCTAATTATTTTCTAAGATTTCTGTTTAATAAGTTTTCATTTGATGCACATTCTCCTTGTTGTCGGACTCTACTATGGGTCAAAATATTATCTAAATCCATAAATAGATCTGAAATGATCGTTGAAGACTATCCTATCTTTATTGAAAACACAAGAGATTGCACATGTCAACAATTTAATTATTTTTACTTGCAACATAAAAATATATATATCTTTAAAAAAAAGCAAATTAAGCTAACATTTGATTAAATTACATCTTTTTTTTAATTATATTAAATTTGTTTGATATTTTAATATATATTATAATTTTTTTATAATTTATTTTTTGTCAAAAAATTAAATTTTTTTATACAACATGATATTATAATTTTATTTTTAATATAACAATAAAAAACACATATTATATAAAAAATTAATTTTATTAATAAAAAATAAATTAAAAAAAGTTTAGTCTAATTTCTTAAATAATATAGGTATGAAATATAATTTAACAAACTTCAAAACATATTAGTGTAATTTTGTCTTTAAAAAAATATCCTTTCCTCTATTTTTTTTCTATATTGAATTATTAAAGCAGATCAGTCCATATAACATTAATTGTCACCTAATTATAAAAGTATAAATTATGTATATATTTTTTTAAATTTTACTAAAATTATAGGAATTTTTTATTATTTTTAAAAAATACATAAATTTTACTTAAAATAAAATGTTACATATATATTAGTTTAATTTTATAATTTATTGATTAAAATATCCTTTACTAACATCAATATATATATATTTAGTTAAAATACCATTTTATATATTTTTTATTATAAATTTTTTAGTCAAAAAATTTACAACTTCGTTAAAATGTATATTTTAAAATAAAAAGAAAATTTATGTAATTTATTCTTATAAAAATAATGAAAATTATGAATAAAAAATCATGTAATTATTCTTTGGCATCTAAGCATAAACTATCCATAAGTACTTGGCATCGCAAAGCAAACCAAAAACAAACAAACAAACACACACAGTCTAATAACAAAATATAAGCCAAACCTAAAACTATTTTCAAGTTGTCCGCAAACTTTTCAAATTTTGCGCTGAAATTAAGAGTAGATATAAAGGAATTGAAATCCTCTCCTGTGGACATTGCACATGAGAAAGGATTTAGAGCATCTAAATTAAATTAGATTATTTAAGTTTAATTTTCTATTTTTTATATTAAATATTATTTTTAAATTAATAATTAAAAATTATTTTTATTTTATATTCTATTGTCTTTATTTTTATTAAAATAAAAAAATTGAATCATCTAAATTCTCTTCCATACCCCCTCTCAATCCAAACAACTTAGTTTCTCGTGTCACTAGCCACCGAAGAAGATCCAATTTGAGATAAAGAGTCAAAGATAATGCAACTGATTCAGACAATTTTATCTTCAACAAGCCTTTTATATTAAAAACGGTCTTTTTCAAGTTGCCCAGAAAATACCTTCAAGGCATTGCAAATTGCACCCCAAAAACAAAATCTAATAACAAATACAACCCTCGCCTAAAATTATTTTCAAGTTGTTTCCAAACTCTTTCAAAGTTTTTTTTAATAATAAATTTCGGCCTCATTTATTTTACCAAAAAAAAAAGCAGTCCTTTTCTGTTTCAAATGCAACTTTACTACCATGTGCAAGAGACATTGCTTTTCATTTATTTAAGACAACTTAAGGAAAATTAAGCAGAAAATGCATTTCAAGAAAATGTTTATAATAAAAAACAAAAATGCATTCTCACTAAACATGAAGTCGTCAATTAAAAAACACCATGAATTAACCAGAAGGCTTTTCTTGTGAGTTATAATAGAAAATGAACATTATAATAAATAAATAAATAAATAAATTGCTCTCTCATATTACTTTCTAGAATTATATTATTTTTTGTTATAAATATAATTTATTAAAAAATATTTTTTTAAACTTTTATTTCAATATTACTTATTTTATATTAAAAACTAAGAAATTAAATTTATTTTAAATTTAAAAATAATTATTTTTATTGATTAAATATATATTTAATATTTATTATGTAATGTAAATAATAAATATAAAGATATTTTAGTTAAAATAAATATAAATATAAATTATTTTTAATCAAACTTCATTTTAGTCTCTCACATATAAAAGATTTTTAATTTAGTCATTTATAAAATTACTTTTTCAATTTAGTCTTTTATAAATAAAGTATTTTTTAATTTAATTTCTTATATCTAAAGTATTTTTCAATTTAGTTCTTCATAAAATTATTTTTTTTAATTTGATCATTCACATATGAGTATTTATTAATTTAATTCTTCACAAATAAAATTATTATCAATAATGTCATTTTATCAATTTATTATAAATGAAATTAACAATACATTCATAAAAGAACATTATTTATAAACTATCAAAAAATATATTACATATCATTATATATGTTAATTTAATTTACAATAGAATAATAGAGAAGAGCATTGTTGATAAGATTTTATTTGTGAGAGATTAAATTAAAAAAGTAATTATATGAGATATCTAATTTAAAAATATCTTATATATGAGAAATCAAATTGAGAAATAACTTTATAGAAATATTAAATTGAGAAATACTCTCTCTATATATACACATATATAAGAGACCAAAATATAATTTTATTTGTATATTTTTTATTGCAAATAATATATTTTTTTAAATAAAAAGAGAATAGTATAATTTGAATATCTTTAAAACAAATTTAATTTTACAATTGAGGTTCTTAGAAAACAAAGCCAAAACATTGTTACAAGTCAAATATAATTTTGATTTATGAAATCTGAGAGATTTATAACAACATAATATTAATAAAAAGTTGTAATTGAAACACAATGACATGGAAAGTATTTACATTGGAAGTAATAAAACCATGAACTCGGATTGGAGGAGTCTGAATTCCTTTTTTATAATATCTTTGAACTTGGATTAAGACAATTTGAGTTCAAAGTGGAAATAATTTTTAAAAAAAATTTATGAAATTTAATGGAATGAAATAAATATATTTAAAAATATAAATTTAAAAAGAAATGCGTTGAAATTATTTTATTTGATATTTAAAGATATATAAATTAGATAATTATGCCTTTTGTAAATAATTTTTAAAAAAATGTAATTAATGTAAAACTAATATAATATGAAGACCAACAAAAATAAATAAAATGATATATAATAATGGTAAGAAATTCATAAAAGATGTAACAATAAATTATATAAATATTATAAAAAAAATATACTAAAATAAATTATTTCTAATGCCATAACAAGGTTTTCTTCTCTCACATTGTGGTCGCTATTGTCTTTTTCGGTTTGATTGTTGTTGCTCTTGTTCATTAGATAAAGAACTTAAATTAAAGCATGGGGAATTAGCTGAAGGAATCAACTTATATGATGTCACAAATCTTAGTTGCAATGATCCTCCAACATTAAAGAAGCTATCAACATATGCAACACTAAATGTAGATATATCAAACAAAAAGTCAACAAATAATCCTTTAAATTGCTGTTCAGATGTTTCAAAATGAAACATAGTCGACAATGGCATGTAATATAAAAGATCAGATCCTACAAAATCACCAACTTGACTGGTTGAAACAAAAGAAGATAAACTGACTATACAAATATCGTGAGACATTGCGGTCAAAATATATGAAGATAGATCGACCATACTACTGCTGATGCCCTATTGCACCAGCTCTTTATTTTGCGGCCTTTATCTTGGAACAGTAGGTTGTTAAGATGATAAATAACCCTGACAATGCTTACCCAATTGACCTATTGAAATTTGAAGTTTGGATAAATTTAGCATCGGTTTAGTAAGTTGGGAGAAGAGTGAAAATTGTTGTTCATCAAGAGTCAATAATATTTTTTGGTATCTCGACCTACAATTTCACAAAAAAAATCAAAGGTAGAGGATTTTGCAAATGTATCTGATCTTGCAAGTGAAGTAAATTTATGTAATAATATATATCAAGATATGGAAGAGAACAAATGTAAAAAATGTTTAGACAAAGTCTATGTCTTTCTTGTATCGCTCATTTATGTAAGTCGAAATAGGGGTGTGCAAAATTGTCTCAGTTTTATTAGCCTGTCTTGGCTCGATGCACAATCAGGTCGGGAAAATTTACAAAAAAAAAAAAAATTGAAATAAGATCGGGTCAAGATAATACTTCAAGTTAAGATGAGCTTCGGGATAACCTTTTGGCCTTATCGAGCCTGGCCTGGCCCGGCCCAAAGTCTCTATATATATATATTTATTTATATATAAAAAGATAGGGATTAAATTGAAAAAAAAATTATTTTTAAGGTTTTTTTTTTATAATTTTAGCCAAAAAATTTTAAATATATTGTATAAATTATAAATAATTATAGGGGTCAAAATTTATATTAGAGCTCTTTTAAATATAATTATCACATTCATCTAAAAAAAATAAAATTAAAAAATACATATTTTTTCAAATTTTAGCTATTATATTTACATTTTTTCTCTTTTTTTCCTTGAGTTCATATTTTTCATGTTTATTGCATAAATTTTAAAAAAATATATTAAAAAAATAGTTATATGCCTAAAACAATTGAGTAAATATAACAATATAAATTTTTAAAATTTTAAAACTTTTTTCTTAAAAAAAAAATTAGCCTGATTGGCTCAGCCTAAGACGTATTTTTTATCCCAAAGTTGAAATCAGGCCGAGACTCAGGTTAAAGCAAATCCCAACCCGTGCCGGCCCGTGCCCACCCCTAAATTGAAAAGGAGTTATGTTCATACTGCTTGTGTCTCACCTTCAAATATTGCAAATGTAATAGGCACAATTTGCTAATCGCTATCTTATATCGTTGTGATAATTCCTAACTATTTATATTATTATACATATTTTCTCTTAATAAAAATGATGTTAGCCTCCAATTATAGGGTAAATAATACTTTTATAGATAAAACAAGCATACTTAAAATGAATAGCTTTATACTCAATTCTTACTTAAAAAATGATAGTTTTTGTCTTAACTTTGAGTATATTGATAACTAATCACACTTTGTTCTTGTTATAGGATGCATGTTTCAGAGAGGATTGAGCATTCTTATGTAAAAGAGGTTTCGAAGTTGGTTTCTGTAGTATTTTTGAAAGCTCGTCGCAACTAAGAGTTCATCATGCTGCAGCTGAAAGGGAAGAAATCAAATAGCAGTATGTTGGGCAACCTGCGTTGTGGCGCATCCTATTATCATCACGGCGAAACTCTAACTAGAAGCTGATGATGCTGCAACGAGAGTGTGCTAAGCCACAGCGCAGGTCGAGTGAAGCTAAATCCACGATGAGGACGTGTTGAGCCACGGCACAAAGTCACACAGAAGCCAAACTCGCCGCGGTAGAAATGCTATGCGCCAAAGTGAGTAGCGTGCATGCCATCCAGAAGCCAATCTTGTTTCGGCATATATTCATTCAAAACTCAACCTAACCGCAGCGCAAAACGGATTAACTAAATGTAGCGTTTTCTTTACAGAGTTTTTGAGGGTTTCTAGCTTGATATGTGAGGGAAATGGGAAGAAGCCGTCGTTCTGGGTTGCATTTGCTTTGTTCCAAGTGTGTGGAGGCTAGAGAAAGCTAAGAAGGCATCTTGGAATAGAGGGAAGATAAGGATTGAAGAGTGAAGTTGAAACAAGCTCTATTTCTGAGTTTCTTCTTCCTTTCTTTTGTTCTTTTAATTATTTCTGATATATTTGGTTTTTACTTCAAGTTTGCATCTAGTTTTTATGCTTATGTATAGCTAAACTCTTTAATTTAAGATTATTAGGAACTCTTATATGGATTAATGATTGCTCTTCACTCTAGCTTTGCAATCAATGGTTAATATCTGTTCACTCAACTTCATGCTTCATGCTCTCTAATTGATTAGCCAACATTTAGGGTGATTTGATACCTTGCTTGAACTTGGAAAAGGGAAAAGGGAGGTTGGATAAAGAGTTGAGTGGTGTGAGTACTTGAAACTTGCTATGGTAAGTGGATGGTTTAGTTAATAAGATAAAAATATACTTATTAACCCCGCATGGTCCAATTAAGTATTATGCTAGCACTTTGATCCTTATTGGTTTTATAAGGAATTATCAAATTGATTGGATAACCCTATGTGAGATTTGGAAGAATACTTATAGAAAAAAATGAACCATAGGCCAACATGTATCATCATTGAAAGCAGATATTTTGAGTGTTAAACAATTCGTTATGAAATACAAGAGGAACTAATAATCTTAGATGCCACTATTCACCCGAAATATCTAAAAATCCTTGAGGAAACGATCTTTTCTTATCACTATATTACCTTCGCGATATGTATACTTACGTGTATGCTTCAAGAAAGTAACACATTGCCATCAATAGAGTCTCTTTGTATTTGATGTACAAAAATGTCCTATCAATTTGAATAATTGATTTTAGGTAATTAAATGCATTTATACATGGTTTAAATGCTTAAAAAACACGCTTGAACTTAACTATTGGTTTATTAGTGGAACTGCTTATTTGACACTATATGGTTACAAACTCAACGTACGATTTAAGCATTAAATATTGAATTGTGACTATCCACTTAGGTAATATAACATATGGGTCCTCTTAGTTACCAAAGACAATTGCAACGGCTTTATATTTTCTTTCTATACTTTCTTATATGATATTGTATACTCAAACAAGTTGTTCATTCATTCGATAATCCTTATAATTGAAATATCAAGTGTCTCAGTCACCATACACATAATACATGATAATATAACATTAAAATCTAATTTTGAGTGGTCTTGTTATAAGTTCAAAGACAAACATGTATGAAAACTACCATATTTTGTTATTTGTCAGTACAATCCCTTCTCCTTGTCTTTTTTATATGCCCTTACTCATCATATACAACCATTGCCATACTCAACACACCAAAATTCTTCATGCTTTTCGGATGTCAAATATTTTCTAAAGGTGTGATGTGCTTTCGCAAAGTATAGTTTAATAGTATGACATAATGCCTTCTGACTCAGATATTGCAATCCAACATACAAGTTCTATATGTTTAAATTCGTGTTAGCCCTAGCCTCCTTAAATCTATCCCTACTGGCTAAAGTCATATCAATTTAGAACAAAAAAGTAGTAGTAGGGTCTATATATTGGGGCATAGATCCAACATTAATGGCATATATTAGAACCTCTCCATATACATCATTTTTAAATTCATCAACGTCATCGTCATTGTCATCATCATTTTTATCATCATTATAATTGGGCCTGAGTTCAGTGTTGTATTCATCTTCATTCTAAAAATCCTTTAACACATTATCTCCAAATCCATCCAAAGAACAAGGTTCAATAAAACAAAGTGTTAAGTAGGAGGAACTTGATTGAGAAATGGTCTTTATCGATATGGTATGATATTGTTGCGAATAAGTTAACTAAATTTCTAAGCTCACATGTGAGTTAACAAGTGAGGTTTTGGCGTATAACTTCATTGCATTCAATTGCCTTAAAAAATATAAGTGGGCTTATCACATCTTTTGAATATCAAAATCATTTTTTAAAATAATCGATTAGTGCCATATAAGATTTAGTAACAGTGGTAGTCTATATATTAAATTAGAGATAATTTGATTGGAGGAAAGTTGTAGCTTTTGACTCACTGCGTCTTTTAGTACATCTAAAATAATATCAATACTAATTATTATATATTTTGACATGAATATTGTACCTTGAGTATTGTAAAAAATTTCTCAATTTACATAAATATAAACAAGTTTATCTCTTCCAGCCATTTGATTTCCTAGATTTAGAGATTCATTTAATAATTCTCCTCATTTAAATATTCATGTTATTTAGAATCTAATCTTATTTTTTTTTCATAATTAGTATAAAGTATTTTTCAAGATGCATTTTTTCTTATATTTTTCTACATTCTCCTTATAATTTTTGTGTGGACATAATTACATTTTTTTTCCTATTCATATGCCCTCCTAAACATCTTTCCATACATTTTCCTATAATTGTCATTATTTGGATATTTTTAATTTTTTTTGTGTGTGGATATTTCATTAATTATATTTGTAATATTTTCTTATAAAATCTTTAGACATTTTTTTCCTTCTTCTAATTTTTTCTTTCTTTATTTTCTATTACCTCCAAAATATTTTCATATATTTCCCAAAATCATAACAAATAAATAATTTAATCTAAAACATATAATGTAAATAATTAATAATTAATAAAATTACTCAACTAAATTAGAATAATTCTATTTTTTTCACTTGAATAATAATAAACAAATAACATTAATAATAAATAAATAATGTGAATATTCTCTCTTTTTTCTCATTTGAAAAATATTATTTATTTTTTTAATTTTTTTTATAGCAGACCCTTTTTTATATTATACTTTGTTCATATTATATAATATAAAGTAACATAAATAAAAAAATTAAATAATACATATCTTTATTATGTCTTCATGAAAACAGATGCAAAGAAGACACAAAAAAATTTACCAATGAAAGCATATGAATAAGCTAGAGAAGAAGTAAGAAACGGTGAAGAGGTAGGGAAGAGGCTTCTGGGAAGGTGACTGAATCTGGCTTATAATACAAGCAGCCAGGGGTATTATGGTAATTATAAAATTTAACATTATCTCCTACAATTTCCTTCCACCAATCAGAATTAATCAAAATCTCCGCCAGTTAATTATTCCTTGATACGTGACAAAAGATATTTAAATTTTATGACCGATCTCGCCACATGTCCAGTCAGAGTGCATGTGTAGCAAATCAAACTGGGCTGATTTGACTCTGAGTTTTTCTTTTCTGATTACAACAGAGGGTGAGGGGGGAGGGGCGAGTGGGGATCGAACCCCAACCTCTGCCAACAGGGCGATGCCACTGTGGCACAAGGCGATTGGCGACTCTGAGTTTTGTTCTCGACATTAATGACTTCGAGTTTCGTACTTTTATTGAGTTTCGGTCAATTCTGGAGATGGGTCCACGGCTCTCTCTCCCTCACGATCATTGCTGCCGCCGTCATCAGCATTCTGTTGCCCTTCCCAGCGGTGACCTCCCAAACAGATTCAAAAGACAGAGAATCACGTCTTCGGTCCCTTCAACTCCTCCTACCACCAAACCTTCCAAGTCATCTCTCCGGCATCTATTAGCTTCGGAGGCCTCCAAATCACCCCGGACACCGCCGCAACGTCACTCTCACAAACAACTCCGGCCGAATCTTCTTCACGTGACCCTTCAAACTTTGGGAAGACCTCCACAACGTCAAAGCAAAACTCGCTTCGTTCGACACTTCCTTCCTTATCAACATCGTCCGCGTCAATAACGACACTCCTGGCGAAAGCCTCGCTTTTGTAATCGCTCCTTCTCTTGACCTTCCCTCAAACAGTTATGGCCAGTTTTTAGGTCTCACAAATTCCTCTACCGACGGCAACACCACGAACCAATTCGTCGCGATCGAATTGGACAGCGTGATCCAGGACTTCTACCCGGAGGATAACCACATCAGACTTAACATTGATAGTGTACGGTCCAAGGTTAATGTTTCCTTGTCCCAGTTTGGATTCCAGATCGCACCAAATGGGACTAAATTCTATGTTCTATGGGTGGAGTACGATCATGCAGGCAAGGTGCTCGACGTATTTATGGCAGAACAATTTCACAAGGATGCCTCTACTGTGGCGAAACCCAGAAAGCGTGTGTTGAGCTCAGATCTTGATCTTAGAAGCATAGTGAAACAGAGTTCTTATTTTGGGTTCTCCGCTTCTACGGGAAGCACATTTGAGTTGAACTGTGTTCTGAGATGGAATATCTCGGTGGAGTTTTTCCCAAATGAGAGAGAAACTGGGAGGTTGGTGAAGATTGCTCTGGGTGTTGGGGTGCCTCTGTTGGTTCTGCTTCTGGTGGGCGTTGTCGTGTTGGTCTATTATTTATGTAAGAAGAGGAAAAAGGCGAAAGCTTCGGATTCGCTAATAATGGACACGCTCAAGAGTCTTCCGGGAACTCCGGGAGAGTTTGGGTTCCAGGATTTGAAGAAGGCGACTAACAATTTTGATGAGAAGAACAAGCTGTGCCAAGGTGGATTTGGTGTTGTTTACAGAGGGACTCTGGCGAAAGAGAATTTGGAAGTAGCTGTGAATAAATTCTCGAGGGACAACATGAAAAGCAAAGATGATTTCCTGGCTGCGCTTACTATTGTTAACCGTCTCCGTCTTAAACATCTCGTCCGATTACTTGGTAAACTTGTCATTCCTCTCGTTCTCTGCTTGATTTGCTTCCCGATTTTCGATTACTTGGTCCATCCGTTTCTTTTTTTTTTTTTTAATATCTTTTCTTTCTGTTCAGAAGTTTTTCACTTTTGTGGACCCTATTAAGTTGGAAGGACAATACCGTTTTGATGATCAGCTACTAGGAGTACGTGAACTCAACGTCAGGAACACCATTACTGATGTTCCTACACACTGTCACGCGTGACAGAGTATAATTCATCGACAATTTAAGCCTAATCTAGGATACAGTTAATTCCCTTCGGACAAGTTGCGCTTTGTACGTTCAACTCTGTTACCTTCTCTATCTAATTTATCGTCGTTTCACAATTTCGTGGAGAAATAGAAAACTCTAGATTAAGTTTGATCTAAACCATAACCCTTTCTGGGTACATTTCTTTTTGGTGCTTGAATTGTGACCTTTTTCGATTTAGAGGGGTTTTTAACACTCTTTGGTCCCCTTCGGAAGATGGTTCCTTGAAGCTGCATTTTCCATCGTCAATTCATGTGTATTTTCTTTATTTTATGTCATAGTCTGAACCATCTGGCCGGCCGTTCTTTCCCCAAGTCTTTTTATAATATAATACTCCCTCCGGTCCTGTTTATAAGAGAAGAAAAACTGTTTCACTGGTATTAAGAAAAACAGTTAATATTAGTTTAACTTATTAATTAGGTTCAAGTTTAATAATTTTTTCCTATTTTACCCATCTTTATTTTGTATAGAAAAACGTTATGCATTGTTAAGTGTATTAGATGTAACAATAAATGAAGGGTAAAAAAGAAATTTATTATTTAGTGAAATAAAAAAATATACTATATTTCTTATATTTTGGAACCAAAAAAATCTCTTCAAATTTTTTTATAAACAGGATCGGAGGAAGTACCAATATAGCTTTCTTCAACTCTCAAGCACTGCCAACTCCCTCGTCATTAGTCTATTGGCAACTGCCCTCATATTATTGTTATATTTACGTGATAGGAAATTTCTTGGATATACCGAATATATAAAATATGGAGAAAATGGACTTTTTCGTCTCCAATAATTTATTCTGTCTTAGTTTAATTCTTAAAATTTAAACATTTCATTTTTATCCTTCGCTTATATTTTATAGCTTTTCCTTTAAGCATGTTAAGTTAATAGAAAAATTAACATAATTTAACAGAATATGTGATGTACCGGTGAAATGCCTTAGTGGTCGTCAAAATGTTATATAAATACTTTTCTATGTTATATATTTAAGTCTCTAAAATTTATAAAATAAAATATTTTGATGGTTACATTATTCATTTTGTTAGGTCATGCATCTATCTCATTAACTATTTGTTAAATGGTTTAAAATAGAAACAATATTTAGAGAGGATTTGGGATATTTACAGAGAAGTGATAATACCATGAACTCAAGAATATTAATTATGCTATAATAATTATTAAATATAAATATATTTTATCAATTTTTTTTGAAATGTTAACTTATTTAAAATTAATAATTTTTAATAGGATTAATTTGATTTTTGTGTAATTAATAAGTATAATTATAGCAACAAATTAAAAATAAATAAATAAAATATTATTTTATATTCAATAATTATTTTGAAGTGACAAGTATTTCCAAATTCATAATATCATTCACAAAGAAGTTGTGCTTTATTGGATGACAAAAATTTCAATTCAAAGCGTAATTTAATCTACGTGAAAATATCTGTTACTTGATTGACTTATGAATTTTGAGAATAACCTTTCAGGATGGTGCCACAAGAACGGTGTAGTACTACTATTGGTATACGAATTCATACCCAATGGAAGCTTAGACAACCACCTTTTCTGCAAGGCAGGGAGTAGCACCAGCACCAGCACCAGCCCAGCCCCTTTAAGCTGGCATCAAAGGTACAAGATATCTCAGGTGTGGCTTCTGCACTGCATTACCTCCACTACGAGTACGATCAAAAAGTGGTCCACAGAGATCTCAAGGCCAGCAACGTTATGCTAGACTCCAACTTCAATTCTCGCTTAGACGACTTCGGCCTGGTTCGAGCTCTAGAGAACGAGAAAACCTCCTACGCCGAGCTCGAAGGCGTCCTCGGAACCATGGGCTGCATTGCCCCGACTGTTTCCACACCGGCAAGACCACCCGCGAGTCTGATGCCTACGGCCTCGGGGCGGTGTTGCTGGAGTTGGCGTGTGGGCAGAGGCCATGGACCAAGATCAAGAACTACCAATTCTTGGTGGATTGGGTGTGGTTTCTTCATCGTGAAGGAAGGATATTAGAGGGCGTGGATAAGAGACTTAAGGATGATTATGTGGTTGAAGAGGCAGGGAGGATTCTGAAATTAGGACCTGCTTGTTCTCATCCTGTTGCTTCTGAGAGGCCTAAGATGCAGACTATTGTTCAGATTCTGTCTGGATCTGTGCCTGTGTCTCATGTTCCTCCTTTTAAGCCTGCTTTTGTGTGGCCTGCGGTTGATCTTGGCAGCTTTGTTAGTGACCTTACTACGACATCAAGTACCACCCAGTCCACGCCTATTAATACACAATCTTCTATGCATGTCCAATACTCTGATAGCTCTCAAGTCTAGATTATGGCTGTGATTGTGTTAGACTTTTTTTTTCTCCCCACTTACTAAATTTTCATCCGTCAGGGAAGGATTAAAAAAGAAAAAAAGAAAAAGTTGCAAGCTTTTCCATTTTGGTCCTCTGATTTTGAGTGAGTGTAGATTCTTTT
Organism: Erythrophleum ivorense; assembly: GCA_026724425.1. Classification (NCBI taxonomy): domain Eukaryota; kingdom Viridiplantae; phylum Streptophyta; class Magnoliopsida; order Fabales; family Fabaceae; genus Erythrophleum; species Erythrophleum ivorense. The sequence goes on from JAIUCV010000278.1 coordinate 962,983, forward strand.
GTAGTTTTCTTGATTTTTGAATTTTTATAGGCCTTGCATGTATATTGTCATTGGAGGGGAAGGGAATGTTTATTGGTGTGTTTTTTTGATATTGTAATCTTTATTATAGGAAGTTACTACCTTCTAACACACCCTAATGTCCATTTATCCACCTAGTTTAGCTATGATTCTTTTTAAACAACACGTATGAAAGCAAGATATATAATTCAATATCACTGAGAAAAATGACATAGATGCAGTAGTAACTACCACGCAATTCCTTTCTGTTGAAGTCTTGGCAACAAAGAGCTTATTCTTGGAGCATATAGCCTCTCGTGTTCTTGGGCAGCTTCATATCACTATTATTCACTAGTGAGTGCGTAGTAGCTGAAGGGCTTCACCAGCTCGCATGTTTTTGGACAATCTAAGGTTCCTTAGTCTTCATAAGTAATAGGAACGTAGAGGCGATGGTCAGAGTCCACTATCTCGGCCGGGGCTTCAACATTTCCCTCCCTTGGTCCTAACAGAAACGTAGCTATTGACACACACGTAGCTGCTTCCTTGCATTGTACACGATGCTTCACATTCGAAAACCTTCCATTGCTCCATACCTATTTTCGAAGGTCATGTACATATGGTTAATAAATATCAGACCAAGCTATAAAGGGGTGCTCAAAAAATTGTAACCTCAAAGCACACGTGAAGCTGTTTGATGTATGCACTTACATGAGCAATGATCTCCGAGATTAACAAGGAGGTTGCCTGGAATAGGAGGGGCTTCCACAAAGGAACCAAGCTCGTTCACTTCAAGACTACCGACGTCGTCATCATCTTGAAGAATGGTAAGGAACCCAGAATCTGTGTGTATCTGTACCCCAGAGTGCCCTAAAGTTTGTGGGGTGAAGTTGTATTTGTTAATCCTAAACTGGGATGGCCAGTCCTTGAAATAATCAACACCCACTAAGCCCATAGACTCACCCATTTTTTGTCCTATATTCTCTGCCAACTCATGTATTGCTGGGCCATATGCCTCTATTTCTTCCCTGGGAAGCAAACAAACAAACTTAACCGATCAAACTCGAATTAAAAATTCTATAAATGTCGGTAAAAACTACAAACAGAGAGAGAGAAAGAAGAGAACCTTTGGGGGGGGGGGTAAAACATCCAATTAAGAACAGAAGTGGTTCAGAGCTTGAGATGAAGCCGAGTCATAGAGACCCAAGGCATCATATAGAGGATTGGCTGCACTTGGTGCCACATAGCCACTGCCCTGAGTGACGCTGGTGTTACGTTTCTTGATCTCCATGGGAAGGTCAAGCAGAGATCGAACTACCGTCTTCATCTGAGCCATCAGAGCTAAAGGTATAGGGTGGTTGATAATTCTGAAACAACCCCATTTCTCACACGCCTCTCTTAGTTTCTTGTATTCGTCTGCATCTTATAACTTTTCCACATCAATCGCTGGGACCATCTCCTCCATCTTCGTCTTCTTCTTTTTCCTCTTTCCTTTCTCCTCCATCTGATAAATTTTCCTCTTATATATATATGTGTGTGTGTGTTGGCATGTATGGGAATCCTTTATTCATGCCTATCTATTTCGCACTGTTGACTTTAGTGTGCATTCGATGTAAAATTCAATAACTAATGGCAATTCACTCAAATTTATTAGTTTTCAATTTTGAATGTGATCTTGTAGCGTTTTCAAGACTGTACAGCGCTTCATTTAAACCAAAAGTTACATTTTAAAAAAAAGTTATTTTGTATAACATATGCCGCGTGTAATTAAACAAAAATTTCTTTAGTTAATACAATAACAATGAACAGATTTAGGATTAAATTATTAAAAGGGCACAAATTAAAAAAAGTCAATATATTTATGTATATAGAAATCAATATATATTATATTTCTGTTAGAAGCCATACTAACAGTGCAATTTAACTTTGGGTTACGTGTTGTTCTATTATTTTTTTAATTTGAAATTTCAAATGTTTTTCCTTTTTGTTTTTTCAAATTTCAAATTCAAATGAAAATCTTGTACATTATAAACTACTTAATTAACACTTCTTCCGGTCCCTTTTATAAGAAAATTTAAAGAGATTTTTTTATTTCAAAATATAAAAAATATAGTATTTTTTTTCTTCATTAAATAATAATTTTTTTTATTCTTCATTTATTATTACACCTAATATATTTAACAATGTATAACATTTTCTCATACAAAATAAAAATAGATAAAATAAAAAAATACTAAATTTAAGTCTAATTAATAAGTTAAATTAATATTAATTATTTTTTAATATTAATAAAATAATTTTTTATTTTTAATAAAAAAGATCGGAGTTATTATTTATTAGTTATTAATCGTTTACAAAACTTGCACATTTGGACGTGTGGCTTCCTCCTTCTCTTTCACTTCTTTGCTTGGCACAAACCCCAACTTCTACTTTTCTAATTAACTAGAATGGATAAGCTTTGTGTGCGGGACATGAGAAAAATAAACAAGTTTGGAAAAAAGCCTTGTGGACCTCGCACAACTAACAAAAAAAAAGAAAGAAATCACTTCATGAAATAGTAAAAAGAATAATAAACAAATAGTAAATAAACAGTAATTCAAAACTTCGTTATATATATATATATATAGAGAGAGAGAGAGAGAGAGAGAGAGAGAGAGAGAGAGAGAGAGAGAGAGAGTTGTTCTCTTGAAATTAAAAATTAGTAAAAAGGAAGCTTTTCCTGGCGTTATTTTTCCTTGTCCTTGAGCTTTTTTAACTTGAGATTTAGACTTTGATATCATAAAAGAAAGTAGGAGAGAATAAAAAATTTTGGTATAATTATTATTTTACTCTTCTAATAATCATTAAATCTTATCTATTAATCATTATTTAATTATTAAAAATAAAAAGTATTAAAATTATTTTCTATTTTCAAAATCATCTTTTTCTTTTTTTTTTTTTTTTTCATTATGTACCAAATAGGTCCTTAATGAGAAATGAGAACAAATTTTGATTTTCTCTCACTCTCCCGTAAAAAATTGACAATATTTTTTTCTTCTTTCTTTTTTGCATAATGTTAAACATCATACTGATTCATTGATCCCTTGATTCTATTTATACCAAAACACTCTAGATCCTACCTTGGTAATAGCCAATAGCAATTGTTACTTACATATATCTTTATAGACAAAACAAAATTTATTAATATAATTGAATTTAAATTCGATAAAAAATAATTAATAAAATACTTACTAAAAACCTTAAATGAGAGGAAAATTACTATTATAAATATATGGTGTATACTCGTTTCTCAATATGCATCTATTTCATATTTTAACATTTCAAAACAAATTAAATGAATGTGAAGGCTATTTAATTTTTATTTTAAAAATATTCCAATAATTATATTCATATACATTTAAAATATGAAATGGTATCATGTGATTATTAAATGAGACTTTTATTACAGTTACTTAACTGTGGTTGAAAAAATTGTAGCTAAAATATGACTTAATTGTTGTTTTTGTAATTGGAGTTAAGCCTTATGACTTAGTTGCGTTTTTAAAAAACTATAATCAAGCCTTATGGCTTGTAGTTATACCACTCTCATAAAACCCTATAATTAGTTGTGCTTTGCCTCCCTTTTATTCACATCATAGCCTTCACCCATCATACACCATTTCTATTTTAGGCTTCATGCTCCACCATCCAATGTCCTCTACCGTCTCCCATCATTATGTCCTTTACTAGCCATTATGAAGTACAAGATTGGCCACCATGAGCTTGAAAGCAGTGAAGGGGCTCCAAAGTTGATGGTGAAAGGGCAGTGTTTAGAGTGAGTTGAAGAGGAAGAAAATTGAAGCTATGAAAAGACAATGAGGAATTGAAACTAATGGATCTTGAGCATTAACATTGAGGTGAGGAATTGAGAGAAGAAGAATTGAAGAAGTAGAGAATCATATGGGGTTAAGAGAGGTTGAAGGAGACAAAAAACATTACCAATGACACAAGAATATAAAAAGTCCTTGAATTAGCTAATTTCAATGGCAATTTTTTCTAAATGGTAGCATTGTACTGCTCAATGAATGCAATAGTAGCATAATCCTCCAACTTTCTCTTGGTTGACAAAATCTCCTTTAAAAACTTCACATGGCATTGAAGCCTGTGTCACTAAATATAAGTAAACTTATTCTTTATCTACCTCTGTATGATAATGAAATTTAGCACTAAATGATTGATAATGCATCTAAGTTGTAGTTTTTCCCTACTTCTTGTCCAACGTTTTAATTTAATTTATGATGATGAAATCTAGGTTGTGTTGCTTCAAAATGAAGGCTAAAGACTAAGTTCATTTATTATAGGGTTTCAATCTTTTATGGCATCAATTTCTAAATTATTTAGTCTTTTATTAGCAAGTATAGCTCCAATATCTTGTAAGGGAAGTTGGTGAAGAAAAGATATTGCTTTACACTTTGTATGGCATCTACTCCCATTATACTTTGCACAACTTATAAAACTTATAGTCCTATATCACACTAATATAACATTTAGGACACATCATTTAATCCAATCATTATTCTTTTTATTAATACGGGATAATTATGGTGCTAGATATGGTTGGAATATAATCACCCTAATAGTTACATCGACCATTATTTTAAACCAAATGTTTAAGTTTTATGCTTGCTGCAAAATCCCATAAAAAACGTTTTCATATATATATATATATATATATATATATATAATAGGTTTTGATATAACCTCATATAAGTGAAAATTCTTCTATATGTACTTTTACAATTTGATAGGTCATGCTTATATCTAGGGGATTGATCAATTTTAAAATTAAGAGTTTATATAGATCATTTTTTTTTGTGAACTATCTTTCTCATTTTATTGTGTTAAGAATGGTAAGGGTTGTTCATGGGTAAGGTTGAGTTAGACATTTAATATGTCCGATGCCAGGCCCGATTAAGACATCAGACTTGCTTTTATGCCCGTGGCTTGGCTTGACCTGAACAAGTCCGGTTTTATGTTGGGTTAGGATATATTAGAGTCGCTAGAGCATTTTTTTTTATGAACTGATACTTGTAATATAAAAATATATTTTTGCAAACTCATAGGCATATTCTTCAAAATAATAGGTTTTTAGAATCTTCATATTTTTATCAATAATAAAAAAATAGTTTGGTATTATCAAGTAAAAGATAAGTTATATTAATATAATTAGTCTTAGGTAAATATGTGTATTTTTATTATTCAATAAAAGAAATATTAGTAAGCATGCACATTAATGATAAAAATAATTAAGAAGTAGGGAGAGTTTAGGTATATAATAAAAGTTGTAGTATGCAAAGAGAATCACATGAAATAAAAAAGAGAGAGAGATATATATATATATATATATATAATGACAAGATATTGATAACTAAAAAAAAGTAACTATTATGACAGGTTGGGCAAAATATGTTTTCGCCGTAACCTGACCCGACTTGATATAGTTGTATTTAAAGTTCTACTCATTTATATTTTTGGTCCGACTTGACTTGATTAGATCGGGTTAGGGCGGGCCCCAAGGGCCTAATGGGCCGATGAACACCCCTAGTAACTATATACTAATTGATCAATTACTGCATTTCCAGCTAAATAGATTTACTACCATTGAAACTTCACTAATTTGTCTCTTCAATTTTAACCTTGATCACTAATCCATCTCTTCTTATTGAAGCTCATAAAGAAAAATAGATTCTCTTTGGGGTAACTTTTTAAGATTATAATTCTCTGTTATGATTTGGGCTTTATAAAGATATTCTTTGATATTTTGAGCTTAGAACTTGTAACATGTTCAGATTGAAAATTGTAAAATGTAGTCGTGGAGGACATTAATCCATTCTAAAGCCCTATTGCAATTTGATGCCCAAAACTTGTACCATAAGATCTATTTTAGGAATGAAAGAATAATTTTGAGTGATTACACACATTTAAATATGCAAGATGCTGAATATCTTTCATGGAAGCTTCACTATAAGCATATTGATGAAATTTTATGGATATAGGACATCATAAAAATTATTTGACGTGGCAACCATGAAGACAATGAAGAATAAGCATTCTGTCAATATGCTTTATGGAAGCAATTCAAAATTACCACACATATCTTGCACCATACAATTCTTCATAATAATTACCAAAAGAACTAATTAAGACAAAGAAATAAAGCACTAATTCCATGGAACTAATTTGAAATTCCTTTTTACCAACTTCCATTCACTTTGTTTTATACTTTGATCTTTTTCATAGGCAATTTAAATGTGTAATAACTCCTTTAACCATTTAAATTTATTAATATGGCATCACATGACTGCAATATGGTGCCCCCACACCTAACTTTGAGATTGAAGTATGTAATCAAGTTTTGATTCCTTTTTTATCGTTTTAGGAAGTTAGGGGTGGATGGGAATTCCAATTTAAGTGATGAAATCAACAAGCTCCTTAGTGTAAAGAATGTTGTTGTTGGTCTAAGGTAATTTATTCACAAAAGTGGCCTTGAGTTTTTTGTTTGTTTTAATATTTTTATCTCATTAGAAAAATGGTTCTCCCCTAGTTTGCTAATAGCAAGAAAAAGTTTAATTCAGAGCTTGACCTTCTAAGTATGCACCTTTTGCTTGTTTAGGCTAGTAATAACTCTATGATACACTAATTATTGTAGACAAGCCTATCTTTTGCTGTCAGGTCCAACATGTTGAAGACAGAGTTGAAGATTTGCTTCTTAAAATACAAGAGGGACAAGTGTGCGTGTTATTGTGAAAGTTTCTACTTATACAAGAAGGACTTTGGGTTGCTTCTAATTATAAGATTTGAGCTTTGAAGAAATATTATTTTATATCTAATTACTCTTAGCGTGATTCAAATAAGATGTCAACTTTTAGAGTTTAGTGTATGTTTTAAGGGATGAATTTGATTTTAATATTGTCCTTGACCTTTGTATAATTGTAAATTAATATTATTGATACATCTTTGTACCATATGATTTGCTTTGATTCATGATCATATGGCTTTTGTGAATTTTTTCTCAATCAAGGCAATTAAATATCCATTTATCTATCTTTCTTTTTGGTATTGAAATGAAGGTGTTTTGTATTAGTTTTTGGATTTTTTTTCTTAAATTTAATTTAGAAAGCAATTTAAATAGCCGTTAAAAATTCTAGTTTATTGCAATTTTATATTGCAATTAAACCACAAGATAACTATCATTGTGAACCAATCTATTGCAATTTTGGAAATTATGGCTAAACCACTAGTTGTGGTTAAAACTGCAGCTAAGACATATTTTTTTTAATAGCGCGTTAAGTTTAGTTTGGTGGATTGTGACTTAATTAGTTCTCCAGTGTTGTTATAAGTTCAAACTTGGTGTTTGCAAACTACATATAATTAATTAGCATATTTAATTATCATTTTAAAATATAAAAGACAGAGAATTCCAGTTTTAGCACTAATAATGATAAAAATATGAAATTAAATTTTTTGTTATACTATTTAGTTACTATACAACACAACAAACTTTTTCAAAAAATAATAATAAAAAAATAGTGTCCCACTATTTGGGTGGCACAGCAAAGGACCTAAATTCTAAAAATATATTGCTTCTAAGCTACCAGAGACATAATTAACAGGCCCTTGGCCTTATTCTTAAACTGGGCTTAACATTCAATCCCAAAAATCAAAACACCAGCTCTATATTTCAATAGCCTGGTCTCTTGTTCTTGAGGCTTTATATGAGTAGCTAGTGCGTACGTAATAGGTGAAGGGTTTCACCAGCTCGCATGTTTGAGGACAATACGAGGTTCCTATACTGTTTATAAGTAACAGGACGATAAAGACGAGGATGTTCACAGTCCACCAGCTCAGCTGGGGCCTCAACAATTCCCTCCCTTGGTCCTAACATAAACGTAGCTATTGAGACACGGCTTCTTCCTTCCTTGCATTGCACGCGGTGCTTCACATTGTAAAACCTTCCATTGCTCCATACCTATTTTCAAAGCAATATACATGATGGAGACGAAGATATAATTTGTACGTGAAGGTGTTTGGTGTATGTACTTACATGAGCAAGATCTCCGAGATTAACAAGGAGGGTGCCTGGGATGGGAGGGGCTTCCACAAAAGAACCAAACTGGTCCATCACTTCAAGACCCCCAACATTGTCATCATCTTGAAGAATGGTAAGGAACCCAGAATCTGTGTGTATCTGTACCCCAGAGTGCCCTACAGTTTGTGGGGTGAAGTTGTATTTGTTAATCCTGAACTGGGATGGCCAGTCCATGAAATTATCAACACTCGTCGCTAGGCCCAGCGACTCACCCATTTTTTGCCCTAGTTTTTCCGCCAACTCGTGAGTTGCTTGCCCATATGCCTCAAGTATTTGCCTAATAAATATAGATAATAATACCAAATCTATTAGTATACAATGACATGGAGTAATATAATTCAAAAGCCATAAATCTTTAAATTATTTCAATTACTTAATTACAGACCTTATGATCTAGAACAAGAAGCGATACAAAAGGGAAAAGGAATTCAAGATCAAAGTCTCAATTGCTAATAATTTATAAGCTGAAATAAGAAATGTCAATATATACCCTATAGTAATGCCAAGTAGGATCTCAACTAACATAACCTTAGGCCAAATACATTTTTAATCATATCCTCTAAGTAATTCATAATCGTTTTCATTATACAATCACAGATCTTAATTTTCAAATTAACATAGTAAAATAAGCAATAGTTTCATCTTCTCACATTCTACAACCTAATTACTAAATAATAATTTTGTCATCTAAATTTCTCATATTGCATCAACAAATTTAGCCGCTGATCAAACAAATAAAAAATTCTGGCCATTGGCAGTGACGTGATGGGCTCACATAAAGTTACGGATTTTGCTTTTAGATCAAGACTTTTCACCATTAAAATTCAAGAATGAAAGAATAAAAGAGCTCAACCATAACAATATCCTGAAAATCTTTTAACTAAAAATGTAAATAATTCCAAGAGAGAGAGAGAGGACCTTTGGTGGGGTGAGGCATCCAATTGAGAACAGAAATGGCGAACAGCTTGAGAGGAAGCGGAGTCAAAGAGACCCAAGGCCTCGTAGAGAGGATTAGTTGGCGTGCGTGCCACGTAGCCGCTGCCCTGAATGACGTCGGAGTTACGCTTCTTGGTTTCTATAGGAAGGTCCAACAGAGATCGAACCACCGTCTTCATCTCTGCCATGAGGCCCAAAGGAATAGGATGCTTCATCACTCTGAAACAACCCCATTTCTCACACGCCTCTCTTAGCTTCTCGCATTCCTCTACTCCTGATGATAACTTCTCCACATCAATCCCTGGGATCATGGTAATGGACATTGCCCTCTCCTCTCTTTCTTTTCTCTTTTTTCCCCCTTCTTAACTGTGTTACCACGACACCTTGTATGCTTTATTGTGGGTTGTCTCTTTCGTGCTGTTTACTTTTGTGCACATTCAATGTACCATTCCATTACTGACGACATCAATTTACCACTTTTCAAATTTCAATATGATCTTTTAGTAATTTTTTTTATGGGAATTAAATTGCTCTATCGGCAGCACTTCATTTATATTTTATTATATATATGTTGGGTTTCTTTTGGTTTGTCTGGGCAGCCAAAAGTTATATTTCCATACTAATACGGCTTTGTCCTTTTGGAAAATAACAAAATAAGCATTAAATTGGCAGGAGAAGAGTGCAATGGAACTGTGTAAATTGTTTAAAAATGGACATGCGTGACGTGACTCTTCCTTGTATGTCTTCTCTTTCTTTAATCCAAGTCTTTGTGCAAATAAGATTATATAATATATAAATCATGTACAATTTGTATAAAATTTGTAATCCTTATATAGTCTACCTCACTGAAAATTAACCTCCAAATAACCGTTCAATTGTTTATTGCAATGTCTGTCACGTGTCAGGCAACTGATTCATCAGTTAGTGTTATATAATTTATAATTTTAAAAGTTGTGCTTATTCATGTATATACGTTTATAATTATAAATAAAGAGCTTATTGGTTCACGTTTATCTCTGGATGAATTAGTTGGACGTGCAAATATTTGCTAGAATGGATATGCCTGACTCCTTTTTCTCCTCCAATTTCCTTGAAAGCTTGGATGACTAGGAAAGGACGCAAATAATGGCATGCACTTCACTAGTCCAATTTGTAATCTTTTGGGATATTTTTGAATGGGATTGAGTATTTTAAAGCTTTCTTTTTACTAATAAAATTATAAGAAAAAAATTACCCTCAAGTTCTCATGTTTCTCTATTTTTGGATAGTCTTTCAAAGTCACGGTTCATTAACTTCTTCTTCTTTTATATATTTTTTTTATTTGGCCTTGTATGTCTTCTCTTTCTTTAACTCCACTCATTGAGCAGATAAGATTATTTATTTTATAATATAATTGCGAGAAGAGGTTAATACGCCATTAATAGTTTACTCCTTATGTGAGTACAAGAACAGGTACATCAATGCATAAATTAGAGAGTCCTAGTTGCTTAAGGCAATCACAATTAAGATAGAGCAGTAGGCATTGGAATTGACAGTATTCATAAAATAAGAACAAAAGCAGTCCCGCGTGGACTTAATCAAACCCATTTTGCAGTTCTAACCAAAAAAAAAAAAAAAAGCATTTTGCAGCTTTGGATTTTTTTCTTTTACCTTCCCAGGTGGTAGTTCCTCGTTTAAAATAGAAAAAATAAGAAGTTGGGCAGAAATGGAAACCATGCACTGCTATTTTATTCCCTTACTCGATTTCATGTTTGAATATACTGCCCTTGGATTTGTCATCAAATTCTTCAATCAAAATGTAACGTAAACATTTTTTCTAATTGAACAATAAATTATTGATTTCTTCAAAAAAAAAATTATATTTTAATTAAAGAATCTAATAATAAATACTCAAATAATTACATTTATTATTATTTTTTCTGTAATGTATTACCTCGGGAGCTCACCAGCATGCAGCATTTAGTGATTCCCGAGTCTTCCAAAATCTAATATAATCCCAGATAATTGTATAAGTGTAGGAAAAGACATGCATAAATTTATATGTGCAAGGTGTGATGTGTGTGTGTATGTATTTATATATAGTTAACCACCCAACCAACCTAGTGATCTTGGAAAGTGATCACACGAAATTGAAAAGAAAAAGAAGATGAAGGAGAAGAGCGAGACTAGCAAAGCAATGATCTCCTTACCTCTTGTCCATACTAGAATTCCAGCAAGCAACTTTCGTGAAGCGTGGTTCATGAGTACCTATATACAAAGAGCTACTACACAGAATGGTGGCCATCTGTCCTCTCCCTAGTTGCACTTTCTTCTAGAATATCTTCTAAATCTTCATCCTCATCCCTTCTACCTGCTTGCTCCTTCCAATCTGCAACCAACTTCTTCAATCTTGCTACCTCTTTTGAAGAAACATTCTTGCTGGGATCATTCACGATCGATCTCACCCGCGATGCATACCTGAATAAGCATTAAAACAGACGGCCACAATCATGCATGGTAGATTCCCAAAATCGTAGGACAGAAACAGATGTACATAGTAAAGATGAAGAACATACATCAGAGAATTGTTTGTCTCATCCAGGTTTGATTCTGCCGGAGATACATTCACAAACATGAGAGTTTTGGCATTGCCACCAAGTGAATCACTCATCAGCAGAGTTAACTTGTGATTCCTATAAGGTATGTGTTGGCCACCAGAGGACAAAGCACTGATAACATCACCAAGTGCGGATAACGACCTGTTGATGCTTTGAGCTTCTTTGAGTTGACTACCTGAGGAGCCTGATTTTTTCACTCTTTCTGAACCGGTAAGATCCACAAAACTTAGCTGCATTTTAAAATTCAACATTAAACACGATGCCTTGAGCTCATATTTCATCAAAACAAATCACGTTTCACAATGTAAGTCATAAATAAGTCTATCTTACTGCTGTTCAGAGAGAAGGGAGGGGGGAAAGCAAAGATACATAAATGATACCTTTCCTCTAGCAATTGCTTGACTTTGAAGGTTGGTACTTTCAATTACAATTGATAATATAAGATGAGATCTAGAGCTCTCTTCATTCATTTGTGTTCCAGATGTATGCCGCCGTTCTGATCCTCTTTGTATTATGTTATTCAATTCCTCCATAGTGGTAATTGACACAACTATTGTATTTTCCACAGCTACCATACCCTACCAATAAAATAAAAAACTTATTATTGAGAGCATTCTAAGAAGAAAAATATTGTTTTTCCACAAATTTGGACACTGTTATCACAAGTTCCTTAATTTCCAAAAATTATTTTGAAATAATTCTGGAAATAATTACTTGCACATATTAAGAAACAAAAGATAGTATTTGCTCACGACCATAACAATAGTTAAAAAAAAAAAAGATAAAGATAAAAAGCATGATTAATTGGAATATAAAAAAATTATTAATTTCAGTAAGTTATTTAACTAGGAAATCACAATGACAGCATAGAGATAGTCATTACCTTTGAATCCTTGTTATCCAATTTTAAATGCTTTGCAATCTTAGGTAACAAAATATCTACAAGTGCTTAATCACAATGATGGCACAGAGATAATCACCTTTGAATCCTTCTTGATATCCAATTTTACACGCTTTGAATTGTTAGGTAAAAGAAGATCTACAAGTGTATCTTGATATAGTTCCACCATGTATGCCTGCATTGTTAATACATGGTCTTTGTGATAAACTTACTCCATATTACAACCAAAAAACACGATAAAAATTTAATATAATCATTTAAAGGCAAAAAATAATTAAATGTATATTCATTAGAAATACCGATATCATTGACACAACAAATTTTAAAAAGCAATGAAGAGAAGTGAATTTTATTAATTATAATTTGCACTATTATTACCTTTAAGGAAAAAGAAAATTTGTTACTATCTCTCTTTAAAATTTTGAAAAGTTCTGCAGTAGCACGGGGTGTAAGCCCAGGGTTGTTTTCAGATCCATAGATTGTAAATGTCTTTCCAGATCCCGTTTGACCATAAGCAAATATGCAGACATTATAACCATCTACAGCAGATTGTACCAAATACTGCATTGCAAATGACCGAAAGAAAGGCATTAACAATGAGTGTAAGAAAAGAACATAGTTATTGTCGTAGATATGAAAGGAATCTGATCTTTAAGTTGATCTATCAAGACGTGCCCTTGTATCCTCAAATACATCTTCTTGGGTGGCATCACCATCAAACACTCGATCATATATGTGGTGCTTTGGTTTATCATCCTTCCATGGATGTTCAACTGTAAACTCATCTATACAAGTAAGAACATCTCTTTCTTTCCAAGCAATCTCTTTTTCACTAAGAGGTCTTAGCCGACAATAAACTCTAATCTTGCCTTTCATATCTGAAATAGAACAAAGTTCCAATGTTGTAATAATGCCAGTAATATATGTACACGCACACACAAACATAACCATTATTTCCTTAAAATCATTGGCCACCTTCTATGGTGTTAAAGTAATGCTTCCTAAGAAGCTGTTCTTCCTTATAAAGCAATTCCATTTCAGCTAGTTGAGCCCCTTGCATCTTCAATATAGCAGCTGTTTGTTCATTTTTTCTATCAATGTCCTAAATAAAGCAAATAGAAACCCATAAAAAAAAAGTGCTTCACCTTCAATTAAACACCAAAAAAAAAAATTAATATGTCTCAACTTATATGCATTATCAGGCAATAGGAGCAGTGAAAATACATAAAAAAGAGTGTTGGGACCTCTCTCATTTCTCTCAGTTCTTCCAGCTCCTTTAAATTATTCTGCACTGCAACCAACTCAGAGTCCTTGATTGACAGAGTAAACTCAGCAGCCACTATTTCTTGTATAATCCCTTCAAGCTTCTTTTCAAGGTCATGCACTTGAGATTTTAGGGCTTTGCGTTCTTGCTCAAATTTTTGTTCAAGAAAACTAATCTGCATCTCCACAATTACCATGGATGTTGATTGATCACAATCTCAAAATTACAGGTCTTAATTATGAATACGGAGTTTGAATTGTTGTATGTTACCTCGTCGCCATTTCTGTTCTCAAGCTCTGTTAACTTCCTTTCCAAAATCAATTTTTCGTTTGTTAGTTTTCTGATAATTTCTTCTGCTGCATGCAGCTTATCTTCACTTAGTTTTAGCTCATTTTCAACTTTTTGTAACACCTATTAAGTACCAACCCAAGGTTCATAGTTTGCACGTCAAAAGAAATAGCAGCCATATTAATAAAAGAAAGATCTTGATAACATGAATCACCAGAGCTCCAAAAGTGACTTACTTGGTTATTTGCTTCATTGGTATCCTTTTTGGTAGCGTTCTCTATCATCAGATTAGTCAACTTGGCCAACCTTGCTTCCATGTTCATTTTCTCTATAATAACAGCCTAGTATATTCCACAATCAGCAAGACAAGTGGATAACACAGATAAAATAAGACTCATTCTCTGAAGTTAAGACCTTTACCTGAAGTTCCTTGTCCTTTTCATTGCATAATGATCTAAGCCTATCAAGATCACTTGAAAGTTCCAGAAGACTTTGTTTACCAGCCTTTAAATATTCTTTCAAGCCCTCCAATTCTTCTTGCATTTTCTCTTCTTGCTTTTGTTTTTCATGCAATTCTTCCAGCAACTATTCAATTTCAACATAAAATAAATATTGAAACCTTTGACTGCAAGATATACATTAGACATTTTGAAGGGTATAGGAACAAAATTCTTTTATTTATATTGAATGTTGAGTTGTACAAAGTATATGCTGAATTTTAAGTACAACAATAATAGCAACAACAACCAAGCTTTTTTCCACTAAAGAAGGTCGGTTATATGGATCAATCGAATTATAAAATCCTATTATAAATCATATTTTTAGATAAACTATTTAATTCTAAATCCTTCTTAATAATTTCTTTTATAATTTTTCTTGGTCTCTCTCTATCTCTGATTATTAGATTACTCTCCATCTAATCTACTCTCCTAATTGGAGTTCTATAAGTCTTCTCCACACATACCTAAACTATCTAAGTCGCGATTTTACAATTTTTTTCATAATAAGCGCGACCTCCACTTTCTCTTTAATACACTCATTTTTAATTCTATATTGTTTAGTGTATCCACTCATCAAATGCAACATTTTTATCTCTATAACTTTGAACTTATTCTCTTGTTAATTTTTTATTATCCAACATTCAATTCCATATAACATTGCAGATTTTATAACTGTATGATAGAATTTACTCTTAAACTTGAGTGGTACTCTTATATCACAAATAATGTTTGAAATACTTCTTCATTTCATCCACTCTAATCAAATCATATGTTTTACATCTTCTATTTTCCTATCATGCTGCTGTATGATGAACCCAAGATACTTAAACCGTATGACTTGTAGTATAGTATGTTCTCCAATTTTCACTTTTGCATTAGATTCAGTACATCTCTTACTAAATTTACATTCTATATACTCTGTTTTACTTTTACTTAAACGAAATCTATATGTTTTTAAAGTTAGTTTTTACATTTCTAACTTCTCGTTCAATTCCTTTCTCGATTCTCTAACTAAGACTATATCATCTGCAAAAAGCATGTATTATGGCACCGACTCTTGGATATATTTAGTGAACATATCCAAAACTAATGTAAAAAGATAAGGACTCAAAATTAACCCCTGATGCAGACCAATAGTTATTGAAAAATCTTGCGTGAGTTCACTTTTTGTTCTTACACTAATTGTAACCCCATCATACATATTCTGGATTATTCGAATATAAGTAATACGAATTCTTTTTTTCTCTAAAACCTTCTATAAAACCTCTCTTGGCGCCCTATCGTATACTTTCTCTAAATCGATAAATACTGCGTGTAAATCTTTTTTATTCCTTCTATATCTCTCCATCAATTTTCGTAACAAGTATATCGCTTCCATGATCGATCTTTTTAGTATAAAACTAAATTGATTCTTTGTAACATGAGTCTCTTGTTTTAATTTTCGCTTAATTACCTTTTCCTATAACTTCATTGTATGGCTCAAGCTTAATTCTCCTATAATTTACACAATTTTGTATATCTCCTTTGTTTTTATAAATAGGGATTAAAGTACTTCTCATCCACTTGTCCAATATTCTCTTAAACCTCATAATTTCGTTAAATAATTTTATGAGTCAACTTACACCTTTTTCTTCTAAATCCTTTCATACCTCAATGAGTATATTATCCAATTCAACTGTTCTGTTATTCTCCATTCGTTTTAATGCTTATTTTACTTTTGATTCTCGAATCCTATGATAAAAAATATAATTTTAATCCTCCTCTTTAGTGTCTAACCTATTCGAATGCAATAAAATTGTGTCCTTCATTAAATAGTCTATAAAAATAACTGTTTTATTTTCCTTCGATATCTTGTTCCGTAACTAAGACTTTCCTTTCTTTATCCTTAATGTATTTCACTTGATCCATATCTCTTGACTTTCTTTCCCTATTTTTAGTTAGATTGTAAATACTTATTTCTCCAATTTTAATATCTAAGTATTGATATAGCCCATCAAATGCCTTAGCTCTTGCTTCACTTACTGCATTTTTAGTGTCTTTTTTAGTTACTATATATTTTTTTCTAATTCTCATCACTCTTATACAAAAATCATGTTTTATAACACTCCCTTTTAACCTTAACATTATCATGCACGCTTGCATCTTATTACTAATATTCTTTATCCTTAGATCTAAAATCTCTTAATTCATTGAGTATCTTCTTTGCCACATTTCTGATCTTTTTAGCCATCTTGTCACACATATCGTTAGCACCTCCTTGTACTTCCCAAAATCTTTACTCCAAAATCTTTCTCTATAAGTTCTTTTCTTTATTCTCCTTCAATTGCCACCACTTTATCATTGACATCTTATCTTGATCTTTGCTTTTTACTCTCATCTTAATTTGAACATCCATAATCAAGATTTTATGATAAGTAGTCAAACTCTTTCTAGATATAACTTTACAATCCATACAGAGTTTTCTATCTGCTTTCCTTATTAGAAAGAAATCAATTTGAGAGTATGTCCTTCTACTTTTGTACGTAATAAGATGCTCCTCACGCTTTTTAAAACAAGTATTGGCTACCATAAAATCGAATGCTAATGAAAAGTCTAAAATAGTTTTACTCTCTGCATTTGCTCCCTCTAAGTCATGTCTCCCATGCGCACCCCCATACTCTCTACATACACTCCCTATATAATTATTAAGATTTCTTTTTAGGAAAATCTTTTCTTCTAATGGTATTTCCTGAACTAAACTTTTTAAATCTTCATAGAACTTTACCTTGTGATGTTGTTCTAACCCTACTTGTAGTGCGTAAGTACTAATAATATTAAAATTTTCTCTTTCCATTGCAAACTTTAATGCAATAATTTGATTTCTTACTTTTTTTACATTTACCACAATATTTTTTTTAAAACTTATCTACAATTATACTTATTTCGTTTCTAGATTTAGCCTTGCCAATATACTAGAGTTTAAAATTTAAGGTGTCTAATTCTTTTACATTTTCTTTTACCCATTTGGTTTCTTGTAGGCACATAAAATTATTCCTCTTCCTAATTATAATATCTACTATTTTCGTTGACTTACTTGTAGATGTACCTGTATTCCAAATTTCAAAACGAATTCTACTTTCATGAATTAACTTCTTTACCTATATTTATTCATGAAAATGTGGGAACTTTTACTTATTTTTTACTATACCCAAGCATCAATGCAGCGACTTTTGATCATTTGACACTCTATTCAAGTTATACAGCGTGTTGGTTACAGACAACGACCTAGCATTATCTCTAATACAACAATAATTCATGTCAACGACCTAGCTGAATTTTAAGCATGCTACACAAAAATTGGTGCATCTAACAGATCACATCTATATAGATAACTTCTGGAAAGAAATATTTTTAATCCAAAGGCAAACTAGTATCAAAGCTCAAAATTGGGCTTCATGGTCCTCTAGTCTGAAATCTATTTAGAGTATTTGACTCACCATATTATTCACCTTTCACATTTAAGCAAAACATACTAGAGTTCCATCCAACAATCCACTAAGAAATGCCTTTTAGGTCTGATAGCGGATTTTGGTGTTTATAGAAACACCTGCATGACATACCATTGTAAACATTAGAAGCTCAGACTTACTTGATCAGCATTTCTTTGAGATTCTTCAACTACTTTTGATAAATCTTGAACACGCTTCTCATATAATTCCAGATTGGAAGTCTTAAAATTATTAGAAAGATCTCCTCCATTCACAGAACCATTAGCAGCAGATTGTGCTTTGGAATAACGGCACAACATTACATCATTTATATGCGTCTGAAGAGCTACACAAATTTCTTCGCCCTACAAAGAAGACAAACTGCCATTGAGGTAAAAGAACTCCAAAGTGAAAAAGTTGTTAATTGAATCCAAAATTAAGCACTCATGTCATTGAAGGTGTTAATACCTGCTTGGTTTCAAACTGGAAAATGTGAAGAATGCCTGCAACTCGCATTTTAAAAAATACCGCAGTATTGCTACTTCCAAATTGCATTATGTCTCTTAACTCAGCTGAATGCAGATATTCTTTTGGTACCGGACGAAAAAAATGAACCTGTGGACAGTTGAACAAAAAAGAACATATAATTAAAAGCACAATAAGTACATCATATAAAAGTTCTATTTTTATCATCTTTCTTAGTCTTACCCCTCTCTTGTTAATGCCCAATACTATTCGTCCAGGCAAAAGCCCAATAGGATCATCAATCTTGCGAACATTGAAGAAGATTGAATTCCCATAAGGAAGTGTTCTCAATATGCGCAGGAATTGTTGTCTTGCATCATCTTTTGTCAGATGTTCCTTTAAAAGGGACGAGCATCTTATATCACTAAACAAGAACTCAGCAGTATGTTTCATCAGTTGTAAAGATAAGTATGGCATTTGACATGCGTAGTTAAGGGCCAAAAAAATTATTAATAACACAAGCTTCAAATAGAAAATTTTCTCAGTGTCATTAATTACTAATTGAAGGTTAAATGGACTCGGACATATCCTGGTCTCATACCAATGAACGATAACGAGAAAGGATGTCCAACTCCCATTCCCATTTCGCTCTTATGATTGCAATTTGCCTAGGTAGAAATTGCTCCAGAAGTGAATTCCAGTCACTGAGAAATATAGAATCCTAGTAAGTCAAAGTCACAATAATATGAAAAATTGAATAGGAAATTTCACGTTCACTCGCTGGGATGATGATAATTTAAGTTATGACCCAGACAATTGCAAGATACTTTACAGCAAGATAAACATGGAAAATCACTTACGTGCATGATTCAGGAGCACTAACAAATCCAATCTCAGCCAAGATTTGCAATGCTGATAGTTGGGCAGCATCTTCCCTTCCAACAGGATAATTACCCAAAGTATAATCATGTTGCAACTGTAACAATGTACCCAAGCGTCAATGTATTCAGAACTTAAGTAATAGTTTTATACATAAACTAGATATGCATCTATTAATTTTAAAGTAAGCATTTGTTCTTATCTTTGCTCAGAGAGCAGAGGATCAATTTTCAAATAGGATTTCATAATGAAAAGAAATACCTGTACATATGACAATTGCACGAACATTGGATCTGCTACAGCTTCATCTGACTCCCGAAACAGCTTTTTCTTGAATATCAGTTTACAGTGCAAAATTTCTCCCTTGCTTCGATCTTTTGCTGCGTTAAATTCTGCCAGGAGATCGCCGATATATTTGTTATCATCTAACCCAGTGTACTCCTCTGAGTGACATTAAGAAAAGCAGTCAGATTACTGATTTCAACCAGTTTAATAATACAGAAATCAAGAAGAGGGGAAGAGGCGTGCCAGTCCCAGGATCAGGTGATTTGGAGCCAGTAACAAATTTACGGCATTCAAAGAGACTAAAGCTAGAGTACGTTGACAGTTTGATGATCCCTGCAAGTTCCTGAAGCAAATATGAAGTTGATTAATGAAAACAAGGGTTTACAGCTTGATAAAGTATGCAAGTGATTGACGGCATAAAGAAAACAAATTCCATCTCTCTTTACCCATAACTCCTTGGTTAAACCCACATAGCATCCATTTGTGAACCTAATTAGCCAAACATGAATTCATAAATGAGCATCTTGCCACAATTTAGAAGTCAATAAGTATGTAATGCAAGAAAAACAACACATCAAGAAAACGCCAATGATCGAATTTCTTACCATCAGTATAATGCCAAAAATGGGTTGATTACAGTATCAGAATCTTAGGGGAAAAATAAAATATGCCATTGCCTGGAAGCATGAAATTAGCTGCATATATATTTCCTCCATCAGATTCCATAAAAGACTAAATTTTGCTGTAACTTTTCTAATCACTTACACTCATGTCATTCCCCTCCTCCCCCTTAATCTGTTTTTCCCACCTGAATTTTCTCATACTTCCATGATGTTGAATAGATTTACATCAGTTATAAATGCATGCAATTGCAGACAAAAGAAGAAAGGAATTTCAAAGCACCTCAACAGCATCAGCAACCATTGTTGACATGTTATATGTAATTTCTTCAAAAGTTTCATCCAGGAAAAACACTATGGTTGTTAGCTTTCTCCCAGTTAACAGAGCTTCAATCTCCTCACGCCCAGGTACTATATGCCTGGGACCAGCCTTGACAGAGCACTTCAAAGCATTCAATGTATTTAATGCAAGAGCTTGAATCTCAGAATCAGAACTCACACCATGTGCTACATTATGAACATATTCTGATAGATATCCCCCAATGTCTTTACTAGGAGGCATGGAGGAGGCACACAAATACATTAGCTCCCATGCTTTAATCAGGCATGACCTGATTTTGAGACAAGAGAGGTATTTACATTTAGCACAGAAAACACAGGGATTACAGCTTCAAACTAGGCAACATAAAGAATGATACTCAAAACTAAAATTTGTATACCTCTCGGGGTTATTTCTTGTTTGTTTTGATATCTGAACGAAAATTTCATCTCGGAGTTCTGACCGCTTCAAACAGTGCTTGTATAGTTTCCCTGCAAGCTCAACTCGTTCGTCTAGGCTTAATGGATTTGCATGATCAGATGAATCAACTCCCATATATTTCAAAATTATCTGGAATAATTTTGTTGCCCGGCTTACCAAATCACCATTAATTCTAAGCAATGATGTTGGTATTGGATCCTATTAGATTTTGTGAGTCAGCTCTTCATGTGTTTAGAAATTCAGACCACACATACTTTGGTGGAACTGATATTATATTACCTTTTGGAAACACAGCATGTCCTCAAATGTAAATTTCTCTCTGACTTGAGAACCTGCAGATCTTTTAGGAAAAAATCCACGTTTTCCAGCAGATTGAATTTGCTTCTGTATTAATCTTAAAAATCCATCCACCTATAACAAACAATATTAAGAAAATATTGGTTATATCAAAAAATGACCATGCACATAAAGCAAGATTCTAAATAAATTATTATCGACTTGGATGTTTAGTTGCACAAAAATTATGAAGACACAAACTGAATAATCTTTTAGCATATTGCAGCTAGATTAGAATACATACTGTCCCACCTGGAATCTGTCAATCAAGGGTACAGCTCCAGCGAGTTCTGCTGGAATAGCCATAGATAGAGTTGCCGGCGTACTGCAGCAAACAAATCAAGCACTGGGTTTCAAACTTGAGAGGGTCGTACATGAGTAAACAAATTCATCCTCACTTCTCTTAAAACTAGCCACTCAGTTCAAGGGCCAAAGGTGGAAAAGTAGGTTGTAAAGAATATGGTTAGCCATTGTCAATAAGGACGGTGAATGCAAGAGGAAAAAGGAAAAAAAGAAAAAGAAAAAGGGTGCTCACAGAGAAAAGGTTACAAAGGCTTGGCTAGAGCTCTAAGCTCTGTTTCAAAGTTTTAAATGCAGTGTAGGATCCTCTTTTGGAGAAAATTAAAAATAATAAGAGCTATTCCGGTATAGAACTAGTATTTAAAAAAAGAAAAGAAAACATGCGAGGTAATAAGTTAAATTTGCCAATTTGGTTTAGAAAGCTTGACAAGATCCTGTGTTTCAGGAATCAAAATTGGCTTCTATCCCAAATCCTGAAAAGTGACAACTGGTCAAGCCATAACATTTCCAATATGTCCTATAATTCAGAAATATGCATATTATAATGTTCAGACACCCAGTTCTCCTAAAACTTCATCCTCACTTCTCTTAAAACTAGCCACTCACTTCAAGGGCCAAAAAGTGGAAAAGTATGTTGTAAAGAATAAGGTTGGCCATTGTCAATAAAAACGGTGAATGCAAGAAAAAAAATGTGTGCATACAGATAAAAGGTTACAAAGGCTGGATTAGAGCTCCAAGCTCTGCTTCAAAGTTTCAAATGCAGAGCGGGATCCTCTTTTGGAGAAACTTAAAAATAATAAGAGCTATTATGGTATAGAACTAGTCTTTAAAAAAGAAAAGAAAAGATGTAGGTTAATAAGTTAAATTGGCCAATTTGGTTTAGAAAATTTGACAAGATCCGATGTTTCAAGAATCAAAATTTGCTTCTATCCCAAATCCTGAAAAGTGGCAACTAGTCAAGCGGTAACATTTCCAGTATGCCCTATAATTCAGAAAATATGCATATTAGATTCTCCAAAGGGAAAAAAAAATACTGAACACTACAATATCAATCATAATTTTAATAATTTCCTTTTATCTTCATAGGAAATGATGATACTCACGGTGGTGCAAAATTGGAGCTATCACTGTCATAGTCATCGCCATTGCTGATTGTGGCATAGTTGTGGACAGGAGTATCCTCATTGCCATTGCGAGAGCTAAATAAAGATCTGTTTGTCCTTTCACTTTGGGCCATGGATGGTGGCATATCAATGGTTACTTTGCTTAGCATAACTGATCAACTGAAATGAGCCTACCTCACTTCAACAACTCTCTTTTTTGCCGCTTTAACCTCCTCAAGTACGCTACAGGATAAAAATTTAAACGTAAGTAAAAATTAAAAAATGGCTAATATGTTAAAACTTATGCTCAGAATGAAAAACAGAGAAGAATAAACCAGTTATCAGATACATGTTAATGATGCACAAGCCCACTAATCGAAATGCTAAAACTTGAAACTTGAAAGTACAAGATCGGCAAGTGTCAAGCTTTCAACCGGAAACACAACTTCAACTACTTCAGTTTTCCCTGTGGATGCCCCCATTATGGCGTTAACGCACTGAATTGCACTCAAAGAAAACAGATATTGCACAAATCAAAATCCCACCTTTCAATCAGCAATGAAGCAATGGCAACAAAGATATAGTGTCTGAAATAGTTGTAGGGCGAGGCGAGAGAGTCCGTAATACTCCACCTCTGTATTTTGATAAAGGAAGAAAGAGATGGGTGAAGTCAATCGCAGTCCATTATCACAGTTCTTACAATGAGCTAAACGAGAAGAAACTGATTTGAGTTTGTGGAAGTGAGAGAAAGTCACGAGAGCATATAAATGCCAAGGACTGGACAACGATCAGCCTTCTTTTTACTGAAACTTCTGAAGATTAAGAAAGAAAGAAACCAATTTTTCTAATGTTCTTTTACTTCAAAATTTTCCCAGTTGGAGCCAATAATCCAGTAAGTAATACGGTCCAATGAACATTCTTATAATCTGAAATGGATAGGGCAAAGCTGCCAGTCTTCTTCATTCTTATTAAATTTTGATAAGATAAAAAATAAATTAAATCAGGGTAGATATAAAATTCTCCCAGCCAAAAACAACCTTTTTTTTTTTTGCTTATGCGAAATATATGTTATGAGCATCATATTCTTGCGATCTTTTTGCATTTTTTCCTACATTCTTAAAATATTACCTCATGGCCTATGTCGTTCGAATAGCATAAAGTAGAAATAATGTGTGCATAATTTGAGGGAGCTACTGTGGGACCCCGACCTTTCTGCTCCTTTGTTCCCATGGAGGAGGTGGGAAGAGGCCAAAGGACATTGCTGCCAACAACATCACTGCAAAAGATCCGCTTAGATTTGGACCTTACATTTATATTTCTTACGCCAACTCCCTAAATTATGTATGAATTTTTTATATGATCTACTAAATTATAGTACTTAATTTGTTTTTTTAATCAAATCCATACAATTAAATTTACAAAAACATATTCAGTTGAAACTGTACGTGTCTCTTGGTTTTATAATCATTTATGTTTTCTTCTATTTGAAATTGAAATATCTCTTTTTTTTTGGAGGGACAATAAGAGCTTGTACTCTGTTTTTTAAAATGTTACTTACACTCATTTTGAATGAAGTTCAAATCTCAATCATCTTAACTAATCATTTGGGTATTTTAGTGTTTCCCTGTGAACCTGGTGAAAGAAAATAAGTGATATCTGTATGTTTTATTTGAAGTGCTGGGGTAGAAACAAGTGCTAAAACTATAATTTTGTTTTCTCTTTCAAAATACTTTTTTCACATTTTCAAGCATAGATATCGTTTTGCGTAAATTTATTGAATTTTAACCGATGTACTTTAAGTGATAACACTAACGAAGCACATTTTAATTGTCCCCTGCCTTCTTTGTTTTTCCAGCGAAATAAGGGGAAAAAATGTCCTAAGGCATTTCATAGCATATCGTTTTAATGTTTGTGGAGTTATGCTTTAGGTTTCCAAATGAATTGAGGGGTGTTAGATCTTACAATCATATAATTAAAAATGACAATAATTATTTTTTTATTATAGAATATATCTATTCTGTATAATTTTATTTAGATGCAATATTTATAGTTGTATAAAGAACAAGTAAACAATTATTTCCAATGACAAACTATTAAAAATACGACAAAGAGCATCTTAATTGCTGGATTCAGTATATGCTATAAAACCACAAATGTTTTTCCTAACTCCTCACGTAAAAGACAAATAATTGATTAAATAAAATAAAGAAAAATGCAAGGCTAATGATTTGATAACTTGCATGTATCTTATGATGTCTTGCTCTACGAAGTTACTGAAGTAA
The DNA here is from genome assembly GCA_026724425.1 of Erythrophleum ivorense. Taxonomy (NCBI): domain Eukaryota; kingdom Viridiplantae; phylum Streptophyta; class Magnoliopsida; order Fabales; family Fabaceae; genus Erythrophleum; species Erythrophleum ivorense. Next base: position 988,088 of record JAIUCV010000278.1, read on the forward strand.
GCAATAGACTACTTGTTCTGACTACTATCAACTTGTCTCTATATATTACGATGGGACAGAATTGTAGATGATAAAATAACCATGTTAAGTATATAAATAAAGGGAAAACAATGAAATGAACTCATTCACGAAAAGCAAAATAAACAAAGGAATTTATGACAGCTAGTGTTGCATGACCTATTAAATTGCTGAGGTTGCCGGCTTGGGATTGTAAAAATGCTGAAAAAAACAGTTTCTAGAGATCGGAAAGAGAGAAGGAAAAATGGGTTTAATTAACATGAAGTTATATGGTTCACGAGGATGGCCAGTGTGACTGAATATTTCAAGCCCTAATTGAGCTATTCTTGAGTTAGGAAAAATTATCCAAAACGACTAAAACTTTTTCAAATAAAATTTTAAATTATTTTCAAGAATTAAGGACTTAATTTTTTCACCAAAGAGACGAAAATGCTTTCATAACTTCGTTGGTAAATCACAACGCGGATGTCCTACTTTCTTTCTTTCCCATTGACCGTCTCATTTGCTTTGACTTCCCTTGCTCCCTTCTCAAATTATCTTTGCTCCCATCGGTGACTTCTCCTTCCCATTTAGTTTTGCTACTTTTTTTCTTTTATCATTAAACTTTCCATTGTCGGTAAAAGGCGTCGATTCCATTTTCAATTTCTCTGCTCAATGATATTTCTTTGCTCTCTTAGGGTATGCATTCTATTCAAAGAAGGTTGCACATAAATTTTTGTAAAACCCTAGACATCATACTTAATGTTTGTGATAATTACTTATGCTTAGCATTAGAGATTTTTGTTGACCCTCAGAGGAACTAAGGAGGTTAGAATGTTCCAAATTTGAACTCAATGTGATTTGTTATTCAGACAGCCTTTGTTAATAATGTAATTAGTCATTAATAGCATATTGTAGGAATGTTTAGTGGTTTGACAATTGGTAAATATATTGCAATTTTTTACAATATCCTCTAAACACTATGCTAGAAGATTATAGGACTTGGGAACTGCAGTTATATTTGTCATAAATTTTTCTTTACTTCCTTTCTTTCTTAAAACATGAATTTTATGCTAAGTGCCTATCATCATTCACATTTTTATATTTATAAACTTCTCTCTTTCCATTGATTTTTGATAGCAAAGTTGGACCTTTTATTAATACCAATGTTGTCAGTGGTTGTGATTATACTATCACATAGTCTTGATTTTGATTGGCCTTGATTTGTAGTAATTAATGGTAATTTTCAACTTAAAGCCTGGGTAATTTTGCTAAAAATGTATTGTAATTATCTAAAATAATAACATCCCTAAAATCCCTTATGATATTGATATAGTTGTAAAGTAGTAATAATTTTCCTAAAACTTAATAATAATTTGTATAATAAAGTTAGAAGTGTTTTCAACTTTTTTTAAAATTCCTCCTAAGCATACTAAAATATAGAAGTAACTTTTTTAAAAATAATTTGTAACTTTGTGATAGGAGTAAAAATAACAATAACAACAACAACAACAACAATAACAAAGTCTTTTATACTAAGTGAGATTGATTACATGGATCAATTGACACCATATAATTATATCATAAATCATATTCTTAGACAAACTATTTAAGTTTAAATTTCTCTTAATGGTTTTTCCTATAATTTTTTTTACTTTCCTTCTACCTCTAATTATTGGACTACTCTCCTTCTGATCTACTCTCCTGATTGGGGTTCCAATAAGTCTCCTCGACACATGCCCAAATCATTTAAGTTGCGATTCTACAATCTTTTCTATAATAAGTGCGACCTTTACTCTCTCTCTCTCTCTCTCTCTCTCTCTCTCTCTCTCTCTCTCTCTCTCTCTCTCTCTCTCTCTCTCTCTAATGCATTCATTTATAATCTTATATTGTCTAGTGTGTCCACTCATCCAATACAAAATTTTCATCTCCACAATATTGAGCTTATTCTTTTGTTGACTTTTTATTACTAAACACTCAGTCCTATACAACATTGCAAGTCTTATAATTATGCGGTGGAATTTACCCTTAACTTTGTGACAGTTAAAAATCTAGTAGTAATTCTTAATTGTTGTGACAAAGTTAAAAATGCATTGTAACTTTTGTAAAAGTGCCTTGTAAGTTCTCTAAAATATTGAAGTAACTTTTCTAAAAGTACATTATAACTTTGAAACACTTTCAAACTTAGTTTTTTTTTGTTATACCTTATGTATTTTCCCACTAGAGGTAATTAAAATAGTGATTGTTCAACTTTCTTATTAAGTTAATTAAGATAATTTTCGTGTTGCATGGAGGAAATAAAGTATCATGAAAGATAAGGATCAAGTCTCACACAAATATAAATCAGGATTACAAAAGTTTAAGTAATGATTTTTATTTATTTACTATTGTGTTTATGATTCATTTATAAGGAAGAATTTTACCCCAAGAACAAAAAAAAAACAAAGGACAAATTAATGTTAAAAAAGTAGCAAACATAATTGTTGTAGAGCAAATGAGATCCAAAATATGGTATAAGGAAATGAAATATTGTTTGTTATCTCTTTTACATGGGAATGTCGCACTACTAAAAGAATGACAAAAATTGAAACTTAGTAAGAAGAAGATATATCATGATAAAGTTGACAAAGAGTGAGGGGTGCACAAAAAGGAGCATCTTCCAACAAGTTTAAGGATAAGGAAATGATATTCACAATTTTGCATCCTTGTATGCCTTGTTTCAATGAGTTTGTTTATTATAAATAATTTATTTCTATTCTGTAGGTAGCAAATTACAAGGTGCTTTCCCTTTCAATTCAACGAAGTTACAGAATTCATAAAAAATAACATTGTGCTAAACATGATAGTGGAGGAAATGAGATTTGGGAATTTAACGGATTTGGCATGCCATACCTTATTAAGGAAGTTATGTATCGAGCATGGTAATAAAAATTGGACTAGACTAGCCAATTCAACTTGTAAACCAGTGAACTGGACCATGGTTTGATTTGGAAAAGCCTAAAACCAATGGCTCCAAGTATTAGTCAATGGTGGTAAAAAATAGGGTTTAACTAACTAGTTTTGGATGAAAATCATTACTTTTTTGTTGGTTGAATCAGCCTTCCTTATTACATTAGACAAAATTACTTTTGCCAAATTCGAACCCTGTCCCTTAAGCCTTTGGGTACAATAGATGCTGCTTCACCTACAAGATTTTCTTATCATATACATGTAACTGCTTTAATATATATATATATACATATTAAATATTCCTTCCAAAATTTGTGAATGGAGCTAAGGGATTCAAACCCCAAACCATGAAAAATGTAACACAGTGGCCAAATCTCCTACATCAAGTGTTTGGAGGTGAATGCAAACTTTTATGTAAATATACTTATAAAATAATGCTAAAATTATATAATATATGTATTTATTTATTTATTACCATTAGTTTAACCATAGTTTAATTACGGTCAAACCAATAAATCTTGAACTAATACTTTTACCGATTCAGTGATTAGTCCAGTTTTAAAAACATTGGTATCGAACTTGTTAAGGTATGCTGTAGGGTATTAAGGATATGTACAGAAGATTCATTAACTTCGCACACAACTTTGCTTAAGAACTATTGACGTTCTAAACATAATTTGTAAGGCCTAATGACCAATGGGATGCCATAGGGAATATCAAGGGTACACACCTAGCAATATGGTAAATAATAAGCAATAAAAAGGAGAATAGGTATCTGGATTGCATGGGAATGCATTTACTAGTGATGATACCTCACTGGATGAGTCTTCCAAAAGTGATGGTAGGTTTCTCCTCAAGAAGAGGAAGACACCTGATGCCGCTAGCTAACTAGACGATGTTTTGCCAGTGCCATAACCTCTTTATAGGTTAGTGAGACCTCATAAGGGTGTGAAGTGGTCATCATGTGTGGAGAAACATATGAACACATAGAAAGAAAAGGAAAAGAAGAAAATATATAAATGTTGCACTGCATGGGCAAACAGGGATCGTTAAGTTTTTCCGATGGTTTTATTTTGTGTTGTTAAATATAGATTTTCATGTATTTGCATTAGTGAAAATGCTTTATCCTTCATCAGGACCATAATTGATATGTTCAACTTTTACCTCACTCCAATTGAGTGTCAATGCCTGGGCGAAGAAAGTGGATTAGCCCATCTGTGACTTTAACTTGTGCTTACCTTTGGGTATTATAATGCTTTAGTTGGTTATTACTTTATGTTTGCTTTGCTTGATTGTTTGTAAATGGTAATAATGATGCCAAGAATGCTGATAAAAAACCAAAAGTAGGAGAACTTTACTATCATGCAACATATATTGGGTGAGTATTTCATGGTAACTAATCTAGTCTTTTCCTTGATGTCATTTTTTTAAGTCATTTACTAAAATTCCTAGCCTAATATAATCTAATAATTGTATGTCTATAAAATTAATGGTGTAGAGAAATTTCCAAAAACCGCAAAGACTATTCAAAATGGATGATGTCGTTAGGAATGTACATGGGTCAGGGCCGGGTAAGGTTTTGGCCTTGCCCGATGCCCGGCTCTTAGCCCAGCCTGGCCCGACCCAATTTAATATTGGGTGGAGTTAGGCTAAATCAGGCAGCTCGACATTTTTTTATTATAAAAATTATAAAATAATATCAAAAAAAGAAAATTTTTATATAAATTTTTATAAAATTACATTTTATCTTTAAAAAATTAAAATTTTGATATAAATCTTTATTAAAAAATATTTTTTTATTTTTTTAGACTTAATTTGATTAATATATCCTTTATGGCCAACCTAAATTTATTATTAAAATTATAAAATAATATTTAAAAAAATTATATAAGTTCTTATAAAATTATATTTTATCTTTAAAAAATTAAAGTTTTGATATAAATCTTTATAAAAAAATATTCTTTTAAAAAAATAAAATTATTTTTCAGGCCAAGTCGGGCCGGCCCAATATAACCCTAAAGGTTGGCCTGGGCCGAGTTAGGCTAGGCCCACCGAGCTTTTAGGCCGGGTGAACACCCCTAGATGTCATGGATAAACTATGGTCAAATAAAGTAAGTTATAATATTATAGATTGCAACTTGGTATAGCCTTTGATTAATATTTTTTATATTGTGTTAGTTGATAACCTTATTATTGCTTTTTCAGAATAATCTGTAGGTGTTTGTCTCGATGGTATTTTCAAATCACTAATTTTGCTTTGTTGGACCTTTAAGCCTACATCTTATACACTTTTGACTCATTGATTCAGTGGGCTAACGAAGGAGAAAACAAGATGGCCCAATTAACGATAATATTATGTAATTTTTTATAATGTGTAAAGTTAATAGTAATGTATATTAAAGGTCATAAAATACTATAGTAACAGTGCTATAACCAAATAGTAATTATAGTTTGCGAGGTCTCTAAAACTTGATAGTAAATTTTTTTTAAAATCTAATAGTGATGTTTCTAAAACCTAGAAGTATTGGTCTTAAAACTTAATAGTAACTGTAGTCTGCAAGATCCATAAACTCTCATAGTAAATTTTCTTAAATCTAATTGTAACAATTTTAAAACTTAATAGTATCTATAATCTACAAGATCTTTAGAACTTTATAGTAAATTTCCTTAAATCTACTTGTAATATTCTTAAAATTTAGTAGTAATGGTTTTAAAATCCAATAGTAACTATAGTTTGCAAAGTCTTTAAAAGTTGATAGTAAATTTCCTTAAATTTAGAACCTAGTAATAATGGTCGTAAAATCTAATAGTAACTATAGTTTATAAGGTCCTAAAACTTAATAGTAATTTTTTTTAAATCTAATAGTAATATTTCTAAAACCTAATAGCAACAATCCTAAAACCTAATAATAGCTATAATCTGCAAGGTCTTTATAATCTGCTAATAAATTTTTCGTAAATCTAACAATAACATTCCTAAAATTTGATAATAATAGTTCTAAAGCCTAATAGTGACTAATAAATTGTAACATCAGGAAGTTGTATTAATAATAACTTCACATGTAACTATTACATACATAAAAGCTTATTATTCACTTCCCTTGCAAAAGTTGTATGCAAAAGATAACTTTTTTTTACATATACAAAAGCTTAATATGTTATGGTACTTAGTTCATTGGCTGTGCAAAGATTAGACACACAAGTTAATTGAACAAATATTACATATACACATAACTTGTAACATGAAGTTTCATTATTAACAACTTCACTTGTAACTTTTATATGCCCAAAAGTCAAACATAACACAATAGTTATTACATCTAATGCCCTAAAAACCAAGAAAGTTAGATATTGCTCCACTTGTAATTATTATAGCTTTACCTGTAACTTTTACATACACAAAAGTTAGATAAAAGTCACCTATAACTATTATGTACACCTATAATCATTACATCTAGTGTCCTAAAAACCAACAAACTTGTACATCTTTTGTTGTCCCAAAAAAGTAAAAAACTTGAACTTATCACATATACTAACCATTTGTAACCTTCCTATATATGGTCAAGCTGTAAGTGATACATGCATGAAAAATAAGTGATTATTTTTAAGTACAAAAAAAGGGTCTTAACTTCTGGACTTCAAACTACAACAGATAACTTCCTTAACAAAAGCTATCAATAAAATCACCAAGTATCTATCTTTGAATCATTAGGGTAAAGATGGATTGAGATTTCTACGTCTAACATAGTTATGGCTTACTTCTTAACAATGAGAATATCAATATTAAACCTTATCTTAAAATTGGGACTCATGTTATTTCTTTTTCATGGTCTACCCATAAGACAACTTGTGATGGATGGCTGCAAGAAAATGTTTATGAGATAATCATCAAGAGAAAGGTTGTTCAAATTTGGCATATCATAGATCTCTGTAAGAATCATTATCTTCATGTAGTTCTTTTGCTATGAGCTAAACAAGTAGCACTTTTCAACATAAGTGTACACACTCCTATGCAACTTTTTTATTGCTACACAAGCATAAGGGCATGGAATTTTTGACATTTGCCAAACTTGACAAGTACACTCTTTTAATACTACATTGACCTTCAAATTAGTGCTTCTCGTGTGAACTAATATTTGATTAATCCTATAATGCTATATTATTATATTTTCTACTCTAATAACATATTCTTTGAGCATTGTCTCAATCTTTGGACCCATCCAATTTGTTTATTAAGCCAAACTTTCTTGCTAGTGTATAGGTTTTTAGTAAGCTTCTCCCAATACTCATTGATCAAAACACAAACATTATCCTTCCCTTTTTTGACTATCCGTGTATTGAAAGATGCTGCAAAGTTAGTTGTAATATTATCCTATCATTAATATGAGAATTTAGATAATGCCCACCTATCAACATCACCCTGTATTTTCACCCATCTAGCCAACTCTAGGGAAAGTGACTTGAGATTTTCCAATGCTTTCATATAGTTTAGGTCTAGTTGAGTACATGCAATGCCATCTAGTAATTTCAATGCATCATCCTTACACCTTCTCTGTCCCTTGCAAACTTTAGAGATCTTAGTGCTAAAATTCTCTTTTATGTGGTGATGGCAAAACACATGCCTCTTTGCACCAAATGCTTCTTTAATAGCACCAATTATAGCATTGTGGTAATCTACAACCAAAGTAATTTCTACAAAATTGGTCAAGTCTTTAACATTTTGAAAGAACCACATCCAATCATCATACATTTCTATACCTACAATTGCATAAGTAAGTGGATGCAAATCATTGTCTGCGTTATATATAGATGCAGCTAAGAGAGTCCCTAAGTACGACATATTGAGATGGCAATCATCAATGTATAATATTGATCTTGAACCCAGCATAAAACCAGTTGTACAATATCTATATGTAATGAACAACCTCTCAAAATGGTTGTTCATAGATGAAATCTACTTTGCAATAATTTCTAAATCTATTCCCCTTAAACAGTTGCACAACCAAGGAATTAACATGTACAACTGGTCTGCTAGCCCATTGATGTTAGCTAAGACATTCTCTTTGCTCTTCATGCTAGATGGCAATTTAATCCTAATCCATAAAACAACTCACTATAGATATCATTAAACATTTTATCCTTACTTGACATTATATTATCAACTATTATAGATGCCACTAAGTCCACCCTTCGCTTGTAAGATATTACCAAGTTGTTTTGTGTTGAGTGCTCATGTTCATTGTAAAAGGTTTACACACTTAAGAGAAGTGTACTCTTAGTCATTGCATAGGTTGTTAACTTTTACTTGCATTCATCCATATTACACTTGACAATCATCTTGGGGGTATTCTTTGCAAAGGTGTATCTAAATTTTATGGGTAATATTATATTTGTATAGTGCCTACCTAAATTCAATAGCATTAGCAAAAATTTATCCACCTCTAACAACCAAATCTATCTATTTGGTAGAATTTAATTCAAACATTGGTACATCGGCACTTTATATTGCATATGGAAAAAGTATAAGTTCCTAGTTAAGGAGAAATCCAACACTTGAATGAATCAAATTTGAATTTATTTTGCATTTTCAAGCAATTAAAATTTTGTGAGACTAGAAAGTGATACAAAGTATGGAGACTATAATATATAATAGATATTCACTAGACAAGTTACAAAAGCTAATTCCTTACATTGTTATTGATTGGAATGGTGATACTCTAATTTGTTCCTTATTCATTATGTACACGTGTACACATTAATCATTGTACTTAAGTATGGGGATTCAAAAGGAACATAAGAACAAAAATTACTATTTACTAAATTTCACATTACCTTGAAAGATAGCAAGTCAATAACCAGAAAATGAAGCCCTCACTACACACCCTTACTACCTTCTATTCACGCCATCTCTCTTCTTTTCCATGCAAAAGCTTAGAACGAAAGACTATGAAGAGACAAAAAGGATGAGAATGGAGGAACGAATGGTGGGATGAAAGGAGGAAGAAATATGGGGCTAATGAAATAGAGGAAGGAAGGATGAACAAATGGGGGGACAAATGACAAAAAAGAAGGCAAAAATGGTGAAGGAAGAAGAGGCAAAGCAAGAAATGGCAAAAGCGAAAGAAAAAATGGCGCTGAGAGAATTAGGGATTAGGTTGGTTGCATATTAGAGAAAATAGAGCAAGTATTTTCATCCATCAATTGTCAAAATTTAGTCCTTGATTCTTAAAATTAACTTTAGATTTTTAAAGTATCTTATTATAATTTTTGAAAAGCTTAGGTCCTTTTGTATAATTTCTCCTAGAGTTATGCCACTGTTTCCATTTTTGTAAATAAAAAAAAATCTTAAAAACTTGGTTATATAAAAAATAAATAGACCTTACCCTACACACAGTTAGGAGACGGACATGAAAGGGTTAAGGGACAATATTCCCTCTTGAATTGAAATTAAAGTACTTGGTGAAGGCAACTTTTAGACAACCCCTGTTGGAAAATTTTTCTCAAACAAACTTGCTCTAGTTGAAATAATTGTGACCATCCTTTAATCCGTTTGCTTCCCAATGGAAAAAGGTACAGTGAAAAAAGCTCCCTCCTTCCGCTCATTCAATGATTTTGCATTCATTCTCTTCGGCCAGGGTTTAGCAAAACTTGCAGGCTTTTCTACTCTGAGATACAGGTTGGAAATTCTCAGCAAAGATTGTAATATGACTTCTTTGTTTTTTTTTTTGGGGAGGGGGGGGGGGGGGGGGCTGCTGGTTTACTGTGTCCACACCAATTCTTATTTATGAAAGATCGTGGTAGATGCGTTCACAAACAAATGACGTAGAATTTGAGGCCAATGCTCGCCCATATATGGTAATTAAACTCTCCTTAAAATTTTCATTGTATGTCTGCTTTCTGCTCTCTGTCGCGCCGAATTGCTTTGTGACACTGAACTATATCATATGGACAAATATTTTCTGTCAAAATCTCTAATAAAAATATAATAAGAGTCACATCACATTATTGACTCCTTAAAAGCCTTCTTGCCATAAATCATAATCCTATTAATGAACTTGATAGCAAAGCCCTCTATTGAATTTCCTTATATAAGTAGTTATATAAATGCAACTAAGCTTACAAAGAGAGAGAAAGTGAAGCGGGCAATAAGGAGTTGCGGAATGCATGATATAAATAATACACTTGTAAAATTACAAAACAATATCGCTTGTTTCCTAACTTGACAGCAAAATGAGCCAAAAATCAAATTTCAAAATTTATTTTGAACAATGTGAGTTTTTGAAAATAATTTTGTTTGGTCCATCTGATTCTGGGTCATACATAAAGGCCATTAATCACATGGCACTTCATTTAGCAGACCCAAGTTGGAGCTCTCAGTTTAGTTGTCAACTATATAAGTGCGCCCTTCTAGGGAGGGAATTCTCTGACAAATAATTAATAACGAAAAACCCTAACAAAATTAACTCACTAACCACAGAAGAGAAATAAAAAGTAAGCTTAAGATAGAATTAACACCATGACTTAAGGAAACCTTTACCAAAGCTCCGTAATCTCTCCATGGATGTTCGGATTTGCTCAGAAATTGTAGTGTAGAGACATCTCTGTGCTGGTTCATCCAGACCATCAGGAGAAGCGCTAGGCCACCCAATAGTAGGAAATGACTCATTACGAGTCTGGGAAATAGCCATCTGCCTCATTTTGGGAAGGTCAAATTCAATTGGCTCGCCAATAATTATGTCAATTCTCTTATTACATAATGGTAAAGGAGGCCGTCTACCTAACATAGATTTCTCTGGCATTACCTAAAAAAATAGACAGCACCAACCATGAAAAACCAAAATAAACATACAGCACATAGTAACCAACTCAGATTATTTTCATTATAAATATGTTACAGCAATAGAGAAATGAGCAATCATATTCATAGCAATTATTCAATTATCATTACAGAACTAGCCAAGACTTGATAAACAAAAAATAGTGAATAACAACACGGTGAAAATTTGGATAAGCATGGTTACACATCTAAAGCACTGAGTAGCACAACTAAGATGACAGAAAACCAATCTCTTAGACAGTAAATATTATAGTACTAAGATCCTTTGGATGCACTGTTTTCTCAGGCTTTTGATGTCTATGACAAGAATGAAATGAGCGAGTTTCTAACCACAGATTTCTTTCTTCACCCCTTCATAGGGATAGATAAGTTTTCTTGGCCTCTCTTTTGGTTTCAGGCTTTCAGATGATAGCTTCCTAGGGCGGTTTACTCCAATGAACTTACAAAGGGAGTAGATAGCTCCTTTTGAGCCAATGTTTTTCCTTCTGATTTTATACTATTTTTCCTTGTATGTTTGTTCTAGGGCTTTTTCTGTCTTCTGTCTTTGTACTCTAACAAATCCTTCCGTTATTAAAAAAGGAAGTTTATTTCACAGGTTTTCCTAGTTGAGCACACAAAATCAGTAAATCTGATACCTTTTGTTCACAAGACAAACCTAGAGCCAATAAAAGATGACTATTACAAGGAAAATGAAAAAATGTTGAGAGTTACCTTTTGAAAACCATGATGAACAATTGGCAAAACAATTGGAGTCAAAGGTGCACGGGCAATTAGACTTGCAGTTCCCCATTTCAATCGTCTTATAGGAGCATCTTCTTGAGACACTTTTCCTTCTGGAAATGTATGCAGCTACCATTGCAAATTCCAAAATGAGATATCAGAACAATTAAGATCAACTGACTACACATTAAACAAATATTCCTTTTAAATATAGCATTCATTCAACTCCAATTCATGAATAAATCAAATCAAACCCGAAAGCCTCAACACATCACATGCTGGAATTATGAAAAGGGCAATGAAAAGGGGCAGATGAAACTGACTGTTCTCATCAATTATTCAAATTACAACTAGTCCATCATGCTACTGAATAATGCACAGGAAGACATGACTGGGAAATTCTGCTATTCATAATAATAAATACTAAAAGGAGAAACCACCCGAAATATTATCATGAAAGAGTTAGGTTCATAGAAAGAATATATATATATATATACAGCATTAAATAAATACCCAAGCTCCATCATTTAGTCGCTCAAGAGCCTCATTCATGTGTTCCTGATAAATTCCACCACCCCTTGTAATAGGTATGCATTTCCCTGCGCAATATAATATGTTAGAAACAGTAATTCTACCATACTCTATTAAAAATATAGAAAAGCTTTTAAGAACAAATTTGATGCATAGATTGATAAGCTTTCAACCTAAACCCACAAAATAGAAGGGTTAAAAAGTGTACATTCTAAACATCCCATTTATTTCAAACTTTAAGCGTTCGTGAAATAAAGTGGACTTTAAATATCCAATATTACTAAAATATAGATAACAGATAAAAGATATTCAAGACTTCATTAGAATCACCATAAAGGGATTATAATGACTCTCTTACTTCTAGCAAATACATTCACCAAAAGACTGCTTGCGCTATATATATTCACCTTCAGTCAATAACATTTTCTCCAAATTTGGATCTGTTTGATGGATTCAAAATCAAGTTTCACCCTATTTTGAAGGATGAGTAATGCCAATCTAACATTATTGGTCAGAACACTCATGCAGAATGGCTCTCTGAAGGTACATTCCCTACCCATGCGTCCTTTATCCCATTATGCAACTTAACTGGAGCAACTCAACATCCCATTTCTTGACCCTAGCCCTTTACAAATTTAGGAGTTAAGAGACCACCCAATCCAACGATCTTAAGCAACTGTTACTCTAGCTTCTTAGGCAATATACACAGACACAATTGAGTTTTACATATTCAGCTCGAAAACTTGATAAACGTAGTAAACTACTCACTGCTCAGCTTAAGATGGGTCGCCCGTGCAATCCCCCATTTCATTAGTGCAACCTATCAATTCTGATAACTTTTAAACATACAAAAAGTTTGATTAATTACTAGTAGAAGAATTTCGACTGTGACAGGACTTACCAAGCCTGAAAATGTAAGAATAAAACGCATTCCTAAAACATATATCTTCGGCAGCCAATACCCATCGACCTAAATTAGCATCAAAGGTAGGAAAACCTTTGAATCCCCACATAAGCGGATCATCCAACCTGTTTAAGGAGCAAAATAATAATAAACAAAAATAAATAAATGAAAGAACGACCTCTGCAAAATCTTGAAAGCAAGAAAACCACAGAAAGCAGAGCTAACGTGGACATGTGATTGCTAACAGTGATAAGGGGCACGCCGGCAGGTCTTGATCGGACGAGACGAATGAGGGTGTCGGCATTGTGAACATAAGAGGAGTTGAGAAGCGAAGCCACCGCTTTGGCAAAGGCCCCCACCGCCATGAACACCATTCTTCTAGGGAACCCCCCCAAGTGCTCCGCCTTCGCCGCCCACTCCATCGTCCGACCCATTTTACTGCACAAACAAAACGGCGCCGGCGCCGCCGTTTGAATTTTTCACCTAGCTTTAACCCGAAGTTTTCCCACTCGGATTGCCCGATATGATTGCACTGAATTTTCCGTCCGAAATTTGAGAATATTTTATACCGTTAACGTTAATTGGGCTGTACCTGAAGCCCAATTGGACCAAGCTGCCAAGTCTAACCGGCTTTGATATCAATATTTCTTTTTTAAAAAAAAACGTTTAACAAAAATAATCAGTTGCTAACATTATTTCTTTAAATAATTTTTTTTTGTAATTTTAAGGAATGCGAAAAAACTCTTTGCGTATGCTATTTTTTTTTAAATTAAAAACGCTAAACACAGAGAAAATTTCTCCACATTCAATCAAATTTAGGAAAAAAAAAGTTAAATTAATATTTTAGTCCCCTAATTTTATTTAACATTTTAAATTAGTCCTTTAATTATGACATAATTTAAAATAATCCTCTAATTTTATTTAACATTTCAAATTGATCCATTAACTTTAAAATGTATTAAAATGGTCTCTTAAAAAGTTCATTTATTATCAAAAAAAATTATTGATTTAATCACTTGAATAAAAAAATATTTATTATAAAATTTTTAAAATTAAAAAGTTCACTAAACTAAAATACTTTAAAAAATAATATTTATTTTAATATGAAAATCCATGGCTAATACTATTTTTATAAATATTTCATATTAAAATAAATATCATTTTTTGAAGCATTTTATTTTAGTGAATTTTTAAAGTATTTTTTAGTTTTTAAGATTTTATAATAATAATAATGATATTTTTTATTCAAATGATTAAATTGAAAAAGTTCTTTTGTGACCTCATCAATAATTTTATCTATAAAAAGAATTTATATATGTTTTTAAATTATTTTTTAAAATATTTTATATTAAAACAAATATTTTAAATTAAAAGGTTCTTTAAAATGTTTTAAATTAGTCCCTTAATTTTTAAAATTAAATGATCAATTTAAAATATTAAATAAAATAAAATTTTAAAAGTTAAGAGACTAATTCTATTTCAAAGTTAAGAGATTGATTTGAAATATTAAATAAAATTAACAAAACATTTTGAAATGCTTTAAAATTAAAAGATTAATTTAAAATGTTAAATAAACTTAAAAAATTATTTTAAAATACTTTAAAATTAATAAATTAATTTAAAATATTAAATACAATTAAAAAATTAAAATACTAATTTAACCAAATAATAATAATAAATTAGATGCAAAGTTTATGATCTCTCATTTGTAGCAATTAAGAGAGGGAGAGAGGAGGCGGTGGTAGGATCTCTCAAATAATATTTTTTTGGTTGGAGGGGGCGTGTTGGGGAGGGGGGTTAGTAATATAATATATAATTGATATTATATATAGTATTTTTTATATTATATAAAATAAATATAATATATTATTTTTATTATGTATAAAAAAGTTATAATATATCATTTAAAACTAAAAAAATATTAATAGATAAATAATAAAATATTATATACTCTCTAAATATTTTTTATTTAATCCTTACATTATATATATATATATATAACAAGTTATTTGACTTTTCTTTATAAATCAAATAACTTACTATGATTTTATAATTATATAATCTTCAAATTTTTTTTATTTAATCCCATCTACAATTAAGTTATAATTAAGAATATAGCCTCATCAATAAAATCATAATTTATAATTAATAATAATAAGCTTATAAATTATGATTTTATTGATAAGGTTGTATTTTTTTATTATAATTAATTCTCTTCAATTTATTTCCATAAAAATTTTTAACTTTATTAGGAATCTTATACCCAAAAAAATAATAATAATAAAGAATAAATAACTAACTAAATAATTTTTTAAGTATTCTAAACTAAAAAAATATAGAATGACATTCACATTTATTTTCATACTATACCAAATATAATTCTCAATTATAAGAGTTTATTCTGTCAAAACTTATTCTCATTCTTATTACTATTTCCATTCCTATTAAAATAATTACAACAACTAAATGGATCTTAAGTATCTTCTTTTCTTCATTATATTTGATTTTATTAATTGAGTCAATATTTATTACAACTCATTTGGTTGCACAACAAAAAAAGGGAAGAGAAAGTAATTTTTTTTTTTGCATTGTCTATTATATTATTATTATTACTCAATAGTGTTTATAATTTTTTAATTAGGGTTATAAAAATTATTTTCTATATATATATATAGGGATTAAATATGAAGAATAGTATATAATTTTTATATATACTAAAAGTAATATATTATATTTATTTTATATAATATATATAATATAATCTACTAGTGCTTTGACCTATTTGGACATTTTTTGGGTGAGTTAAGAAAAAAGAGGCATATTTGTAAGTAACTTATGTGCAAATTTGAATATAATTAGGGAGATTCAGTGTTACTTAAAAAAAGATAATTTAGTCTAATACGTTGAAACATTATGTTAGAGAAGAATATAATTAATTATTGAGAAGTACATAATTAATTTTGCATGAAAGGAATTTTTAAATTGGATAGTATATAGAAAAAACGATTTTCACCAAAAAACAAAAAGAAAAGTTTTGATAGCAAATCGATTGAGCGAGGATGGATGATCACACTTCCAGTTTAATAAGAAGGTAATAATAGATCCATATAAGTTATAAGAAGGAAACAAAAAATGAATGTGATGGATGGGTTATGTTTATCTAATTTTATTCTAAGCTTCCGTATACATACAAGGAAGGGGAGAAAAAAAGGGCAAATGTCAAATTTAACACTAGAAGCAGGAAATAAAGTCCTGTCTATAGTGCATTTGAAAAATTATTCACTAAGTATAGCGCTTATTGTGAATGATGACAAGTTTAATTTGAATTAGTGTCCAAAAAATAATATAAAAAAGAAACAAATACATAACATTTCATATTTTTCTATTGTCGAAAATCTTATGTATATGTAGGTTTATACAAGACGTAAGATTGCATTTGCAATCAAAATGTTAGAGAGAAATCAAAGTACTCTAAGTATAGATCATTGAAAAGTTGCAAAGATGGTGATGAGATAAATTAAAGATACTAAAGACTATACGCTGATGTATAGACGAATTGAAAATGTTAAGGTAATTGGCTACTCATATTTAAATTTTATTGGATGTATTGATTCATGAAAATCAAATCAATATATATTTTCATATTTATTGACAGAGCCACATCTTGGAGAAGCACAGGCTTCGATTGCTATTTCTACTACAGAAATTGAGTTTATATCTTGTTTTGATGCAACTTTGCATTGTGTATAGTTAAATAGCTTTATTTCTAGGCTTAGAATTGTGGATTCGATTTCAAGACTATTAAAGATTTATTATGACAACTTAATTGTAATTTTGTTGGCTAAGATAATAAAAGTGGAAGTCAAAATAAATACATTAACATAGAATACTTAGTCATTTAGAAAATCAATATTAAGATGACCTAGAATAAATATAAGACTTATTTATTAGGTTATAATAAGTTAAAGAAACAAAATATATCGTAATATATAAAAAGTAATATTCATACTTAGAGAACTATATATATATATATATGTGTGTGTGTGTGTGTACATTTGAAATTTGGGAGTCATTATAAATAATGTATACTAAATAAGTGAGAGAATGTTGGCACATTCAAGCAACATTAATAGGAAGTTGGTTCATGATTTTTGGACTTCAACTATTAGATGACATTTCCTCCACCTTCTCCCTATTTTTTGGCATCTTTGATGAGAAGGTAGCTATTGCTGTAATTATATATATATATATATATATATATATGGGATCCTTGAGCTCAATTTTTGCATCTACTAAGATCTAGATAACATCAAACACAAAAATTGAGGGCTCAGTAGCATCTTGAGTGAGATGATTTTTTTGCAGCAAAAGAAGTGAAGCATGGAACTTTGCCACTGAATGTGTTGATGGTTGTAAACGGCATGGCTCTCTAACTATTGTCCTTCTAGCCATGAGAAGTTATTAGCCTCCAGTCGAAGAAAACTTTTGTGATGATAGGAATGTTACAATGGATATATAAAATGCATAAATTATATCCAATAAAAAATGCGTAATTAGCTATATTTGGTGTCCATTGTATCAGCCATGTCAATATCGCTGGCTATACTATCATAGAATTATAACACTTGAATTTAGTAAAGAATAATTTTTTAACAGTATTTTTAACTGTTAAAAATTATAAAGATTAGCATTGAAACATTTAAAAAAATATAATGACTAATTTACAACAAATTAAATTTTAAGGATCAATTTAAAAATAAAGATAAATTATGAAGGACTAAATAATTATTTATTTTTAAAAAAAATCTATGGTGACGACTGGTCCAATCGAACCGGGCCGTTAGACCCTAAGGGCTCGTTTGGTACGTAGGAAAGACTACTCCTGGAATGGAAAAGGGAATGTGAGAGCAAGGAAAGCATGTTTGGTATGCAGGGTAGTCTTTTCCTTGGGAAAGTCCAAACCCTCAAACATGGGAGAGTGCAAACCTTCATATTTATGATGGAAAGTAGTCTACCTTGAGGAAAAGCAAATTTTTGAACCATTTTAACCTTGTGTGTTTTAATTTCTGATGATAGAAATAATTAAAATTAATTTTTTAAAATTAAAATTTATTATTTTATTATTATCAAAAATAAAAAATAATTATTTTTCTTATTTTTTTATAATTATTAATAATAAAAAATAATTAAGAATATTTTGACCTTTCAATCTCTCTTTTATCCCATTTCAAATATAAAAAAATAAAAATATTTATTTTTTTATTTTTATCCTATCAAACATACTTATGAGATACAAGATTTCATTTTCTATTCCTATTTCATTTCCCATTTTCATTCTATAAATGCTCTATCCCACCTACCAAACAGGCCTAACGGGTTGGGTTGCGGGAATGGGAAATTTGAAGCTCCATTGTTTTTTTTTTCTTTTTCCGGCCGAAAGAAATTTGGACTTACCTAGTCGAAGGTTAGTTCATCTTCATCAACCTTTGACTTTTTCGCTCAGGCGCCGAGCTCCACCAGAGTTCCCCTCCGGCCCGGCCGAAGCAGGTGGCTAGAGGACAAGGAACATGACCTACGATTCCATGCCCTTGTCCCTTTTCTCACTATTCCCCTCTTCACTCAATTTCACCAATACCAGTTCTTCTACATGGCGTCTGTTTCAAGTTCATCACCCGGCATCGCCACTCGCCGCCGCCAATTTACAAGCCATTCCGTACAAGCAATTTGATACCCTACTTAAAACTAGCCCATTTCATTCTTTTCGCTTTCTCTCATTTCCTCTCTCGTTGAACGGCGGCGGCTGTGACAACGGCGGCGGCAACAACAACGATAACAATAATGGTGGTGATTGGGGTTATCCTTTTGACTCTGAAGATTCCTCTTCAGGGCCTCATTACACCCTTTTCTTTTCCTTACTCTTCTGCTCGACTTGCTGTTGCTTTTGCCAACTCCTGTTGGCGAAATTCGCAATGGCTAAAACTAAAACCGCGTCTTCCACAAGAACGGACTCTGAGAACGAAGCTCAGTCCGATGCCGTCTGGGAAGTGAAGGGAGGCAAATGGACTAGGCTTATACCGAATCATATCGATGACGCTTTTGTTTCGGCAAAACCAAGTTTGTTTATGGAATTATCATCCCTGGAAGCTTTAAAAATTCCAAAATTTTTGTTATTAAAGTTCAGAGGCCTCTTCAAGCGTTTGATGCTCCCCGAAGGTTTTCCAAACAGCGTCACGAGTGATTACTTGGAGTACTCCCTGTGGAGAGGAGTTCAAGGAGTCGCCAGCCAGGTCAGCGGAGTTCTGGCAACACAATCCTTGCTTTACGCAGTTGGATTGGGAAAAGGAGCGATTCCCACTGCGGCTGCCATTAATTGGGTTCTAAAGGATGGAATTGGGTACCTTAGCAAAGTCACGTTATCGAATTTCGGTCGCCATTTTGACGTCAACCCAAAAGGATGGAGATTGTTTGCTGATCTTCTTGAAAATGCAGCCTTTGGTTTGGAGATGATGACTCCTGCAATTCCTCATCTTTTTGTACCAATTGGTGCTGTGGCTGGAGCATCGCGCTCTGCAGCAGCGCTAATCCAGGTGAGTGCTGCATTTTATATGAAAATCTTTAGAAACAAACTCTGCTCTTGAATTTCATTGCCAGTTTTCTGATTGTTTATAGAGTTGGTTTTAATCTGTTTTCCAACAATAAGAAAAGTAACTCATTTCATGTGCATCTGTTTCAAATATCTCTCAATCCGTGAACGATGATGCTTCTAAAATTTTAATAGTTTGGTTTGTATGGACGGTATGCTGTATATTTGTTCAAAAACCGGGCTAGAAGTGGTTAGCATCCTTTACCTGGTCTTCTTGGTGGTTCTAGGAGATGATAAACCCTTAATTTGAAGCTTCCTCTTTATTATTATTGACTCCGATTAATAGTGTTTCAGGATAAATTGACGAAATGACTAGTTTACTCTACACAACTTCATCTGTGATTAGGGTGAACAGTGAATACATGCGTAAGAATAGTATATTTGGCATCACCAGAAGAATTTTGTACCTATGTCTCACTTATTTGTCTTGAAACTTCAGAATATGAGCAATTTAAGTGATGCACATCCAATTGAATGTTCAAAATGATTCTGTCTTCACAGGCTTCCACCAGGAGCTGTTTCTATGCTGGTTTTGCTGCTCAAAGGAACTTCGCAGAGGTGAAACTTAGTTCCCTCATACTTTTAAGTTCTTAAGGAGTATTGATTGATATCAGGATGCACTCCATTAATCACTTTGATTTGTTTCCATAAAAATATTTCTTTCTAGTATTTACAACTTATAGTAGGTTGATTTATCTGAGAACTTGCAAAACTTGGTATTACTTATATATTTCGTATCTGAAAGTAATTAATACTGTAGGTAATTGCTAAAGGTGAAGTCCAAGGAATGGCTAGCAAGTTCATTGGTATCATGCTGGGTTTAACATTGGGTAACTGCGTGGGCTCCTCCACACCTCTAGTTCTTGCTTCTTTTAGTGTGGTGACTTGGGTTCATATGTACTGCAATCTGAAGTCATATCAATCCATTCAATTAAGGACTTTAAATCCTTATCGTGCAAGTAATTTCCAATCTCTCTCTCTCCCTAAACTGTTAATGTAGTAATAGATGTTATGCAATGTTGTTCACTCTCCTAGGTAGAATTTACTTCACTGTAGATTATGAACTTCTTGCAAGTTTCAATTATGCAGCACTTATTCATGCGTTTAAAAAGTAATTTTAGGATGTAGAATGCTGAAAATGTTACTTGGGTTATTTTTTATGAGAAGTTTAATAGTACAGAGCCTTACATGCTATAGGTAGTAATTATTGGTTCAATCTTGGCAATAAGAAGAGTTCTGTGTAGCAATCAAAGAAAAGTATTAACATAGCCCTCTGGGACCATGAGCCCAAGCCCACAAAAAAAAAATGAATCAATGTTTTGTAGACTGAGTTTTACACAGAAAAAATAACTCGACCTAGTGCCTTTATTTGCTTATTAGGTTGTGTGAGATTATATTTAAGAGAAGAAGGATAAAAAGACTCTAGAGTTTTGCTTTTAGATCTGGAGTCAGTTGGTTTACGCTGTTGTGCCTATGGTTATTTCTTGCCAAAAAAATCTTATTAAAAGGAATGAATAACTGCTACAAAGGAAAATGTAAAATTGAAAGAGAGAGAAATTATGTAATAAGTCTATGACCTATTAGTAGCACATGGCCTCCTTCTGTGTCTGTGCATGGTCTATCTCTAAATACTTTTGCTTTGTCTACTTTTCTAACTTTTACTAGCTGGCATCAAAGCATCTAACACTACATACGTTTAATTTGAGTTTACCAATCTCTTCACCAATTAAAAGTTTTCTTGTAACAAGTCAAAAGCAAGTTTCTGTTTATTTTGTCATTGCATGGTCATTGTTATTAATGTTATCATCTTTCTTATTTTTACTTATTTGGAAATTCTAATTCTCTTTGCATGTCTTCTGCATTGATTGTTTTTACAGGTTTGGTTTTCAGTGAATATCTACTGAGTGGACAAGCACCTCCGGTTAAAGAGGTCAACGATGAGGAGCCACTTTTTCCTACTGTATCCATATTAAATGTAACATTTGCCAACAAAGTGAGTTATTCTTGTCTTCCTGAATATTTTGCTCCTATCTGAAATCTAAACCTTTTAAATTAAGCTCTTATGTTTCAGTTCAGAAATTTGCTGCATGCTAAAATAAGTATTTATTTTGGTAATGTTGGCTGTTTTGGGGAGCACCTTCTGACCTCTTCTAGCAGTAGTGATTAATTAAAGTTGGGGGATTATCAGAGCAAAGATATCTGTGTTTCCCTCACTATGATAACTTCAGGGAAAGGGTACTTTGGCAATTGTGAAGGGTTTGATATGGTTAATGCTCTTAAACCAATGCCACTCCTTCACTCTTTTAGTAATACTGACTAGTATTTGTAAGTAACTGATAAAAGACTTGTGGACTGGGAATTGTCCTATCTACAATGATATTGTGTGCTCCTCTACATCAACATGAATTGAATAGGCTGGGTATAAGGCTGGAAGGTATCACAATGGGTTGGTATTACAGGCTGCATGACCTGAATTTTGTGTTGTTGCTCGTTTGATTTTGTTATAGGTACCATCAATTGTTTTATCTTCTGAAGCCAAAGATGCAGCTGCAGAAATTGAACACCGACTGCAGCTGGGATCCAAGCTAAGTGAAATTGTCAATAGCAGGGAGGATGCGCATGCTCTCTTTGGCCTTTATAAAAATGAGGGGTACATCTTGTCGGAGCATATGGGAAAATTCTGTGTAAGTTATCAATCATCATCACTTTGGATTTTATTGTTTGTGTAGTTTGTTTTTGACAAAGTTACATGTATAGAAATCCAAATATTTTGGGATCTGTGAAATTGAATAGAGGAAAGATTTTGAATTTGAGCATTAATTGCACGTTGAAGGCTGCATGATATTCTTTTAAGGCACACCTATTCTTTTGTGAGCTGCTCTTCATTCTGTTTCTCTGATAATCTAAAAATAAGATGAAAAGCCATAGAAGCATGCAAAGGGTAAAAATTACATGTCAAATGGTTGGCCTGGCCCTATTAGGTGTCAGAAAATTGGTACATTAATCTCACACAAAAATGGAGTATTTAAACATCAATTTTATTAGAATAAAATTATTCAAATCTCCTCTCTATTTTTAAAATATATATTTTAGTCTAGTTTTAAATTTTTTACTAAAATACTCTCCATTAATCTAAATATACAAATATGTATTATATTTAAATATACATAAATAAAAATAAAAAGAGTAAATTTTGTTTTCAAATATGCACAAATAAAAGTAAAAAGAGTAAATTTCATTTTCATTAAATATAACCCAAAAAAATACGTATTTAGGTTAATAGAGGAAATTTTGTAAAGAAATTTAAAATTGAATTAAAGTGTAACATAACTTTTTTATTTTATGGGAGGTTTGTATATATTTTAAAAATAGAGGAAATATTTATATAATTTTAACAAAATTCAAGAGAGGTTTATGTAATTTACTTATTCTATTATTGTCTTAAATGTGAAGCACTCATGATCTCAAACATGGTCTGATTTTCTTACTACTTAGTTTTATGGGTCTTAAATGACATATTTGCCTGGTACAGGTTGTGCTCAAAGAAAATTGTTCTTCCCAAGATATGCTCAAGGCATTGTTCCAGGTCAATTACCTCTATTGGTTAGAGAAGAACGCGGGAATTGAAGGAAGAGGAGCTCTCGATGACTCCAAACCTGGGGGCAGGCTGCAGTTATCTCTAGATTATGTGGAAAGGGAATTCAACCACGTCAGAAACGATGGGGAAATAGTAGGTTGGGTCACAGATGGGCTGATTGCGAGGCCTTTGCCTAATAGGATTCGTCCAGGGAACCTGGCATCTTCAGTGAGTAACTGATATGATAAATGGCTGGTGATTTTCATGCGTGACTGGGACCACTTGCATGGCTGCTTGGTTTTGCCATGCGGCAGCAAATTGGTTTAAGATGTCTTGGAGATCTTGGGGTTGCTTAGCTCTTGGCAAGTTGAGCAGCACGTCCTATGCCGCAGAGCATGCAACTCAATGGGATTTGAGACAGGAAGACAACTGCAAATAGTTGAAGACTTGAAGCCACATGATGTGAGTCATTTAAGAGAGATTATCTACAAAAAAAATAATCAGATCAAATCAATCATTAAAAGATAAGTAAACATCCCAAAAGCATTTTCATTGAAAAGTGTCGCGCCTATTTGTATTTTTTGTTTTCATGATCAATTTGATCAATTTATTTTTTTAGACCAGATCCATTCAAGAATTTTTGGACATGTAAAAACAACACAAAGTGAAGATGCTAATTTTCTTGCCCTTGGCCAATGAATGGACCGAGATGGTCAAGTAATTTAGATGCAGAGACAGCTGACTCCGGAGATTGCAGCTGGCGGGGATAAACTCTTTTCAGGGGTTGAAATGTGCATCTTGGTGTTACTTAAACATTGTATAGTTGCTTCAAAATATCACAAAAATTGAATTTCATACGTAACTCTGAATGTTTCATGACCAATCTGCCTTTGTGCTAAACATGATACAGATGCCTTCATGCTGTGAGGGGTGAACTAAACTGTAAATTCTGCTATAGTAAAACGGGAGACTCATTTGAGGTTTATCTGTCTAACAAAATAGTTGACCTTACCCAGTACATGAGAAATTGGATAGCTCAACTTCAAATCGTAAAATTTTGTATATAAAGTATATAAATTGTCAGTACAAGTTAGTTGTCCTTTTTCCAATAATGCGAACATTTCTAAGCTTTCAATTGAACTTCCCCGTAAGAAATCATGACTTCCTTCTCGATCCAAGCGGGAAGCTATGGCCTTGAGGTAAGAACAGCAAAAAAAATAAATTTTAAACCTGATGGCATAGCTTTTGCCTTTAACGGTGCACAGTACATCAGCAAAGCTTGAACCCTTGTTCTCGACAGATTCACAATATATTCACAGCTGGTTACACGTAAGGACTCGAACTTTGAGGTCTCAGTGAATTCATATGAAGGAGATTGAGGCATTGTGGAGCGAAGTGAGGGATCTGAGCTTGGGAAACTCTTCCAGAGTTGAGAGGCTAGAATCCCCTCCAACCCCACTGCAATTCCTCAGAGACTTCGTCTCCGCTAACAAGCCCTGCATCATCTCCAACGCTATTAACCACTGGCCTGCCCTTTCTTCCTGGACCCACCACTCCTATCTCACGCGCGCTCTCTCCTCCTCTTCCGTCTCCCTCCACCTCACCCCCAACGGACTAGCCGATGCCCTCGTCCCTTTCGACGCCCACGAGCATCATGGTTCTGCTTCGCCTCTCTCTGCGTCTTCCTCTTCCCCTGAAACCACTGCTTCATCTGCTTCGCTCTGGTTCGCCTCTGCACACGTCGAGCGCGTGCCTTTTCCTGAAGCTCTCCCTCTCATCTCTTTTGGCAGTGGAGATTGTTCTTCGAACCTGAGATTCGTAGCCTACGCGCAGCAGCAGAACGATTGCTTTCGGTCTGAGTACTCGGCTCTGGCTGACGATTGTGATCCCCACATTCCCTGGGCTACTGACGCGCTTGGTTGCATTCCTGAAGCTGTGAATCTCTGGATTGGTAATCAGCACTCGCAAACTTCGTTTCACAAGGATCACTATGAGAATCTCTATGCTGTGGTCACTGGGGAGAAGCATTTTCTGCTGTTGCCCCCCACTGATGTTCATCGCTTGTACATTCGTGAATACCCTGCTGCTAATTATAGATATTCTTGGGTATCTATATTTCTTCTCATTGATAAATTTTGTTTTGAAACTTGAATATTTTTATTGTTTCTTGATCATGGTGTTGTTGTTATGATTCGTAGGATACTGGAGAATTCACTTTAGAACTTGAGAAGCCAACAAGATATGTCCCTTGGTGCAGTGTGAATCCTTATCCTTCTCTAGAGACCAAGGATGATGAGATCTCCAAATTCCCATTGTATTTCAATGGCCCTGAGCCATTCCAGTGCACGGTCAAGGCTGGCGAGATTCTCTACTTGTAAGCTTCCCTTGCGTTTTAATCTCATATACTTCAGCTAGATATGCTTAATAGAGCATAAGCTTATTTCTGAAGTATTAAACTGTGCCCTTATATCGGCTGAGCCTTAGCCATTAGTTCTGCATTATCTATAAACAGTGCACCCTTTTGGCTGCATGAAGCAATTCTGAAGCAAACCATGCATTGTTTTAGAAGCTAGAGTATTTTTGTGATGCCATACTATACGCCACTCCATGATTTGCTAACTTCTGATTAAATTTAGATAAGTAGGGGTGTAATGGAACAAACATTCTTTACTGCATACATTGCACAATGAATTCCTGGGAACGTTTATGGTTAATGAAATTTCGATTGAATAGATTTGCAAAGCCATGCTGCAAATGAAGTGTACCATGAAGAAATTTGGATCTATCTTACCCCATCATGTCAAAGCCATGTCAAGGCCTATGGAATTCTTTCATCAGTAAATTTTCTTATAGGACTGTAGACGTGTATATCCTGGTCCTAGGATGAGTTGATGATTTAGCTAATACCAATTTTCAAAAACAAAAATAGAAGTCTGATGTGGAGTATCACATGATAAATCCATGTCTGAAGTGGCTTCTGGATCTCAATCTTAGGAATGTTCAGTCTGATGTTATTACTCAGTTAAAGTCACATTTAATTGATGTAGGTGGAGTTACCTATCCCTTAAAACTTAAAGTCATTCTAGGGTGCTTGTGCTTGCCTATAGTCACTTCCCAAACCATGTTAGGTTCCTAGCAATTTCACCTTTCTGTTATCTCATTTGTTGAATTGATGCCATTCCCCAACAAAAAAGGAAAAAACTGAAGAATATGAGTGGGCGTGGTATGACCATTGCACAAGCCAGTAGATGCTTTCCAAGTTTCTACACCAATGGAAAAATTTCTATTAGAACTCGCAGAGAACTTGGGTCTCTTGCGTTATTTGAATATGTGGTAATTTTCAAAATATTTTGTGCTTTGAAGCGTGTTAGATTGTTAAAGTGAACAACGAGATCCATTATTAGAGCTGGGAATTAACAAAAAATTTACATTCGATCTCGTCTTTTTGTAGGATATCTGAATTCATTGTTAAGTGGATTTTCTATATATGTATTATAATGAATGACCAGGCTGATATGATGGTATTAATACAGGCCAAGTATGTGGTTCCATCATGTTAGGCAGAGTCCAGATGATAGAGGATGCGCTATTGCTGTAAACTATTGTAAGGATCAGATATTCTCTCAAGGGCTCCTTGTCCAGTGTTTATCAGAAGGTCTAATGCATTTTTATCTTCTTTTTGCAGGGTATGATATGCAATTTGACATTAAGTATGCTTATTTCAGCTTCTTACAATCTTTTCGTTACCAATCTGCTCTAAATCCAACATCGAGTGAGAAGTTGCCTAAGGATTCAGATAATGCCTAAGGCAACAAGCTAGGCTTCTTAAGCAATGATCTTTATTCTTAGAATTTATGATACAAATGACAGCATGGTCAAAAGATTTTCTTTTCCATTTTTGGAGGGGGCCTATTGTAATGGTTGAGTTGATGAAACATTATATCCAACAAGAAGCACATAATTTTTCTCCGTCTGGGTTTCTGAATCAGGTGAAGATTGCTGGACTCTGCACCCCCAACATTATATGCTTAATGATGAAGGAATTGGTTGTGGTTGGTAGTATGGCTTGCTGAAGCATATGGGGTGACAGGTACATCTTTTAATTCAACAACAACAACAACAACAAAGCTTTTTCTCACTAAGTGGGGTCGGCTACATGGATCAATCGACGCTATAAACATCTATCATAAATCATATTTTTAGATAGACCATTTAAATCTAAATCTTTCTTAATAATTTCTCTTATAGTTTTTCTTGGTCTTCCTCTACCTCTAGTTATTGGACTATTCTCCATCTCATCTACTCTCCTAACTGGGGCTTCTATAGGTCTCCTCCCCACATGACCAAACCATCTAAGTCTCGATTCTACCATCTTTTTCACAATAAGAGCGACTTCCACCTTTTCTCTAATGCATTCATTTCTAATTCTATCTCTTCTGGTGTGTCCACTCATCCAACGCAACATTCTCATCTCTGCAACATTTAACTTATTTTCTTGTTGACTTTTTATTGCCCAATACTCAGTTCCATACAACATTGCAGGTCTTATAACTGTGCGGTAGAATTTACCCTTAAGTTTGAGTGGTACTCTTCTATAACAAATAACACCCGATACACTCCTCCATTTCATCCACCCCGCTTGAATCATATGCTTTACATCTTTTTCTATTTCTCCGTTATGTTGTATGATAGATCCAAGATACTTAAATCGTGTGACTTGTGGTAGGATATGTTCTCCAATTTTTGCTTCTACGCTAGAAATGGTGTGCCTCTCACTAAACTTACACTCCATATACTCCGTTTTACTTCTACTTAAACGAAATCCATAAGCTTCCAAAGCTAGTCTCCACCTCTCTAACTTCTCATTCATTTCTTCTCTTGATTCTCCAACTAGGACAATATTATCTGCAAAAAGCATACACTGTGGCACCGGCTCTTGGATATGTTCAGTAAGCACATTCAAGATTAAAGTAAAAAGATAAGGGCTCAGAGTTGACCCTTGATGTAAACCAACATTTATCGAAAAATCTTCCGTAAGTCCACCTTTTGTTACTACGCTAGTTGTAACCTTATCATACATATCTTGGATTGCTCGAATATAAGCTATACGAACTCCTTTTTTTCTCCAAAGCCTTCCATAGAACCTCTTTTGGCACTCTATCATATGTTTTTTCTAAATCGATAAATACCATGTGTAAATCTCTTTGATTCTCTCAATATCTCTCCATTAATGTTCGCAACAAGTATATTGCTTTTATAGTTGACCTTCCTGGCATAAAACCAAATTGATTCTCCATCACTTAAGTCTCTTTCCTTAATCTTCTCTCAATTACTCTTTCCCATAATTTCATAGTGTGGCTCATGAGTTTAATTCTTTTATAATTTGTACAATTTTGAATGTCCCCTTTACTCTTATAAATAGGGATTAAAGTATTTTTCCTCCACTCGTCTAGCATTCTTTTAAAACTCATAATTTCATTAAATAACTTTGTGAGCCAACTTATGCCTTTCACTCCTAAACCCTTCCATACCTCAATGAGTATATTATTCGGTTCAACTGCTCTGCCATTCTCCATTCGTTGTAATGCTTCTTTTACCTCTACCTCACGAATCCTACGATAAAAAGTATAATTTTGATCATCTTCTCTAATGTCTAGTCTATCCGATTGCAATAAAATCTCATGCCTTTCATTAAAAAGCCTATGAAAATAATCCTTCCACCGTTCTTTGATATCTTGTTCCGTTACTAACATTTTCCCTTCTTCATCCTTGATGCATTTCACTTGGTTCACGTCTTTTGTTTTTCTTTCTCTACTTTTAGCTAGCTTATAAATACTTTTTTCTCCAACTTTGGTACCTAAAGATTGGTATAATCCATCAAATGTCCTTGCTTTCGCTTCACTCATTGCCTTCTTAGTGTCTTTTCTTACTATTTTATATTTTTCTCAATTTTCATTACTCTTACATAATGACTACACTTTGTAACACTCTTTTTTAACTTTAATTTTATTTTGTACACTCGCATCCCACCATCAAGATTCTTTATTCCTAGGTCTAAAACCCTTTGATTCACCTAATATTTTTCTTGCTATCTTCCTAATTTCTTTAGTCATTCCATTCCACATATCATTAGCACTTCCTTGTATTTCCCAAGATCCTTCCTCCACAATCTGTCTTTGCAAATTCCTTTCTTTATCCCCCTTTAGTTGCCACCACTTAGTTCTTAACATCCTATCTTCGCCTTTGTTTTTTCTCTCCTCTTAACTCTTACATCCATAACCAAAACTCTATGCTGAGTAGTTAAACTCTCTCCAGGGATAAGAAAGAAATCAATTTGAGAACATATCCTTCCACTTTTATACGTGATAAGGTGTTCCTCACGTTTTCTAAAACAAGTGTTAGCTAATATAAGATCGAACGCTAATGAGAAATCTAGAATAGTTTTACCCTCTGTATTTGCTTCCCCTATGCCATGTCCTCCATGAACATCCTCGTACCCTGAAGATACCCTTCCCACATGACCATTTAAATCTCCTCCTAAAAGAATCTTTTCTCCGAATGGTATTTCTTGAACTAAACATTCTAAATTCTCCCAAAACTTTACCTTGTGATATTCTTTTAGCCCTACTTGTGGTGCATAAGCACTAATAACATTAAAGATTCCTTTTCTACTACAAACTTTAATGCAATGATTCTATCTCCTAACCTTTTTACATCCACTATCGTATTTTTTCAAAACTTATCTACAATTATACATACTCCATTTCTAAATTTAGCCTTACCAATATACCAAAGTTTAAAACCTGAAGTGTCTAATTCTTTCGCTTTTTCTTCTACCCATTTAGTTTCTTGTAAACACATAAAATTAATCCTCCTCCTAATCATAGTATCTACTATTTTCATAGACTTACCTGTAAGTGTACCTATATTCCAAGTGTCAAAACGAATCCTACTCTCATGAATTAGCTTCTTTAGCCATATTCGTTCATGAAAATGTGGGAACCTTTGCTTATTTTTCACTACATCCAGGCGTCGATGCAGCGGCTCTTGCTTACTTCTCACTGTACCCGAACTATACAGCGCGTTACTTATAAGCAACAACCTAACTTTACGTTTAATATATCGATTGTCCATGTCATAAAGATTCGACAAAGTTGTACATCTTTTAATTCATTAACCATATTTTAGTTGTCAAGATGTGTATTTGTTTTGAGATCGACCCTTTTAAGTGAAACAAATTTGCACCATCTGCTCATGTTACAACTATTATCAATTAAAAAAGTTCATATTAGTATAGATTATAGATATAGATAGGATATAAATTTATTGTAAATATTATAAAAGTCCTCTCTTTTTTTATTTAAAATAATTTATCATCAGTATAATGATGTTTATATTTGATATATATATATTTTAAATTATATAGCCTCACTGCACCAACCTAATATAGTTGCGAAGAAGGTAATGAAAGGATCTCACAAGGCACTGCTTATGCGTTGAGTTGATCCTTTTAGCTTGATGGATGGACTCGAATCTCATTGTAAACTAAGCTTTCCACACCCTATTGTCCCCCCCCCCCCCCCCCCAAAAAAAAGAAAGCTGTTATAATATACATATTGGTTTATGAAGGAAAATTTCTGGCTAACCTTTCTTACGAGCTCGAGACACAATGTAATTCAATTTAAATCATTGTGTTTCCTCCTTTTGATAAACTAAACTACGATATATCAAAAATAAATACATCGAGTTAATTATAAATTATAATTAAATACATAAAACATAATGTGTTGACAAAATTTGCGTATAATATATTTGCAATTCCACTTTATAGTAGACCAGCCAGCATTCCTAAATTTCTCGGTGAATAACATTCCCGGAGGGAGGTACAAAAAAGGAGGGGGCGGGGGGTAAAAACAACAGTGGAGTCGGTGCGCTTCTGAAGCAACATTAACGTAATAATGGAAATGTCGCATCAACTAAAAGTATTAATTAAGATGGCAAGGAGCTATTATCTTTTCAAAGGGGAAGTTGCTTGCTGGTACGAATTAAAATAAATTCCAATAGCTTATTTAACGTATCAGAAGTGCGTATCGTATTATG
The DNA here is from genome assembly GCA_026724425.1 of Erythrophleum ivorense. NCBI lineage: Eukaryota > Viridiplantae > Streptophyta > Magnoliopsida > Fabales > Fabaceae > Erythrophleum > Erythrophleum ivorense. Next base: position 1,019,346 of record JAIUCV010000278.1, read on the forward strand.
TTACAACGTATTTACCTTGCCACCACTCACATGGAGACATTCTCTGTAGTACTATGGTGGTTTATTAGTCTTAAAAAATGGTATAGAAACAAAGTCATGAAATAATGGATCGTAGAAAGTTGATCAAATATTCTTGCGCTCATTAGCCTTTGGTCCTTGACATTGGGCCTGAAGGCCTGTGGGAACTTGTACTGGACCGGTGAGGTAGAATATGGATACACCAGTTAGCCTATAGGGGAGAGCCAGGAGGGTGCCAATTTGCTAGAACAAGAGTTCTTGTTTGTGCTAAGCAAATTTGAGCAGAAAGCCAGTCTAATAGTGAAAAGATGAAGATCCACAAGGAGCAAAATCGCTCATTCGCTTAGAATGAAATGATCTGACCAGCTCATCTTTAGCTCCATAGTTATCTCCATTACAAAATCTCTGAAATGCCAGGACATGTTCACTTCCTTTACAATCTGTGGTGAGGGTTAAGAGAAAGATAACATAGAGAAGGACTCTGAGAATCCTTTCATGATAATACATATACCGCGTGGCAATATCACGAATTGTTGTTACATGGTGTAGAGACTCCATGCGAAGAAAAATTTCATCTAAGGCAGTTCAATTGGATTATGAAATTGGTTGCTCATGTACAAGAGCAGTTCAGAGTATACAAATATAAGGATGTGTGAATATTTTATTTAGTAAAGGTAAGGCACTTGTAGCAACTTTTGGTAATTATAGAGAGAACAGTCGTCAAAGAGAATATTAATTTGCCTTACTATTAATTACCTATAACCAATTCTTATGATACAAAAAGAATGCCCATGTTGAATGAGGAAGCAAAACTCAAGGGAAAAATGGTTTTTCTATGAAAAATGTAATTTTAGATAAGATATAGTGTAATCATACCAAAGTTCCCAGAAGACGATGCCCTAAACCTTCACCATGTGTGCCTCAGCCATCGAGGAATTAAGGTCTTCCCGAGATTGTGATCTCCTACTCTGCAGACGCATCTGACTTCTGTGAGGAGTCCAGAAGGCACCCATATTACTGCTGTCGAATTGCATCTGCCCTAAATTGTTTGACGAATAACTATGTGAGACACTACTAGCTGAAGGGTACAAGGAAGATTCCATAAGCTGGATGCTGCTGCTGCTGTCACCAAGGCCGGGCCCCAAGCCAAATGGTCTTTCTTGTGTCCCTGCAATTGTTGGGCTAAGTGGCATCTTAACTCTTCCATCCCCTGCAAATAAATTGGATTCAAAGCTCAACCATAAAAGAAACAACATATCAAGAACATTGTACATTGAGAATTGCTTGCACAAAGACATTCGCATTTCAAAACCATCCAAAAGGATAAACCTGGTAATATATAAACTGAATTCAAGCATAGTTCACTGAGAAGGTAAATAATCCATATTTGGGAAAACTGAAAGCAAGATCGGATTATCAGCCCAGATACAAATTATAAGTGTAAATTTACCACTTACCAGGCTATAGTAGGATGCAAGCCGTTAAACTAAATCTAATAGTAAAGAAGACCTTTTGGTATCTTACAGAAGTAATGAGCTAACAATTCATAATACTATTTTACCCAAAGCTGAGAAAAAAAATATGTATATATACTTATGACCTTAATTTTCAGTGATTCATGAGGCAATGATAAATTTCCTTTTAAATGAAAGTTACTTCATGCTAAAAACAAAACATGTAAACTCCTTTCAATTAATAGAGTAAATAAGTTTGTCTGAGATTTAAATTTTCAGGGCACACTTGTCCCTGTATTGCAGCAGGGTAAAAAAAAGGCTTCATTCAATAATGAAGATTTTTGTCCAAAGCCATATCATCTATGGGTTCTAATCAACAAAATAAATGAGGATTTTTCCAACCAAAGCCATAGGATCCGCCTAACACTCACTCTGAAATCAAAACATGAAGATTTCATACAAAGAGAAGCTTGGAATATTATATTCACGATGACAATCAACTCAGGTTTATATCCTAGCCTTATTATTTTTATAGTTAACCATCGAGAGTAGCAAACCTCATGAAGAAAGTTAATTAAAGGAACCTTTGGCCCATAACTGGAACAAGGTGACTGGGTGACACTAAGAGTGAGAAAACAGACGACTGAATAGCATGGAACATGCGTTTCTGACTCAGGTTATTCTTTAGGCAAAGACCCCAGCTGTGCAACTTTCTTAAAATGACAAATTAGAGCGAAGAAAGCTAGAGCACTCATAATGTTAAGACCATATGGGCATCCTTTCATCTCTTTCTTATCTGACGATTAAAGGGTACTTCCTCGTACCTATAGAATAATGACTCCCCATTAATGTTATCTATAAGATTAAGAAATGCAGAATACAAATCATAAAGCCTGAAACTGATCATTTTCCCCTTTTCCCTAGCTCCTTCCCTCCCCCATAATTGGTGGCCGTAAGACTGCTAAAGACTTTAGAAAAAGATCAATGAGTCTGTAGAATAAGAATGTACTTGTCATTGGGCGAACATAGTAAAATAACAAGGGACAATTAGATAGATATAATTTATTTTTAGGCCGTGGCAAGTTCAGGACACTAGATTTATAGCATCATCAGAAGTCATTAGTTGTAAAATAGCCTACCAGAATTGATAGGACTCCACCGCTTGAACCGAAAAGGAGATGGGATATTAAGAACAGATGCACTGGACACACTGTTATGCCTGAAAAGGGGAAGATATGACCTCCGGAAAAATCTTGGCATCCAACTACCAACAAAAGATAATGCACAAAGGAGGAGAATCAAAGAAAGTAACATAATGGGAATAAGAATAATAGGATTTATCTTCATCTGGAGTAAGTCAAAACCACGAAGCCCAAATCTAGTGGTAAATGCCTTCCCAGCTTCCAGCAAGGCAACCCCAAGTGTCCAAGTGATACTTCCAGACCCAACAGTTATGTGGTTATCCGTGATGTGCAAACCCTCTCTAAGCAGGGATGTAATATATGGTGCCCTGAAGCAATACTGCTCTATAAAAGGCTGAGGAGCAACACTTTTCTTTGCAATCTCCCATCTTTTTTCACAGAAATCCCTACCTTTTTCCAATACATCATCAAGTGTGGCTTCGGAAGTCAGGTTAAAAAATCGATACACCACAAAAAATCCAGAAATCACATAAAAGTGGCCATATGGGCGAGGGAGATTATCACGAAGAGCACAAGGATGCACTTCACAATCAAGTCCTGGACTGAGATTGGACCATTCAGACAAATTGACAGCAATTTTTGCCAGTGCACTACATTCTTGCCAATTTGGAGCACCAATAAGCATCACTGGGATTCCTGGTTCTCCTTTTTTACCCAATTTTTTTCCATTAATCAAAGGGCTCTCGCTTTCTTTGTTATTGGAAGAACAACGAGAGCAGATGTACTGCTCCTTGTAACCAGATTGCAAGCAAGGATGTTTAAGTTCTAACTTCCTATTAGCTAGATCTGCATTGGCGGATCCAAACTCTTTCTTATAAAGATGAACTACAGACTTGCCAAATGCCTCATTTAGACCATAGCCTGAGAGAGAATATGCAGTGAGATGATGGTTCACTGATCCAATCCTGACAAATAAGCTAGTTTCACTATTCAGTTGTTGATCACTCTCAAATGTAACCTGTAACGATGAGCCACCCAAGTCAAGTGCACCATATGTTGCTTGTCTTGGTCTAACACCCAAGATGCCACTATGATAGTTGAGGGCTATCCATCCATAGTAGGCTTCTTCAGTGCCAGTAATAATCTTAACCCAATCCTTTTGGCACAAGAAAGGAGAACCCTTCAGTATAGACCATGCATTATCCAGCAGCCATTTTGAGTCAGCACTTGGAAGCCTCCGGACACCAGCAGTAGCATAAAGGAACAGAGAAGTACTCTTGTGAGCACGCTCTGGTATTTGCTTCTCTGCCCACTTAATGAGAGGTTTTAATGCTGCCTCCAAGCCAGACTTATTATGCACCAACTTATCAAGCCCGGGTTCAGTCTCCATTCTATCATAAGCACGCCCCCTGTTAGATTTCTTCTGCAGACCATCTCTAAATGATTTGATAGTTATTGGAAGATTGCTATGTTCCTTGTGTTCAATGGAAGCCTGATATACATAAATTCGGGTCCCAGTACTCCCACAATCAAGTACAACATAATATTTGCCCGATCCTTGATTCCAATAAGAATACATAAGCATGGAAATCATGTAAATTAGAAAAAGAAAGAAGATAAGGCAGAGTGAGAGTGTGACCGCTCGGACCCACTTCTTGCGAGTGGATGGGCTTCCCCCTTGGACCGGCTTTGCCTTAGAGAAACTAGCGCCAACATTTTCTCTCTGCAGAAGAAAATGGGGCTCCTTCAAATCACGCACATCAATCCCGATACCAGCATCGCCATCTTCGGGATCAAGCTGGCGATACGATGAGAGATCCTGAAGAGACGAAGAGATTCGTAGATTGTTCTTGCGCGCAGAAGATTTAACGAATCCAAAACCAAGAGCGGACGCAGCCTGAGGCTGGGCAGCAGCTGAGGACTGTGGTGTTGACAATCTACTCGATGCAGCAGATATAATTCCCGCAATTTTACCAAAAACCATATCTTTCGGCTCTCGGAAGAATACCCACTGGGATTCAACAGTTTCAGAGGTAAGTTATCGCCGGGTAGTTGAAAAATGTGTATCATTTCATTGTATAGTGATAGCAATCAAGGGTTGCCAGAACGACCCGGGATGGAGCCACCCAATGCAGAGCGAGGGCAATGGAACCCACTGAGATTGCAGGGGCAAAGAAATGGTCAGTAGAAATTATGGTGGTTTTGTTTGTTGCAGTGATGAGATCAGGATGTTTCCCTTATTTTGTAGTGTTAGTTTGATGAGAAAACTAGAGTGAACCAGGAGAGGGAGAGAGAAGAGCTTACCGAGAACGCAGTTGACAGATCTCCACACACGCCAAGGGTCGTCGGTTAGGTCGATGGCAAGGATGGCAAAAATGACGAAGAACAGAACTGTCCTGGCGTTTGCAACAAAAAATAAATAAAAAAATAATGGTTTTGGCATTTGTGCAGTTTCTCTTTCTGAGTACTGCCACTCAAGGATTGGGCCAAATGACATTCCCCGTTTTGGCGAATGGATCACCTCTTCTGGCTTAGCCCATTTTTACTTTGTTAATTCAGATCCAAAACTTTTTAAAAAGAAATGTGGTCCCAGTGAAAAAAAAAAAAATTGTTGAAACCATAACCATTGTGGTATTTGAGTTTTGAAAGTTTAATATTTCTTTCCAATGTTTATAAGCAAGGTGAGGCCAGATATTTAGTAAGTTTGATATCAAACCTGATTAAGAAAGTGGGTTTGTTTTTATATGCATGGTTTGACTTAATCTAAACAAGTTCATTTTTATGTTGGATTAAGATAGATTAAGGTTGTTTGAGCTTTTTTTTTTTTTTATGAATTGATACTTACATTATAAAAATATTTTTTTGTAAACTCATAAATATAGATTTTAAAATCATAGACTTTTGGAGTTCTCATATTTTTATTAATAAAATAATTTCAATAAGAAAATAGTTCAGTATTATTAAGCAAAACAGAAACTATATTATCATAATTAGTCTTAGATAAATATATGTATTTTTATTGTTGAACAACAAAATATTAGTAAGTTTGCAGGTCAATATTAAAAATAATTAAGAAGTAGAAAGAATTTAAGTAGATAATAAAAGTTACAACTTACGAAGAGAGTTAAACAAAACAAAAATAAAAAAATATATAAGATGATAAGATATTGATGACTCAAAAAAAAAATACTAAACCAAGTTGGACAAAACATGTTTTCACCCATAACTTGGTCCAACTTGATATAATTTTGTTAAAATTATATCTATTTATATTTTTACTCCGACTCGATTTGATTAGACTGGGTTGAACCAAACCCCTTAAATTTAATGGGTCAATGAACACCCCTATTTACTATATAAAAATAATACAAATAAAGTGGAGAATTGTAAAATTAAACTAATTAAAAAGTTTGCAAATCATTTTATGTTTATTTAGGAGCAAGACTTTGTTTTAGTCATTCACAAATGAGATATTTCTCAAATTAACCTTTTATAAAATTACTTTTTCAATTTAATCCCTCATAAATAAGGTCTTTTTCAATTTGATTTCTTGTAAAATTACTTTCTCAATTTAACTCATTACATAAAATATTTCTCAGTTTAGTCCATTATAAATAAAACTATTATCAACAATGATTCTTCACATACAAATATTTTTCAATTGGATAAAAAGCCATTATTGATAATAATTTTATATATGAGGAATTAAATTAAAAAGATATGAGGAGCCAAATTAAGTATTTTATTTGTAAGAAATTAAATTAAAAAGATAATTTTATAAGAAATTAATTTGACAATATACTATTTATAAGGGACCAATCTACTTAGCGCGGGAAAATGAGAGATGGTTGAATGTGAGATACAAAATTTCTATCAAGCATCAAAAGCATGAAAGTCGAAGTCTTTTTTTTTTTTTTTCCATCCTACTTCATTTTTTACTCCTATTTATCTAGATATACAAAATCTTAAATACAAAATATAACTCTAAACAACTTAAACGTTTCTATTATTGAGTTGGATGCACAATTAATCCTATGGATCTTTAGGATTAGTATATTCTTTTCTATCCTATGGTTTTTGATCATGGCTAAATATCACAACTTTGTTGTTATCCATCTTGTATATTGCCCCTTCTTTTTGTTTTGTGTTGGAACAAAAATTTATTAGTATTGAGTAGACGAGATTTTACAAAAAAAGTTAAGTTCTTTAAATTCATAAGAGAGAAAAACTATTTCATTTTTCAATGTGAATTTATTATATTATTTTTCTTTTCATTTTTGATTTTTTTGATTTCCTTCCATCATCCTTTTAAGTCCCACAGGCTTGATCTGGTAGAATCTGACCCATTTTCTTATTGAGCAAAAAGTATGAAATAAATAAAATTAATTTTTTGATCAAAAATACTATGTGAAATCTGCGGTTACAAATTTTCTATCTACCATCAAAAGCATGAAAGTCTAAGTCTTTTTTTTTTTTTTCATCCTACTTCATTTTTTACTCCTAATTCAATTTCAGCATTTCCTACTAAGTAAAATCTTTGTCCCTACATGGAATTGGTGTGATCTTAATAGCTATTGAGACTAACACTACATACATAATCCTCTCCTCCAAACTATGATTGCATCCAAGTAAGTGACTCTAGTGGATAACATTTTAAGGTTAAAATTCCATAATCCTATATGCTGCAGACTTTATTTAAAAAGTTCATCAAACTCCCATATCTTATTTCATGACATGAATTCAAGGACAAAAAAGGTTATAGTGCAGGAACATTTTAAAATTCCGTAATCCTAAAAGCTGTAGACTTTATTTAAAAAGTTTATCAAACTCCCATATGTTTTCTCATGACATTGATTCAAGAAAAAAAAAAGATTAAAAAAAGGTGGATAATATTTGCAGGAGTTAGTGAGAACAAAGAGAGCACTGCCTCTGCCCATAAAAAACAAGAATTTAATGGGAGATGAACCACTTTTCCTTAAAGATGGTGGTTCAGACAGCTCCTCAGAACATGCGACTCTAACAAGATCTGTTCTGTTTCCAAGGAGGCAAATTTTGTTAGACCCTTCATACCATGTCCAACAAGACCCAGATTACCAAAAAGTCATATTTTGAACCAAACCAAGTGCACCGAAAGTGGAATGCAAGTTTTCTCATAAAAACACAAATGAAAGAACTTCCCAGCTTCACTGGCACCAGCAAATCCCAAACAGCAAAATGTTAGCAACAAACAATGACCACAAAATACCAGAGATTACAGCATTGGTTTCAAACACAAGGTGAAATGGCAACATAACAGTTTTGATGACTAAGACACCGACACCTTTGTTAAATAGCAAGGTAATTATGAGACAGAAAATTGCATTTTAAAATTCAGGTATAATTTTGGATTAGGAAACAGCATCTAATATTGACAACTTGTTCTCAATTAGCATTTCACATACATATTCACCAATCTTGCAGAATGACAGATTATGAGACAACTTTACAAGGAAGGCATTCCAAAATCCAATTCCTTTAATCTGAAGGCTTTGGTGATACACCTCTTGGGTATGAATTCCTGCTGAGTAGATCATCTCTATGAGTAAGTGGTTCAGAGAGCCAAGAGACATGAGGATCATGAGGAATGACCACAAGAGCTGCCTGTCTTTCTCTAGAAGAAGCCCAAGTAACCGTATATAGTCCAGCAATAATTAAAGATCCCCCTATGACACTGTTGTGGTTGGATTGCAAATAAGGATAACCGGAATCCAAATAAGGTATATGAATATATATATATATATATATATATATTAGAATGCGACCTCTGAATGATATAGAAATAAAGGAGGGAACTCCAGTAAGTTCAACTAAACAGACATAATTCTACCGAAAGTTCATCCTAACGTAAATCGGACAACTGGGTTTTTGGGTTAGCAGTATGGGATTGGGTCTATAGCAGCTTATTCAATATAAATTGAAGAAAAATTTTTAGATAGACATTTAAAATGAAGAAAAGTTTTTAGATAAACACAATTTATAAAAGATGAGGCATTCTTGGGTTTGCTATGTCTACCATGTCATCTATAAACCATATTTACAAATGAGTTTGCCCCAAAAAATTCAAGGGGGCTTGCATATTTCACCGTTGACTGTTATTCATTTGAATGCGTGGTCTATAGATGAAGTAGTAGGTACTGCCTACCTAAGAAAAACCCATTAAAAATAGGTAAATCAAGCCAGTTATGAAGAGACATGCAAACTTGTTAGGTAAACTTTTCAATTGGATCTGCATCTGACATGCTTACATGTCTTTTATAATTGATTTGTTATATTTATCTCTCGTAAACTGACTTTACCTAAGAATCTTTTTAAAATGAATGCATCAAATTGTACTGGAAGTAATAGGAGCTGTACCTCCCCAAATAAATTGGACTTCCAAGGAAAATTTGTGACAGGAGGGCAGATGCTGCAGGTTGAAGTGGATAATAAAGGGCAACCATAGCTGGCCCCAAGATCTTATTGGACCATGTCAAGAGTCCATAACAAAGGGCAGACGTAATTGTTCCCTGAATTAACAAGGAAAATATTGGTAAGAATCTACCTGTTAAAAGTAATCCAAGAAATGCAACCAAAAGACTGATATAAAGTCAGAGATACAAGAACATAGTATACTTGCACTCCTTGCATGCTCAAGGAAACAGATGCAAAATACTTGACCTCAGTAGTTGATGACTTTTGTCAATCCTTTCTCCACCTAAATATATTTTTAAAAATAACAAATTCATGTACTCTGTGATGTCTATGCAAGTCATCATTAACACTCTTGCTTCAGCAGCCAGATGAAACCAGTAAACCAATATAAGAAAAACCCCATCTTATTCTCAACTATGGTTCTTGCCATCAGGAAAATTTTCTACCTAATAATTAATACGTACAAATGAGAAGGGTCATGCTAGCTTGGTAGCTAGTATTAAACTTAGATGTTTTATAAGCATTAATGTTTTACACAAAGAACACCTCTGTTAAATTCTAACCTAAAATCAATTGGAATGAAGGGAAGTTTTCCAACGAGTATATAAACTACACTTAGGACATAGAGGTAAGCGATGTGGGACTTTTAAGACCCCCCCTCCATAGATGCCTGCCAGAACCAGAACAGGAGATGCGGGATGGAGATGCTTGGCTGAAACAGGCGATGTGCGACGGAATTGGGCTTTAATATCATGTTAGATTCTAACCTAAAACCAATTGGTATTTAGTGCAGTTGCTTAATAGGTATATAAACCACATTCAGGAGACAGGGACAGGCAATCTGTAACTTTTAACAACCTTCATATTTTAACACTAGTTTAGTAATTTTTTAAAAGGTAAATAAATAAATAAAACCACCATGGTTAATGAAAATCATTAGCAAAACATGATCCTATACACCAAATCCAACATAAATATTTGGTTTCATCCAATCCCAATAACTTCGTTCTTTAATGTCTTTTTATTGATTCCCTATTATGTAAGCAAAGTAAAACAAACTCATGAACAGAAATTTCAAATTTTGACCTCATGTACATTGTAATAGCACATAGTAATATATAGTAATTTCGTAATTATATTTGAATGATGCCATGCTATATGTTATGTATTACATCCAGGGACAGAACAGAAAAAATTGTAAAAGGGGTGATAATTTATACTTAATACAAGTACTAATAATTATTAAAAATGTAATTTTAGGTAGCTATTAAATTAATATTAATATAATAATAAAATTTACGAAAATTAAAAAAAAAAAAGACACACATAATAATAAAAAAATTAAGAAAAATATAATAACATCAAAATAAATATAACTGTCTTAATACAAAAATAAATATATATATATATACACACACACTAAAAGTGATATAATATGTATTAGTCATTACAATCATATTCTTTGATTCTTAATTGAATAGAATTCACCTATAATCTCCTCTACACTAAAATTCTTTGCAATTCCCTTTTTAATATAAACAATCAAATTATTTACAAGACAATCATATTCCATTTTATTATAGAGCCCTGTTTTTACAGTGAGTAGATAGTATGGTTAAAGAAATAAAAAATATTAAGTGAAATAGTGAGAATTAGACAGTGAAAAGTATATTATTAGTCATTATTGGAAAATGGAGATAAAAAGTTTCTTGGAGAAGCTTTAATATATTTTATGTTTTATAAAATTATTTTTATGATCAATGTAAACAGCGGTAATGTCATTAAAAGCACGTGTTTAAGACTTTAAAGGGAGCAGATAAAAAATTTTAGAAGGGCCAAATTTAAAAATTTAAAGAAAAAAAATATTATATACATACATAATATATATAAAAAATTTTTTTAGAGAGGCGGCTGCCCCTAAAATGGACAACTTGGGTTTATCCCTGATTACAGTAGAGCCATTGTCAACTGCACGCAAATTAAGGTTTAAGATAATGAAATGCCAAAATGTATAAAAAAGGGCAGCCCAATGCACGAGACTCCCACTAGGTGGAATTTGGGGAGGGTAGATGTACGCAACCTTACCCCTATTTTTTACAGAGAGGCTGTTTCCAGTTCGAACCTGTGACCTCCAGATCACTCAGCGGCAACCTTACCGTTGCGCCAAAACTCGCCCTCTAAATACCAAAATGTATATTATACACAAATATTTGAACTGCTTTAATAAACAGTGAAAGTCAACAATTTATACAGCCCAAAAAAAAAGTGTTTAAATATTCTTCTCAATTACTAAATGCAACTGAATTTTCAAATAAGCTTGAGATTAATTTTTCATGTGTGTACCCATCGGTTACCAAAAGGTATAGGATCAATTTTGAAATTGGAGAAAAAAATCAAAAGCAAAATCCAAGGAAAACTTGTAAAACAAATTTCAATTTGTTCTTCTTTTTTCTTTTCCTCATGTCTATAACACCAATGGCCCAAAACTTGAGGCACCATGATCAACAAAATAGGGCCATCACACCATCGACTACCATATCCACATTCTCCTCAACTGAGGATGACTTCCTCTCTAAGATTCTTTTTTCTTTTTTTAATAAACATAGCGCACACACAATTATTGGGACATATGATGTGCTCAAGCATACAACAATTAAAACAACGAATAAGGGCAAAAGTTTAAGTGGCTCACAGCATAAATTACAGCAAATATTTCTGATTGTGTCAAACTCCAATCTGTTGACTCATTAGTTGTGAAGAATGCTGTTATCACCATCAGAAAAGCTCCAAATAAGTATGAATATGCTGTGACAGATAGGTTGGCAGGATACTTTATTAGTACAGAAGCCTGAAAGTTATTCAAGGAAGCCAGATTAATAAATACCAAAAATTTCACATACAAGAAAATGTAAGATCATAAAATAAAAGTACATAAAAGTTGAGGAGTGAATGCAACTAATTTGAATAATGAACTTAGGAATCACCTAATTTACCAAAGAAAAAAAAGAAAGAAAGGAAGAGCCGGGGGGGGGGGGGGGGTTTACACTTGTCCAAAGGTATTTTTAACCTACAAAACCACCTGCCAAACCACCAGACATCTTGCGGTTTACCTGGATAATCTATGGCAAGCTCCAGCAAAAAGAAAACAAAAGAACAAATCAATCGCATGTTAGCACTGTTTCTAGACAAGTCAACAAGGATCTTGTTCTAAAGTCTGATTACTCTCCCAACCACCTCCTTGCGGCGGTATACTAGTGAAACACCATATAAACAACCAAATCCTATGGTGGAAATAGAGGACCCAATAACAGCATAAATGGGACAAATTAATAAAGTAAAAATAATGGACACAGAAATTAACATGGTTTTGCTTTTAGGCTACATCCATAGGTAAAGATGGCGAACAAATTTTCACTAATGGAAACAAATGGAGAATACAAAGTGACTTGACTACACTCAAAGCCTGCACCCCAGATATAACAAAAAAAAATCTCACAATATTTTTCTCACAGACGTATCACTCCACACTCACACTGCACTTCACAGAGCACCTCTCGCTCTACTAAAAGTTGCTGCACTTCTTGCTCTGCTTCAACAAAATTTTGCCATGCTTCCCATTTATAATGTGCAAGAGGCAAGGACATTAAATGCTCATAATAGGAAGGTACATCATAGGAAGCTGTTGAGGACTCATAATCAAAATGAATCCCACATTTCGCTCATCATGTTCAATGCAATAGCGAAGTGTGTCAACAAAGTCAACAAGTGGGGTTAAAATTTTAAGCTGCATGCAACATCCTAAAGCGAGTGATGTTGGGAAGACCTACACTACGATAATCTTAGTCTTTCTGTCCATCCAAAGATGCTATTATACTACAAATTAAGCACAAGCCCAATGAATTTTACATTTATTTTAAGTCAGCAGGAAAAGAAGAGAAGACAATTCCTCAACAGGTTATGGGAGATCCATTGCTAACCAAAATTCCAAATAACCAAAATTGTATATTTTTATTTCAACCATAGGTCAATAATTGGCTATAGAAAAGTAACTTGTCTCTATTCCTTAGAGTAGTCTCAGGTGCAATACAGAGAAATTGTAGCTTTAAGGTAATAAAGACAAGTGACAATAACCAATAAATTTTTCCTTAATGCTATAATCAACTATCATCATAGAATATATGAAAAAAGATATGTACCTGAATGGCTATAAAAGCAGCCATGCATATGCAGTTCCCTATCAAGCATATAAGCCCAATGTGAAATTGGTCTAACCCAAGGCCCAGCAAACCACCAATTAACCATCCAGATGGCTCAGGTTGACCTTTGGCACTTATTTCACTTTGGGCTACAATATCCATTTCAGTGTAACCTAACAGTGCTGGACCGCGAAACAGAGCCATAAATATGGCACCAGAAACACAGACAAAAGTTCCTCCAACCTTTGCTAGACCTTCATATCTGAGCAAGTTTACTCTTTCTGTACTGCATGGGTAAGGAAGTTAATGTACGCATGACCTTAGGTCCTGGTGTATTTGAATAAGTTCATTCATGTACATATCAGTTTTCCAATCAAGAGTGTGCCATGTTTGTGTATTTTTCTTCTACAAAATAATAACTTAATAGAATTTAATAATTTAAACTACACTAATCAAGTAGAAATTAGAAGTGTGAAACTGACCCCATCATCACACTCAAAAGAAATGTAAAGACTGGAATGGCTGGTTGTGTGGCAGCAGCATAAGTTGGATTAGTATAGCTTAAACCAAGAAGAAACAAAATCTGGTTGCCAAATATCCTGATTGTCATAACAAGAAGCAAAAATGCCACATAAATTAATAGCACAATGTCTCACTTATTAAAGTAAATAGCAAAGATGTGACCCTATCAAGAACCTTACCCAGTTAATCCGAGAAAGAAGAACGACATGAGAAGGCACATAGTCAAGGGTGGTCGTGTCCGTCTACACTCAAAATAGTATAGTATAGTTAGAACACTTATCAAGGAGAAAATGAATACTGGCCTATCAAGAGGGTAAAATAAACTGTAATCTAAAATTTCATTTCTAAAGTTTGAATGTGTAGTACAGTCAAAATGTGCAAAGCCAGTATGATCAGTGACCAGTTTAGCCAACAAACGAATAAGCAACCATTCTCATATATGACAATGCTACATAGAAACACTGGAACTCAAGAGAAAACAAACTATTTATGAAAATCAAGGATAAGCAAAGCATTTCTAGAACCTGACTTGAGATAATTAGCAGGAAAAAGCTCCATTGCTCAAGATGTCAATAAATTTAAATACACATTTCTTAGGCAATTTAGGCATACTCTACAACCCTGACTCCAAGAGTCAGAAATTTCTAGGTCACAAAAAGGTCATATCAGCATATATAACAAGTACCAAAAAAATATACATTTTGTTAAAGTTATCAATGAGAAGAAAACAATAGTGTGGTACTAAAAATGGTCATGCGGAATGAGAAATTATCATCATCATCATCATTTATTTTATTATTTTATTATGTAATTATCTTTTACAATTTAAGGATTTGCTATTGGATAACTGGGATAATTTAGAGTTCATTATCAGTAATTTGAGAATCATCAAAAACGGGTTTGTGCCAAAAGATATCTTGGGAAGGATGTTGTGAATATGAAACTGTCATTACTATGTTACTTCCACGGTTCCACCATTACCACCTTCTAGTGCTTCCGCTTGGTATGTTTGCTCTTCTTAGCTCATTTCAAAACTCATGAACGAGTTGTTGTTGTTGGTTTTTAATTTTTTTTCCCCCTCAGTGAAGGGTAGATTGTTGCAGAATGAGAAATTATTATCATAGACCAACCCATTTCCACTAGGAGAAACATGCACATATGAGCAGTCAGTGTTGCAATAAATCAGTAACGAAACAAGCCTGCCACATCCGATTCAACCGTTAAATGTCTTTCAGAAACCAAATGAAAAAAACTAGAATATTAATGAGAAAAAAGAAACCCAAAATTCAATTAAGGTGCCAATGAGCATTCGCTATATCGTCTTCCGTATCATTCAATTGAATCATACAAAGAAAATTTCAAGGGTATTATACAAAGCGATTGAAACTCAGCACAATCCTAACGTTTCAACGAAAAGAAAGAAAGAAAGAAAACACATACTTTTCACGAATAATAGCGATAGGAGCAAGAATAGCAAGAGCAAGAAGATCGCGGAAGACGCAGAAGACTAACTGGTTGATCCCATCGTTGAGGGCCAATTTGGTGACGACGTGGTAGCCTCCATAGAATATCTGCGTAAGCGCCATAGCCAAATGGGCCTTCCACATGTCTCCCGCCGCTGCCGCCATTAGCACACGCTTTCTCCGGCTGGCTCTCGCGTACTCCTCAAACACGCAAGAGACAAAAGTCGCTGGTTGCTGATGCGTGCAGATTGTACGCATCTCAGGCTGAGCAGCGCCATGTTACGCCCCACACATCGGATGGTGACCGGTGACAAGCGGTATCACACTCGGACATGCGTTACACGTCACGGATTAGTCAAGAAAGTTATTATACCTCCTATCGGATGAATGAGGGAGGGTCTTGACATATAAATGGGTGCGCCTATCAACTCTATGAATGATCATAGCCACGCCACCCCCATTTTGTTTTGTTTTTTTGTTTTAAAATAGTGCTTCATCTGGTCTGCTCATTCAGCAAAATAATCTCAGATTTCTAAATGAATAATATTATCTTCCTCAGGTTTGAAATAGAGACAACCACTCATGCCCGGGCATCAACAAAACAGTATCATTTCTTTCATTTAATCTCAACCATCCCCATAATTGACAATTTTAGCACATGATACGTAAAAACTAAAATAGTGAATTTTGATTGCTTCATATAATCTTAGCTGTTTGTGTAATCGATGGATCTGTAGCTTGCCACGTTAAAAATGAAACAATGCGTTTCATTTTAGTTTGCCTACCAACCATCAACGTATCTCAACCGTTTGTTTTGTACAATCTGCACCGTCCATTGAATACCCTAAAACTCATTGTTTTAAGCATGTATATGCCCCCATAATATCAACCTCAAATGCAACGTTTCTTTAGTCTTTTTCAACCTCCAAAGCCATCTCATAAAAGCACAAGAATTTCTGCATTTTTGTTGCCAAGTTTCATCATATACAAGGTAAAATTTTTATGGAATACACAAGCAACCATTATACTACTATTTAATTCTTCCATTCACCTCATTTGTTATCTATTTTTTGCAATGTTTTTATCCCATTAATATGATAGTTGAGCTTTCTGCCATTACCACAAGGGAGGAGGTGTATGTTGCCATGTATTTGATATTTGGAGATTGAAGCTCCTTCCCCTTTTCATCAGCAATAGTTATTGTAAAACATGGCATAAAGATATTCCATTTGTAATTATTTCTTTGCTTGCTCTCATAGCATCGTAACAATAAGAAATATGTATAAATATGTATGTATATATATATAAAGTAGATCCTTTTTTAAATGAATTCTCATAAGGTTTTTTTTTTGCCTAATAAATCTCACATGTTGTGTACTTGCATTAGCTTTTTTGTTTGTCTCTATTATGGTCAAAAGTTACACCAAAAAGAAAATAATGTGATATTTTCCGAGCTTTAAAGTCATATAATCTTTTATGAAGAATTTAGAATTTGGTTTTGTTATAATAATGTGAGAGGCTAAAGTGCTTGATGTTGTTATAATAAACATCAAGATATAGATGATAAACTCAAGAAGTTACTCTTGATGTAATAAGATGCAAGATTATATGTAATGATGACAAGCTTAAGAAAATAAGTAAAAACAACAAGCATCTTAATAATTTTTTAATGTTCTTGCTAACTTAAAATTTTGTGATATATTCTTGTATGTTAAAATTTTTTATAGCACTTTTTATTTTTCAAGGACCAAAATATGGAAGTTGATTTGACTTCTAAATTAGGGTTAGAATTTAACAGCCTAGAGGAAGCATGTAACTTTTGGGTTGCTTATGCTTGGTGAACTAGATTTGGAGCAAGGAAATATAACAAAACCAAAAGTAAAAAAATGGTTTCTATAGTTTCAGCTAGATACGTTTGTTATAAAGAGGATTTGCGAACAAAATACAATATGGACTTTATGACTACCAAACCTCAGCCTGAGATAAGAACTAACTATAAAGCAAAAATGTCATTTACGCTCATGGATGGAAATATAAAATCAATGCCTTTATTGAGGGGGTATAATCACTTGCTCCATCTT
Source organism: Erythrophleum ivorense (assembly GCA_026724425.1). NCBI lineage: Eukaryota > Viridiplantae > Streptophyta > Magnoliopsida > Fabales > Fabaceae > Erythrophleum > Erythrophleum ivorense. The sequence goes on from JAIUCV010000278.1 coordinate 1,036,672, forward strand.
CTAAAAATGATTCACCTATTGTCATTATATCGTAAAATAACCAAGGTTCAACCCTATAAAATTGACTTAGCAAAAGATTCAGGTCTTCAACAAAAATTTTCTTTTGAGTTGATGAGTATGCATGCTGGAGGAAGAGCTAATCTTGACTACACCTAATTAGATGCCAAAAACTACTTGAGAACTAAAAGACAAAGAAGTATGGTGTATGGAGAAACTGGGTGCTTGTTACGATATTTCCAAGAAAAATACTTAAAAAATTCATCATTTTATTATACTTATCAGATGGATACAGAAGAGTAGATTACAAATGTTTTTTGGATTGATACGAGAATGTTACTTGACTATGTGTATTTCAATAATGTAGTCTCTATGGATACAACATTAATACAAATTGTGATCATGGACCGTTTGCATTACTTTCAAGATTCAATTACTATAAAGGAGTGGTTATTTTTGGTGCGACATTATATGACAAAACTATAAAGTCATTTAAGTAGCTACTGTAGACTTTTTTGGAGGTGCACCAACATAAAAAAGTCTCTAACTATTTTCACTAATCAAATGAAGCCATGACTTGAGCAGTACTAGAGGTAATGCTAGATATAAATCATGGATTATGCACTTGGCATTTAATGTAAATCACATCAAGCATCTAGAAAAATTGATAAAAGATAGATCACATCTTTTAACTGATTTAAGAAGTGCATCTATAGATATAAAGAAGAAGTGCAATTTGAGGAAGGATGAAGTCAATTACTTTCAACTTACAATGTCAATGGTAACACATGATTAGCCTCAGTTTATAACATCAAGGAGAAATGGGCATGGTGTTATATGAAGAACGATTTCATGCTTGGAGTGCGGAGTATACAAGGAAGTGAAAGCATGAATGCTACTACAAAGAGTTATACAAGATCAGATCTCGACTTCAATAAGTTTTCAAGCACTTTGAATAAGTTGTGGATGATAGGAGGTATAATGAATTAAAGTACAAGTTTGACTCACAGCAAAAATTTTCTTGATTGATATATAAAATGTCCCTATGCTTCGATAGCTTTATCAGATTTACATGGCTCTAATCTTTGATTTGTTCCAAGAATAGTGGGACTTAATTGCAATTTCTAGTATAAAACATAAAAATGAAGAAGAGCCTTCATTTTACTATGTTGTTAATTTGGTTGATAAAGAGGGGTGAATGGAGAGTTTAATTTGGTTCCAACAATAATTCAATTTTATGTAGCTGTCAGATGTTTAAACCATTGGAATATTATGCTGTCACACCTTGAAGGTTTATGATGTAAGGGATGTGGAAAAACTCCTGAGCATTATATTATAAAAAAGTGGATAAAAGAAGTAAGGAGTGATATCATATATGATATTGGAGGGAACAAGGTCTAAGCAGATCCTATGTTAGAAAGCACATGGTAGTATAGACAACTTTGTCCCATGATGATTAGATTAATTGAGGTATCTGACTGTTTAGAAGCATTCTCATTAGTGCAAAAAAGTGTGTTAGATTGACTAAGCAAGTGATAAAATTTCAATCAGGCCAACAATGTCCAACCAACAATGGTTGTGCAAGTTTAACACTACCACAGAGTTTGTTGCTTATGCAAAAGGATTCAAGAAATATGATGGAAATAGGAAGAAGAAGTGAGAGAAGGGTTAGGTTAAGAAACTAAATAACAAAATAAGAACAACTTATATGGCATGAATATACTACATGTTTCTATTTTATAATCAAGGGTCATTAAATGTTAATGTTGCTTTGTCTTTTCCTTTTAGGGTAATCATATGCAAGCAAGCACCTCCAATAATACACCTCAGACCCTCTTGCAAGATCTTAAATAATTGAGAGTGACCTTACTTTTACTCAAATATTAATGGTAAGACTAGTCAAGTTTTTAATACTTAACACCTTATTTTAGTTCATAAGGGATTATATTATGATTTATGTGGTTTTCTAATGTAGGCACCACCAAATTTTTCAATGCCATCTGTAAAGTCCCACATCAGATAGGAAGGTCCTGGGTTAAGGCCTTATAAGTGAGGGCGAAGCTTCTCTCACCAGACGTGCGTTTTCCTTGAGCGAAGGTTGGGTAACTAAGCCCTCGAAGCTCGGAAGGCGACAAAACCCTTGGGAAGGCTGGGCCAAAGACCCACGAACCAGGGGACAATATGTCTGGTGGCTTTGTAAGTGTGTTGGTACCATAGTCTCGGCTTAGGCAAGTTCCTATAACTAAGGAGAGTTTTAAATTTTTATTCATCGCTCCTCATAGGATCCTCATATTCCCACTTCAACCCCTTTTTGCTTGGGCTTTCCTTTCTTACTTTATTGACTTACTTACTTTACATGTACTCATTCTAGTCTTCCTCTCATATCCTGCAGTTTGTAACTATGCCCACGTTCTGCTTTAAAGTGCTTTGGCATTAGGGCATCTCACACACTGAATGTGGTTAATATCTCTGGCAGGAGAGAGGCTATGCACTGGTCCCTATTCATTTCATTTACATATATTATAAGGGACTTAGACTATACATACTAAATCTAGACATTCTCTACTGGGGATTTCTTTCTACATACTTTTCTTACTATTTTAGTATTCTTAGAATCCCTTTACCTTTTCTTCTCTGACTCATCTCATTCTTTAACTAACTAGGATACTCTTCAATTACTGAGACACTTTGGTGAGTGATGTCATCGTTTGCTACGCATTCAAGTCACATTACTATTAGGTTGATTAGGCCTACTATCATGTAACTATTGTTGCAAGCAAACTATAACATCAAATACTAATACACAAGCGCTTCATGACTGAGCTCGAGGCCACTAGTGCATGTATAGTACAAGTTTTCCAATAATCTAAAGTACCTCTCTCTTTTACCTTTTCTATCAGCCCTATTCTCATAGAGTGCTTTAGAAAAGTAGGATTCTTCCTCTACTACATCCCGAGATCTCTCTGTATTACCCGACTATTTTTACTTTGGGCAATATCATGCTAGAACGACATCTATGCTAAGAACAAGTGTACTTTCTGAAGTACTCAAGTACATTAACTGAATATCTATTCTCAATCTAAGATGTCCTCGGCTTGAACACTGTCATATTTTCTTTCTTTCTACCTTTTTATCTTCTTACTTAGGAAAAAAGATGTTTTACTACTGACTATTTCTGTTGCCAGTTTAGGTTTTTTTATGCTCGAGAGCACTTACATTTTTCTGGGGTTCATCCATTTATTCACTCTCTGTAATATCAAGGGGGTTTATTTTTCGCTCATACTTTTACTTTGCTTCTAACTAGACCATCCCTCAGTAAAAAGAATCCTATTTCATATAAGTAACAGGAATTTCATTCTATGATGCTCTCGGCTTACACTCTTTCTCTATGTAACACGAGGCTTGCCTTCTGAGGCGGTCTCTAACTCCCTCGAGCTTTTCTGAAAGTACGAAGGCATTAGCTGTTGTCTCAACTCATTTCTACGTTCAGATCAGAGTTGGGCTTTCTCTCTGTTTAGCTTCTTTAGTCTCATCCCCAGGAGCACAATATATTATTTTTAAGGTTTTACTAACCCAATCCAGAACATGTACTCTCAATGTTTGGATTCTATCTTACTGAGAACTCATGCTCTACTGGGTGCTCTAATCACTCACGTGCCTTAACCTTATATCATTATCATATTAAGGAGTTCGTCTGACTAACTATCGGACCCCTATCTGTTTATCTTTTTGGGCTTAGTTTACTAATTTAATCACGACTAAAGTGAGGGCATCTTTTCTGTAGTTAGTTTCTTAGCTCTTTCTCGCTTCCCTTTATGACTCAGGGGGGGTCTATTTAGGAAAATTTACTAACCACTACTGGGTGGTTTCTTCGACATCAGGATGTCTCATCTTTTCTTTCTCGATCCAGGGAGAACTTTCATTGAGCTTTTCATTTACATATCTCACTTGGAACGATGTTACTGGTTATCTCCCCTAGGCTTTACGCTCAGCCTGGACTAGCCATTTCATCAGACCTATAGCTTATTAACTATTCTCATTCTTTTCTGAGTCTTTATTACTGGCTACTCATACTTACTTCTAGGTGTTATCTATGAGGTATACCTTTCTAGGTCACTCACTATGTGCTTCACTGCTAGTAGCTTTATCTCACATTATTTCAAGGCTACACTAGCATTCTATCATTCAGTGTCTCACAGGGTAGCATCTTAGGTTGGAGTCAATGCCTTAAAAGCGGCTTTCAACAACCTCATCATCCTTGTGTCTAACTTTTTCTGTGTTGAGCTCTTTCCTCAGTCTCATTTATAGGCCACAGATTTCTTACTAATATTTTATAATCATTAATTACTCTTTTCTCTATTTATACTAGAGGTTCTCACTCTCTATGGGTTATCTGACTCCTTATCAACTCCTTTCCAGAGTTGGGTCAAAAAATAGAGCAAATCTGGGCGAAAATGTGCTTGTTTATTTTGAGCTCCATTTTCGATTTCTATGGATTGTAAGCATGTTTTTATGATACAAATGAGTTGTAATAATGAAATTAATATGAGGAAGTATAGTATGAGCTCACACAATCCACGTGACATTGAATTGAATTTTTTTGACATAGCGCAATGCGAAAAAAATTTATTATTTTCATCCCCTTTCATATGATCTTGTGGGATTGATAATACAAAGCTTATAAATGGCATCAAAGGAGCTAGAAGTTATGGTGTTACACCATCACTTGAAGTACTGGAGTTTAGTCGAGATGTTTTATCAGGTAAACAATAATACTACAATAACAATGTCTGAAAGAAAGTATAATATAATATGAAATTTTATTGAAATAAATAATATCATGTACATTGGATTCTTTTTTTTTTTTCAAGCTAAATTGACAACAAGTATTTGTTCTAAGTACAAGTTAAATTGGAGTCTAATAGTTACATTTATATTGTGTTTCTTGTCTTTAGTTATAGACTATGACCAATTATAATTCCAATAGCAGAACACCTCTTAAAGAATCAGCCTACTACACAGTGATGCTTGTATTTTGTTTTTTGCTTTATCTTACTTTATACTTGTATCTTTTTCTTTTCCTTCATCTAATTTTTTCCTCCATGCTCTTATAGTTGCAGCTAATTGTTCCAACAGCACCTCAAAATGCAATGAGATAATAGCTCACTATTATTCAAAGTTGTAATCTCATCTTCTATTTTCCAATAGGTAGTTTTACTTTCCATGTATAGTTAAAAGGTTATACTTCTAAGGGCCTTTCTTGCTAACAATAGGCTGGTAGAGCCACTCTTTAAAGTTTTTCCAAGATGCCTAACCTGTAAATGATTTTATAATAATGTCAAAGTCATGTTTTGAATCTTGTTTATTTAAGTTATAAAGAAGTTTACTGATTCTTTTTAAATAATATGAATCTTAGATATAATTTAATCAAATTTCAAAGAGATTTTACATTATTATTTTAAACATGTGTTGTATGTATGAGACTTTAGCTTTTGATTTTAACTCCGTGAAAGAATTCTTATTAAGAAAGTGGGTAATATCCTGTGCATATAACATTCACAATCTATTTAAAAGAGAAAGATACATAAACTGAAAAGTATCAATAAGTCTATTGCTCAAGTCATTTACAAAATAAAATAAAAACCATAACCTATTGTTTTAGGAATATCATTCAGCTCTAAATCATTTAAAAGTAAGAATGAATGTCATTAAGCTCTAATTCAAATCCATAGAAAGTCTACAGAACTTCCAACTACATTAACTGAGCAAATGTATTTTAGAATAAAGTAAATATCAACAATTGTGGTTAAGGTGCCAAAAACTTTGAGTTTAGAGTCTCCAAAACAAACTTTAACATCTGAACTATATACAACAATCCAATTAATGTTGGCCAATCAATATACAATAATCCTACACAACAATATACTATATAACAACTTATGACAACTTCAATATACAACAATCAATATACATTAGGAGCCAATCAATATACAATAATCCAATCCAAACTTATCCAATCAATATACAACAATCCTACACAACAACTGTAACATTTGAGCCATTGGCAATAACAAATGAACTACTAAATGTAACTAAGTAACTATTGGCCATATTAGGAGCCAATTAAAAGAAAGTTAGACTATATCCAACTTGAACTTATGACAACGACTAAAAGAAATGCAAACAAAGTCTATAGAACTGGCTTAAGGAGTGAAAGCAAAGAATACAAGTAACCAACCTTAACTAATGGCAGTAGGTGACCATAAATCAAAAGGTAAGTTAGCTTGTCTTAAACTTTTGATAGGTTCTTGTCAATTCATGTTAGGCCACATTTGATACATGGGAATCAGAATGAAAATAGTATGACTAACTTTCTTTCATACACTTTGGCATGCACACCTTTTCCAATTTTTAGCCAAGCAAATAGTTGCTTGGGATTTACGAACCATTTCATATTATACCATAAGCCACATTCCCTTCATCCTATTGGAAATTCGAATCCTAAAACTACAAGTTAGATTATTATTTAATATATTTTTAAAATGGTGATTAACTCATTATGATATCTGGCATAAATTTATTAGCATACCAACAGAGTGCATCATATGTGCCAGAGCCTATATCGGTTATTGCCTTTAGATCTTGAATTAGTCAAGTGGAATGAAATACTTTCCTTCAAAGCTGATGAGCTTTATATTATATATCAGCCTTCAACCCCATGATTTTAGACAAATAGCAAAACAGAAGATAATGACTAATTAAAGGAATATAAAATAATCAAATTTGGTTAACTAAAAATTAACAATAAATAAGGCAAGAAAAACAAAGAGAAGGAATGTCATAAACAGGCTAGGAGATGGAAGCAATCAAAATTTCAAATTGTGAGTAAGAACAAGCAAATTGCCAATCAAGAGAATTGTTGGGGTGACTGCCATGGAAGTAATAAAAAAAAAAGGTTAGAATGATGGGCAGAGAGAAGTTACTTAAGCTAAAGATCAACACGCAATAGCTAGCAACAGGAGCATTAGTATCTAAAGCAGCTAGTAATTAAGGGAAAAGACTTGAAAGAGGAAAGCTAAGGCAACGTATAAATGGACAGTTCAAGGAGACACCAAAGTCAATGACCCCAAAATGCACCATTTCGGTTTCTATGTATCGTGTGTTGGAATTGTCAATTACGCGGATGATTAGGATAAAATGAAGGAAACGACCCCATTTTGTTGATACACACACAATGCACATCTCTGCGATGCGCAGAGGATCAAAATGCAAGCAACACTTTTCATGTTAGAGCTTTTCGCTGTTCCTATAATAGAAACAACAAAATAATCTCTGTTCTTGTAATATTATCTTCATATATCTTTAAATTGTTTCTTCAATTTTTGGGAATCTACAAAATGGCTTTCTTGCACCAGAGTAGCACCTTTGAGTCTTGTATTTTCAGCTCCAAGTTTTCATTTTTTTCATTTTTCATGTCTTTTTGTTTATGTATAGAGCTATGCCACCTTACTTTACTTTTAGATGCCTGTAATGTTCTTATGATATTATCCTTCCCTAACTAGTTTTGAAATTTTGTGTCTTTCCCAATTGAATAGTCGATGGGTTTGCTATTGCTAGCTTTAGATTGTTCCTTTGCAATTGCTTAAAAACCTATTCTTCTTTCTAATTCACCTTATAATCAATCACGCAAAGATGTGACTAAAGGTTTTAAAAGGTTACTAAAGTTTAGGAGGAAAATCGTGATTCAAAGAGTTTAGTATTAGATTGGATCTTTGCTACAACTTTTGAAGGAGATGATGATACAGAAGATGGCAAAGCTCTTGCCATTTATATTAATGCGGGCTACTTTCTTTTTGAAAATTTGCTCCATAGGGAACTAGCAGGCCTACATATTACCATGTTTTGCTAGACGAGGTTGGTTTATCGGTTGATGATATGCAGGAACTTGTGCATTCTTTATCATACGTGTAAGCATATTGCCATACATTCCACACCTCAATAAATTAGCATAGGGTAACCTATGCTTTTTCTTGTTACCAGGCAACATGCTTGTTTCTTTCTACAAGTTTTAAGTTCAAGTTAATTTACTACTTCTATTTCATTATTTAATTTTTTACCAAATTTCTGTGTTGCCATGCTATTAATGGATGCTCATTTCACTATTATAATGTTAGGTTGCGCATTTGGATAACCTAATATGATGATCATATTTCAGGAAGTTTGTTAAAAGGTGATGCCTAATAACCTAATTTGGTTTTAGTTCAATTTTGTCATCCATGTTTAGCCATAATTATGCTGATAAAGTTGTTTTATACCTTGTGGGGAATAGGTA